>VDFB02252616.1:241899887-241948261 GCA_007258455.2 Sequoia sempervirens
TTGGTGGAAGGTTGATGCTACGACTTTCATTGCATGGATCCATGGGCGCCCCAAGAGGATATTATATGGTAATTCGAGGTCCAAGACCTGACATGTGGTTTCCATGAGCATTGGCCCTACCTAAATAGGGAGTTTAATCATGCCCCGAGACACTCTTTCTTGGTCATCATATGCTCTGATTGTGATGCCCTTCCCTTTATCAATGGAATCTTCTGATATCTTTAACTGCTTGATGAGACTAAAAGAACAGATGTTCAAACCTGCACCTCCATCCACCAAGACCCTTTTGATTTTTCTTTTGTTCAAAATGACCTCCAAGTGAAGTGCACGATTGTGAGATGGTTGGGCGGGAAAATCTTGGTCAGAAAATGTAAGGAGATTAGGTGTTATGATGTTTCCGACCATAGCTTGGAATTGTTTCGCATCAAGATCTGCGGGGATGGTGGATGAGGCTAATGCTTCTTCGAGGATCTTTTTATGGGCCGATGACATTTTTATCAACTCCATGATGGAGATGTGTGCTGGCGTTCTCTTGAGTTGGTCTACAACATTGTAGCTATACGGAACAGCTCTTGATGAAGGGACTCTATTGGGTTGGGATGATCCTGCGATGGTGACTTTTCTGCCTCTTGTGGTGACTCCACAATCTTCGGCATGGGCGCCCTTGATGGTGATTACCATGCAGTTTTCATTGAGGTTGGCAACAACTGTTTCGTATACATGATTTACACTTCCTTTTCCTTTATCCTTGTTATTCCCTTTGTTGCCATGATTCAGCATCGGATTCGTATAGATTTTAAGATCCTGATTCCCAGTAGGTGCTTCCACATTTATGATTCTTTTGTTGATGAGATCTTGGATGATGTTCTTGAGTCTCATACAATTAGTTGTGTGGCCTTTGATTTTGTGGAACTCACATAGTTGATTTTCATTGTACCAAGGAGGTTTGACATCAGGTTCTTGGTAATTCTCAAATGTAGGAGCTTGAATGAGTTTTTTGTCGATTAGCTTTTTCATGATGTCTTCCGATGGTTCCCCAAAGTAGTGTATTTCGTTTGGGGTATGTTTTTGCGTTGAGGTGGTCCTCTTTGAAGTGGATTGACATTATTGATGAGTGGGATTATTGTTGGGTTGATATGTTGTGTAGTGAGTGTTTTGGGCGTTGTGGTTGGATTTTATTCGTGCGGTGTATTTTGGCGTGGACCACTAATGACCACCTTGGCATCGGCAGCCTTCATCATTAGTGATATTTCTTGTTTCTCACCATGTTGGGTTTATCATTGTGATTTGATGGTGGGCAATTATTTTGTGATTCGTGATATGATGTCGATTTGATGGGTTGGGTTGCAAGGGCTCTTTCGATGCTAAGCGCCTTGGAGATTAGTTGATCATAGGTGGTGATTCCCTGAACCTTGAGGTGGAATGACAAGCGGCTTTCAAGGTTGGTAATGATTGTGCAGACTTGTTGCTCTTGGCATGGTCCATTTGCTCTGATTGGCCTTGGATTGCCATCGTTGAAGAAATGAGGCAGAAGATTCATTCTTTCCTTGTTTCAGAGCGTAGAGTTCTTCGAGACTAACATCCATTGTAATGTTACATGCGTAGTTTCTAATGAATGCATCTCTAATTTCTTTGAATGTCCTAATGCTTGAAGGTAAAGCGAGAGGGGCCATTCTATAGCATCTCTGCTAAGCTCCTAAGGAATAGCCGCGTCGAGATCATTATGGAGTCATATCGACTTCCAAATGCAATGAACTGGAATTCCACGATGTGATCTTCGGGTTTCCATCCCTCGATATTTGTCAAATTTAGGGATCCTCAAATCCATAGGGAATGGTTTCATGTCTAGGCTCCTATCAAATGGATAGGGACAAAAGTTGCTTTGCGTTTTGGTTGTTTGCCTTGATTGAAGATCGAGTACTTGTTGCGAGAGCAACTTGAATTGTGTCATCATATCATTTTGAGGATCAGGGGGTGGGATGAATGTGTTTTGGGGTGTTGCAATCATGGTTTGGATGGATGGGTTGGTTTGTGCATTGTTCAATGGTATCGGTATGTTGTGGCGGGTGAAGTAGGCTTCTACTTGCTTTTGAATGAACAATGCTTGTTGTTGCTCTTGTTGTTGTTGTGCTAGAATTTTTGCTTGTTGTTGCACTTGTTGTTCTAACAACGCTTGTTGGTCTGCTTGTTGTTGCGCTTGTTGTTGTTCTAACAACGCTTGTTGATGCAGCATTCTTGTTCCCACAATGCTTGTTGTTGGGCTGGTCCTGTTGCTTCTTATTTGTTCTTGATATTGTTTTAATGCTTGTTGTTTCCATTCGCTGCTTATTGCAAGAAGTTGTGCTTGTGCTTGTGCTTGTTATTGCTTAGCGAGCTTGTGCTTGGGCTTAGCTTGTGTGGTTTGTTATTTGCAATAAAAGTTGTGCTTGAAGTGACTCTTTGTGCTTACACAATGCTTGTCGTCTTAGGCTTGTTGTTGTTGCTGTTGCAATAAAGCTTGGGCTTGTTGTGCTTGTTAGCATGTAATGTGGCAATGCTTTAGCGGTACCGCAGCTTAATGACTTTGTTACTACGGCTTTTGTTTTACAGTGTTATTAGCCTCTTTAGGCGGCTTGCAATGTTGCGTCAAATTGGTTTGATGTGGTGAATGTTGTTGGTGGTGGTGGGGTGGTGGTGGATTTGGAATGGTGTTTGTGGTGGTGGTGAATATGATGTTGTGTGTTGATTATTTGGTTGGTGGATGGTGTTGTTGATGTGGTAAGTAGCATCGTTAATTCTTGATTAGTCCTTGAGACCATGTTTGCAATGTTGTGGGGGTGTTTGATGATGTTTCCATTGCTTGTGTGTTTGTTGTTTGTTGTTGTGATGTCAACAATAATTTTTGAGCATTTGGCAAGATGTTTTGATTGATGGTTGGGATGTATGTTTGATTGATACTTGGTAGGGGAGGAAGCCCTAGACCAAGGAGTGGTGTAGATGACAATGGTGATGGTGGGAGAGGTGGAAATGTAAGGGGGGTGAATCCTTGCGAAAGTGTTGTGGTGTTGAAAATGCCCCCTTGTCCGAATATGTCTCCCTCCTCTTGTGAATTTGTGAGAAGAGGTGTTTGTGGTGCTCCGTGAAATGATGTTGATGATAGGTCATAATGTAAAGTGAGAGGAACATTTTGGTGTAATGAATTTTGGAGGATGTTTTGTTCCATTGTGGTGTTTGCGTCCAAGTTTTGGTTATTTACAAGGGGATGTGATTGAAGTTCATTGAGGAATGTGTTTCCCTTGTTGATATTTGGTTGAGTTGGAGCAATCGATGTCGTGATTTTTGGAATGTTTTGCATGACATTTTGGGATGGAGGTGTAGATGAAATGGGGATGGTGGATGATATTTGTGGAAAAGATGTCTCTACTATAGTGCTCACATCAAAATCTGAAGGCAACTTGGCCCCTTGCTTTGCTAGTTCAAGCATGTACAACGAAGGGTTAAGTCTCATCATGATGTTGATAATTCTATGGTTGTCCGGATTTTGAAGCATTTCAGCTATTTCTTCACGAGACATTCCAAAGGTATGATCTTCTCCATGGGTTTCCTCTTGTGGGTTTTGCAATGATGTTGGAAGGCTAATCATGAGATTTCCATCCCCAATGGGATTCATTTCATGAGTGGTTTGGCTAAGATCATTTGAAGCGAGTGTTTCTTTGTTGGCTTCCATACTCTTCTTGTATTGAGATCTAGTTAGAACCATAAAACAGGGATAAATCTTCGAGAATATGGGAGATGAGTCTCTTGATTCCTTGGATTAATCTCCATTTTATATCCCAAAGTGAAAGTCTTAGGATGCTTTTTAGGATCAAATGTGATGGTGATGTGATGGTGATGTTCAAAGATGGATGTTATGGATGTTTTTGGCTTTTGATAAATCTTGAATGAAATGCTAGGACTTTGGATTTTTGATTGGTTTGATTTTTGGATTTTGAGATTTTGTCCTTGATCTTGATTTGGATTTTGATTTTGATTTTGAACAAAAAGACCCTAAGATGTTTGATAATGATCTAAGGGATGGTTGTGTTCAAGATGATGATGGATATATGTGAGGAGAAGGATGCATCTACCCACACCTACCCAAACAAATGATTGTTTCACTAAGTATATGGAGAAGGATTCATCTACATACTAAGCTAGACAAGATGATTTGGATGAGTTTGACTAAGGATATGCAAAAGGATGCATTTACACATTCCTAGCCAAAGGTGTTTTGATAAATGTTTTCAAGGACTTGGTCTCAATGATTTTGGTGTTTGCTTGATTTTGTCATAAAGCCTAGCATTTCAAGGATGATTTCAAGGTTTTTTCAAAAGATGATTTGTGAGATGGATGTTTGATGTTTTGAAAGATGGATGAAAGAGGTTTGATTTGTTTTGATCCTTTAGGTGAACCTAAAAAAGACACTTTGTGTTTTCCTAGACCTAGGTATTGAAGAGCATGCATATGCTTCCTAAAGACCTTTGTAACCAAGGAATGATTTGAACATTTTGGATTTCCAATCAATGATTTGTGCTTTTGGGATTTGGAGTCTTCAACACACATGAAAGTTCATTTTGTTTAGCTTTGCTTAATGGATTTATTTTACCAAAACACTCTCTTTGATTAAAGTTTCAAACTAAGATGTCCAATGTCTTAATTTCTTTAAATCCCACAAGATATTTTATGTGGAAATTCAATGAACTTAAGGCAAGGGTTTTCCTATTGTTTACTCAAGAAGACAAATTGAGGTATAATCCAATGCTTAGGAACCTCTGAGCGGAATCCATGGAAAGCAAGTAACATATGGATTGAGTCAATGATATTTGTCTTCAAAGAGGGTTTGAAATTTTGAGAATCATGTTGAATGTTTGTTTGCAAAATGTTTTCGAATACACACTATGTTTTCAAACGAAGAACAATTACAAGCCCTATGGATGTAATAGAGACAATATTTGTTGGATTCCCACTTAGAAAAGTCCAGCTACGCTTATCTCTAGCGGATGGTTAGATGTTGACCCCACTGGCTCCCCTCCACGCTCATTAAAGCGTCAATCAGGCTGCCAAGCATCAACTTACCATGAAACTCCCATGGCATGCTTTCCATCTCTACTAGAAGACCGAGTAGGGGTGGCTTAGATGACCGTTTGCACTAACAAATAGATTAAGGATTTTGGCAAATTCTAGCACATGGGTTCTAGTAAGGACTTTCCGTCGCGGAGATTGACCCATAATGACGAGTCACTTCCATGATCCAGCCAACGGCACGATTTAGTGTTTAACCAGCCTCACATTTATATCCTGCACAGGAAATACTTTG
This sequence comes from Sequoia sempervirens, assembly GCA_007258455.2. Taxonomy (NCBI): domain Eukaryota; kingdom Viridiplantae; phylum Streptophyta; class Pinopsida; order Cupressales; family Cupressaceae; genus Sequoia; species Sequoia sempervirens. Next base: position 241,905,223 of record VDFB02252616.1, read on the forward strand.
GCTTGGTTTTACTGGTTACTTAGATCCGCCCCTTTTTCCCCCCAGCAGACCCTCTAAGATAAACAAAAGCAAACACAACTTAACTCGTCGATCTTTGATGGCACAAAGAAAGAGAATGTACGAAATGCCCCTACTCACACTCGCACAAGATGTTCAATTTTTTAAGCCCAAATTGAAGTGTTTCAAAGCAATAAAATGTATTTTGAGTGTTTCTCTTGCACCCTAGATCTCACGAAGCACAAGGGGAGAGGATACGTGCACTCAAAAGACAAAATCACACAAATCAACACTTGTTCATTTTATACCCTTCAAAGCAATTGTGAGTTCATTTTAAGCACCAAAATGAAGTGTGAGTTTTGATTGTTCAATTCTTAACCTCAAACAAAATCTAGTGTGTTTTTCCTAAGATTCATTTTAAGCCCTTTGCAATGAAAATCAAATTGTTCGTTTTAGACCCAAATGAAAATTAGTGTTCTAAAACAAAAAGATAAAAAACTTCGTGAAGTAGTGTTGATCAAACACTTAAAGTGTTAAAAAACACATTGTGTTTTCAAAAAATATTTCCCCTCCTTTCGTTTTCGTTTGCTAGCCTCCTCCTTGTTGACTTTTCGCTTTCCTTGTACCTTTTCACCTTCGCTTTTCCTTCGTTTGTACCTATGAAATAAAAGACACTCATGTGAGGATCAAGATATCAAATTCATTTTGATAATCAACTTCACATGATAACATTATCCCAAATGAAAAGACAAAGATTTGGATAACTATGATAGTAAGAGAATGGTTAATAAGTGAGTCATGTTTTGATATTGATTTCATTGAAAAGAAACCACACTTGCTAGACTCATTCCTTCTCTCATCATAATTTACAAAAAATGATATGATTAAATGTCAACTATCATTATGATAAACTTTGCAAGGTATGGATTTTATCAACCACAAATGATATTGGAAGTATCCTCCCAATCCTAAATATTGAATACCATAAAAAGTGATAGTAAAAATCATGACATTTATTATAGAATCAATAAGTATGAGAGAAAATAAAAAAAAGTATCAATTACCAACATCATTCATTAAAGCCATATGTGACTAAATGATCAAATGGATCTGCTAAAGGCTTTTTGAATTTTAAAAGCAACTGCTACTAGTCAAGCGTAATGGAAATAAGATTGTCATAATTGCATTTTGGTCTGTGTAAGGTAGATTGTCAACTAGGCACATTAAAAGTATATATCTCTGTAACAAAGAAGATATTCAGGGCCTTTTTAAAGAGTAAATCTGCGCACATAAAGACTTTAAAGGCGTCTAGCTGCAATCAGCTGCCAATTTGTCCATCAAACAACCACTTTGAACATTTTAAAAAGGAAGAATATGTTATAGATGGAAGACAGGGAGGGTCTATTGGCAGGTGTAAGGCCAAATCTGCAGTTTTCAATCTAACATAATAAATATTTGTCAGAAACATGAATGTATACTCAAATCCTGAATAGTCATTTAATACACCAAGCACAGGGAAAAGCAAACGTGGATGAAGTTCTAACACCCTTTATGGATAGGCCTTTTCTCCAAAAGCATACGCCAGTTTTTATTGTCTTCTTACACCACCTATCTCTCAGGAAGGAACATCATTCTCTGCATCAGAAAAAGAAGAATATCACAGCCGAATGGTCCGCATCTATGCATATATTTATTCTCAAGAAAACACATGACTCTCAGCACAGTTATGCCATGTTTCTACGCATAAATGAGGTGTATGAAATGTAGTGAATAGCTGGCAGCAAACAAGGGCAGAAGATGGCGGTTTAAAATATTCAAGCAAACGCATTTAGTAGGTGCGACCACTCAAAGGGACTTTAAGACTGAATGAAATTGGCAGGTATAAAGACTATCTCCATTGTCTTCTAACGAAGAGAAATGACCATGGGAAGTGTGCAGTAGACTAAGGCAGAAGGCGTAAACAAACAAACGTACAGCCAGCGACCAACCTTAAGAAACAGAGAGGATGCGCGGACTATAATCTGACAGAAATGTTACGCCACTTGCAAGGTAGCTGCTGAATGAATTTAATGGGAGACTTCAGGAAATCTTAAGTAGACTAGATAGCAGGTGTAAAATTGCGTTTTACAGCTTTAGATCATGGTCGGCCTATGCTAAGAGAAGAGCATGGAAATCTTCTTCCATTAGCTGCTATTTGGCAAATGCCAGCAAATCTATCAGCGGTGGATTGGCCTCTAATGACTAATGAAGATATAAAACCATTGATTTGGTCTTCCACTTGGCCGTCCCTTAAATCTGCAATTGTTAATGCCTATGCCTCAAAAAATGATGTCATATAGATAAATATTTATTCTGAATGAATAAAAACAACTATGTTTAAATGCTTTAACCCTGTGCACGAATAAAGAGTGCATTAGAAGCCATACTCATTACTCACGCAAACTGCAACCTCTACCATAGAGTTGAAAACCATAAAAAAAATACCTACTGTGAAAAAGATTCAGAAGAAAGGTGGACGTCCAGGCTCTTGTTTATTTATTTATTTTTTTAGCAAAGATAAGTCTATTTTGAATATCGATTTCCCACGTATAAGTAAAATTCCTGTCGATTAAATTGAACATTAAACGTTCTCATCCACTCAAATAAAACAACTTAAAGGCTATGACAGTCAATAGGAGAGGAAGAAGCATCATTATGTGATATAATAATGAACATTTTCCTGAGTATCTGGCATAATATATGTCGCACCATTTTCTACCCTTTTTTTTTTTTTTTAACCAATCAGATAAAATGCAACAGCATATATATGGGTTTCTAATGACGTGATTGCTTTAAGATCAAAACAAAAGATGCTAAATACAACAAGAAACATAGGACAACAAATGTCTATTATAACCATATGTAAGAATGTTAAAAAACTAATCTGCTGTGAGGTTCAGCCCTCCTTCTAGCGCCATTTTGTGAGCATGCTTTTCAAAATCTGCAAACACTAACTTCAAACAAGGGTTAGTACCTACAAATCCCTCAAAGTAAACTCCTATGAAACACATTTCAAATGCTTTCAAAATGCCACAAATGATGATAAAAAGACTAAAGCATTATGAAAACAAAAGCAAGCTACCTATTCCATAGTTGGATTGGTGTCACATGTGCTAGTGACCCTTTCCCAATCCTTGATCAAAGCTCAAGATGATAAAATGAAAATGGAGATGATGGAGTGAAATGGACAAGATCAAATCTCAAATGAAGAGAGTAACCTTGCATAAAATTGTGGATCCTATGAATGAGGATTAAGCCTTCTTTTATAGATTTTGTTGATGAGAGATTGGCCAAGATGGTGAATGTGGGACTAAAGATCCTCCAATGAGAAGATGACACTTGTCAAATGGTGAGTGGTCAATGGTTGTGCAAGATTTGGGAAGAGTGCCCATGAGAGGAGAATTCAAATTCAAATTTGCAATAAATTTTGAGAGGGGGACAAGAAAAAGCAATAAATGCCATGTTTGACTTGTCATGTTGAGGGAAAATGAGGTTTTAATAAATCAATAAAATTGATTTATTGTGCAAGTGGAGATATCTAGATAATGCAAGTGGGATGGGATTAACATTTAATCAGGGTTAGATTAAATAGATGATGATTATGCTGATTTAATGCTGATTAGGTGAGTTTGACTTTTAGGACTTTGATATTTGATTTATTTGAATTAGCAAATGATGGAATATGATTTAGGATTTGATTTAAATAAAGTCCTGATTTATTTAATTAAATGGAGATGATGCAAGATGAAGGTTGAAATGATTTATGAGAGATGAAATGATATTATTTGATTAAACCTTTGGATTGACCTGATTTACCTGATGAATGGATTTGTTGCGTTTAATCAATTCAATGAGCGAATGAATATGCATAATGCTAATTTGACGTGTCTACAAAGACAAGTCATATTTTTCTCATCCCAAGGCCTGATTTTCGTCACTCCTCTTAATGGGCCATTAAGAGGGTTCAAATCAAGGCCCTTGACCAAGTTTTGGGTGTAAATAAAACCCATACCCATAGGTACCTACCCTAGGGAACAAAAAACCAAGAAAATAATTAAAATATATATTTTAAAGACCCTCAAAAATCTCATAAAGAAGGCATCCAAAATTTTCCACCTAAGATGCCAACTCACATCCTACGATCACATGAACTTAAATAAAAACCATACACAATCACAATTAACATTACGAAATTAATCACATCACAAATGAGACTATAGTCCCTCCATATGGACTATGTTCTTGATTTCACAGTTTAATTACATCCAGGTTCTCAAGAGATCTCTGATTCCATAGGCCATGGAATTATACCTACACACTTAATGTCACATGTCAATATGTTCAATAATCATCATAGAAAGAAATGCAATTAAACAACCGTAGGTGCATATATTCACAACTCAATTCTCATAACCAACTATCTTTGATATTATCATCTATCAATATATCTTATTTCCAATTAAATCTAATTTTCAAGATTCATAGCTTCTTAGTTTCACAAGGAATATTTCATTTAATTAATATAAAATTAATATAAACAATATTACTTAATTCTAAGTACTCATCTAATTATTCTAGATTATCATTTCATTGCACTTTATCTAACATTGCATTCTCAATTTTATCTATTTTCATATAAAATTTGTTCAAGCATATAATGATAAAGCATACCTAACTACCATACTATATAACCCAATTCAAAATCTACTAATAAGCCATATGTATCAACCTTCATAATTATGCACAACATCAATTAAACCAATTAATCATATATATATATATTCTAGGATATCCTTTCGTTGCAAATTGATCTAATATCGCTTTATCGATTTTACCTTTAAACACTTGAGATTGTAATAACATATTCAATTTCTCTACACTTATCATATAATCATGATCATTTTCATTTACAAATTAGACGTATTTGTTTTTTACTCATGTGAATAATTATCAAGTCAATTAAATTCAACTAATGTAAATGTTAGGTTCTTACTATAGGGTCTTCACAGGTGTTTTAAGATTCACAATCCATTTCATCATGATGCGTGTACATTTTAGTTAAACTTGTTATTTTCTATTCCACCTTACAATTTCCATACTTAGTTTATTTAAGTTTACAAGATACCCTCAGATACTTTAGGGATTCATCACATAATTCTTTAAGCTAGGTGGCCATACTAGATTATAAAACATGCATTACAATATAAGGTTTATCAATTTCCTATTTATGACAATCCTTGATACATTATTAAACTCCTTTTCTACTTGAACATATTCATGCCTTGGCATTTAGTTAAAGAGGGATAATTATCAAAGGATTTACCTATATAGCCCATGATATCTCAACATTCCAATCATAGTTACTTCATTTATTAATTTCATTCCATAGAGCTACCAATTAATAAATTGTACCTTAGAAATTATGGTTTTATTGGTTGCACACAAGGTAGGGCCTTACAGAAACCCTCACCAAGGTCCCAACTAGGAATAACACAAAAGCAGAGGAATACCCAATTAGGTAAATTGAGCATCAAGTGGAAGTCACAACACCCACTAGAGGAGGCACACTGACACCACTCGCCAAAATAAGGAAAGAAGCCACAATAGAGAGTTAGGAAATAAAGGTGGTGGAGGGACCACCACCCCATCAACAACAAGAAGCTTAATATCCACCAAATTAGAATCAACCTCAACCACATCCATTGTTATATGTTCATGAAGAGCATTTTGCCACAAAGAGGAAGATCATAATACCTTAAGTGTGGGAAATAAAACATCAAATCTCTTATGGAAAAGCACCACTTGCAATAGAAGTGAATAATATAGAAGATTCTTTAATATTTTTAGATTTTTTTATTCCTTGTTAGTCACTCTACTAATGGTTTCTATATGGTATTTTATGGAAATAAACATAGCCAATATTAAGTTGCCAACATCCATGGATTCAACCCATTTTTGTTAATGCCTCTTAGACACTAATCAAGTTTACTATAAAAAATATTATTAATAGAATTCAATTAAATAAAAAATAAAAAATATATTATATTTTATGCAATAAAATAAAATTTTGAAAAGGCTAAAAGAACCAAATTTGAAATGTATTGATTCACTTTATGTAGTTTGGGGTGTTTCTTCTAACTTGTAGTAAATTTATACCATCTATTTTGTACCTAAAAAGTGATAGCAATTGTGCTAGTAAATACACCCATACAAAAATACCATAATACTTCATAAAATGAATAGTGCCCATGATAATACACTTGAAATAGATGTAAAATCCAAAGATTACCTTTACAAAAGTGTGACCCATTTTGAATAAAGGAGTTGTTAAGATTAGAAAGACCTATGCTAGTGTATAGATAAGAGGGAAGTGGAACCCCCATAAACCTTGGTTGGCCCAAGCTTTTCATAATATAATTTATTATGAGAATGCAAATTATAATAATTTAAGCTTTTCATGATATAAAATATTATGTTTTTATTAGAGGTAAAATATTGGTTTTGAAGGGGCCCCAAAACCCTTTACATCAAAAAGCAACTGAAATAAAAGATAACAACATTAAGCCAAAAAACAACCCAACAACAACGACCCAACAACAAAAGGTTAGCCAAAAAGGGGGATCCCACCAACAACACTACATTCTTTTCTAAATATCTGCCGCCTCCACGTCGCTTGCCACAACCTTTTGTGCATCATCACAAACATCAGAAATATCCTTCCCAGATGCCCCAACTTGAGCTTTAGTTTTGTTCCTAGTCCTAGCTCTAGGTCCATCCATATTTACCTCTGAAATCAAAACAATACCTTTCTCACCACCCTTCCTAGCATCACCTTCCTCCTCCATCAGCTTACTAGGTACAACTACCTCTTCAGCATGGGCACTATCCTTACGCTTCTTAGCACTAACCACAGGGGAAGTAACAACAGTAGACTCAAATTTACCAGTAGACTTATGCACCTCCCCTCCTCTCATAACAGTATCCCAGATTTTCACCATTTGATCCTCAATGATGATTATTCTTCCTTCAAGATTTTGTTTCATTTTGAGAGTTTCCTCCACAATAGTGTTTGCAATAGTTTCATTTTTTATTATCATAAGTTAATTAGGAATTTATTTTCCTAGCTTTTATTTAGTTTTTCTTATTATTAGGTAAGTAGCATTTACAGGGTGTTGTACCCTTACACAAAGAGCCACAAGGGCCAATAGAGTTTAAGACCAAAAAACATAGCCAAAAAACTAACACATCGGACCAACAACAAATAGACAGACAATGGATAAACAACAGACTAACTGGCATCTCCCTAGTTCTTTGACAGGAGATTAACAACATCATATCTGACCCATTCCTGACGATCTTCAGCATTGTTCTTGTCCATTTCATCCTTCATAACCGCCGATAGGGTGTTGGTAACACAGTGGACCAGCTTAATAGTGAAGCAGGTCAAACCACAATTTTTTTTGTTCAACTTTTCCAATCTTTCCTGCAGCACACAGAGCTCCTCCCCTCCAACCACAGTCTTTCCAGTATCAACATGATCAACATCCAACGGGTCCGAAGATAGAGAGGTCGAGTCCTCCTTCTACACCTTTCCAATTTTAGGAATGGTGTTTGGCCCTCTAGCATACTCCTCCTCCTCACCCTCAGACTCCTTGTCCCTGCTATCTTTGCTATCAGACCACTCCTCTTTTGTATCCAATTCTTTTACCTGCACTTTTTTTCTATTCTTGGCCAACCTACCAGAGTGTTGGATGATGGTATCGCCACTAGTCAACACCATCTCTGTGACCATTGTATCCCCCATAGAGTCCTTTCCCACCACATTTTTACCTTTGCTCGGAGGCTCCTTCAAACTCTTTCCTTCCTCTTTGCCTTTCTTTTTCAAGGCGGGCTTGCTAGCAGTCTTGGTAGGGGTTGATTTGAGCTCACAAAGACTAGCCTCCGCACTAGTCTGGGCCGCACCCACATTCCCCTTAAGTTTTTTAGTAGCGGGTTTTGGCTTATGTGTGTTAGCAGGGACCGGGTGATTTTTCCTGATGGGGCCTTTGGACTCGACCGGAGATAAATGGGTTATAGTGGGAGGCTCAATCTCTTCAATACAGACTGCAGATATGGGTTTGGGTAGGCATAAAGCAAGATGGACGTGGTAGAGCCTCAAAATGAGGCCCTAGTGGAGTGGCAGGGGAGGAGGGTCATTAGGATTTAGGCCAACAGCCTCAATACATTTTTCAATAGAACTTTCTAAGTCCATCAGAAGGAAAAAAGGAAAGCTTAATAGAATTTTATGTTGGAGGTGGTTCAAAAGAGGGAAATGGTAGAAATAGTAGGTTTTGAATCTACCTTCCAGAGTCGCATACTTCATTAGGGAAAGGCACACATGGTTCCACCATTGAGGGAGAGCCTCTCGCTCAAAACTTGACTGGTTACGCACCGACTCCTCATTCCCCACAAAAAACATGTTTATCCTTTCATTATCCTGAGTTCTAGTGTGCTTCGGGTGCTTCATACCATTACATAGAAGCCCCGTCACCTACGCTATCACTTCCTCATTCACATTAAAGGAAATACCACCCAAAGTCACACGGCGATCTTTCCAAGAGTTGAAAAACTATGTAGACAGATTAGGGTCATGGCCCACTAGACTCTCCATCAGTGGAGCAAGACCACCCTCAACACATATGTACCACACCAACGGATCTTTATGAAATTTTTCGTAGTTTTCTAACGTAGTTCACACCCTATCACCACCCATAATGTCACTCTTCACACAGAATAACCAAAAACCCTAATAAAATAAAAGGTTAGAGATAATGGAAAGGTGAAGAATCACCTGCACATTTAGGATTTTAAGCCAAAAATGGCAGCCTTTGGTAATCAAAGCAATGGATAGGTCACACGCTTGAGGAAGTAATTTCCTAAAAGCAATCTTAGCATAATCCTAAATGAGGATAACCAAACACATTCGGCTAAGTAGGACATGATGGGAATGGAAGGTTTTCCTTCCACATAGTAAATGCATAGAAACCTAGGTAAGATGGCCATGGGGCCAAATTTAGAAACACCAAAAAGGTTAGCTTTCAAAAGTGGAGACAAAATAGCCAAGAGGATAGAGCCAATTAGGAGCTTTATCTCATAATTATTAGTCACATCAAAATCAAAATCAAAAAACTTGAAAATACGATGGCTCAACATAATCCCCAAAAGGATATTACATAAGGTACAGTCCAGCTTAGTCTTAATCATCAAGTACCTGCCACAACACCTCATGAAATCCCTTTTAAAAATAGGCTTCATCTTATAATTTAAATTATGCCACTTGTTATCCACCTCATCTTTAAAACTTGTCCACATAGCCCAAAAGACAAGCATGTGGACCCCCCAAAAAATCCAACAAAGCACTTGATTAGTTATCATCATGGATCAAGTAAGGGCTTTGTTACTTCAATATTATACCCTGGATGCTAGGTGCTAGGTTCCCTAAAGAACGCCAACATTTGGAAAATTTCCAATGTGTGCCAAAATTGGCTAAGGCATAATCAACTTGGTTGCCCTCCCGATAAATATGGGTAGCAAACTTTAAGTTCAACTTTGACATGAAGAGCCTTATGTCTAAAAGAATGTCTTTATTACTCCACCCCAGTAATATGTCAAAGTTAACAACATCAATAATAGACTTAGAGTCACCTTCAATATGAAGGTTCTCAATCCCCATGGAAACAACCAATCGTAAGCCCTTTAACAATGCTCTTGCTTCGGCAATCATAAAATAATGGACACCAATCCCCCCAGAGTAACCAACCAAAAAATTTCCTTTGCAATCTCTGATCACACCTCCTATACTGGCTCTACCCAGGTTGCCTTTAGCTGCCCCATAAAAAAATTAGTTTATATCAGCCACTATCTGGAGGCTTCCAAATAGTGACACTCTAAGCCAGGGATTTGGAGTTGTCATAGAAATTAGCATCCAGGTTCTGGTGCCAAGCTTTGGCCATACTTATTTCCTCCTTAGTCAGAACTTTATCAGGGGTTTCCCCATTGAAGAGAAAAAAAAAATTCGTAATAAGTCGAGAACCAATACTAAACGCCTCTTTTGGACTCATCTCAATGTTCCTGAAAATCCTATTGTTTCTCTCTTTCCATATACACCGGCATATAATAGGGGGGACCTGGTTCCAAATTTCACTAGGTAAAGGGTGGAAAAAGCGTCTAGACCAACTCAAGATAAAGGATTTGATATCCCAACACATAATCCATTGAATCCCCAATCTTCCTATAGCTAGCTCCCAAACCTCAACAACAAACGAGCAGTGTAACAACAAGTGATCCACCGATTATTCATTACACTTGCATAAAAAACATCTATTGGGGATCTAGAATCCCCTTTTCCTTATATTGTCCTGAGTTAGAATTATGTTATGGTAGGAAGTCTACCAAAAGAAGTTAACTTTTGGGATCATGTGTCAATTCTAGACCTTCTTCCATAGATCGAGGACAACACCCTAGTCCATTAACAGATTGTAAGCCAATTTAACTGAAAGATCTCCCTGCTTATCATGAGTCCAGAAAAATTCATCCCCCCTATTGGTTGAAGGAAGTCTAGTGAGGGAGAGTAACTCCTGTAGGGTCTTGTCAAGGAGGCTCAAATTAGGGGATAAGGGGAAGCAAAGGGCCAAATCATTCCATTTTCTAGCACCATGAGGGCCGAGGAGGTAATCACTAATATAAATACCAAAGAATCGTTGAGCCAATCTCATAAGATTCCTAAATTCAGAGCTTTCCAGGGGAGTATCAAGTAAATAGGGTCCTCCCAGAATCTGATTTTACTACCATTACCAATCTTCCATTGTATCCCATTCCTCAGAAGACCCTGGGGACTACAAATACACCTCCAAACTAAGGACCCCGAAGGGTGAAACTCTGAGAGGAAGTCAATCAAAGGTTTGTTTTGAAGGTACTTAGCATTCATGATCTTACACCAATACTTCCTATCCCTCAGATGGTACCAACCCACTTTGGCCATTAAAGCTTTATTGGTATTAGAAACAGTCCTAATCCCAAGCCCACCACAACTTTTAAGTTGACAAACCTTGTCCCATTTAACTAGAGCAAATTTCTTTTTTTCCTCGGTCCCCGACCAGAGGAAAATCCTTTGAATTTTCTCAAAATTTTCAACAATATATCTAGAAATCTTGAAAATGGAGAGGAAATAGACATGGATACCTTGAAGAATGATAGACAAGAGCTGTAATTTACCAACATGGCTAAGCAAGGAGCCTTTCCACCCAGCTAGTTTTCTTTGGATCCTTTCCAGTATAGAATTCCAAAAGTCAGAAGTTACTTCCTTGATAGTAAGTGGTAAACCAAGATAAACTGACGGAAGAGAACCACTCAAACAGCCCAGAACAACAGTCACCTGAGCTTGCAAATTAGGAGTGTTGTTAAAAAAGTAAATCATGCTTTTATTATAGTTAATACATTGCCCAAAACAAGAAGCATAGTTGTTGAGACAATTTTTCCATTTCCTAGCTTCAATCACAAAGACTTTCTCAAAAATAAAAGTATCATCCACAAATTGTTGAATCATAGTTGGCTCTAAGGAAGAGGCAACCTTAATTCCCTTAATGGACCCTTCTGACAGCAGATTAGAGAAATTCCTGCTCAGGACATCTACAATCAAGATAAACAAATAGGGTGAAAGGGGGTCTCCCTATCTGATACCTCTCCTAGTAGAGAAAAACCCAAAGGGAGACCCATTTACCAAAATAGAGTACTTAACCATTGTTACACATTCCATTATCAGATTGATCACAGATTGGTCAAAACCAAACTTAGCTAGGACTTTTGGGACAAAATCCCAAATCACCTTATCATAGGCTTTTGAAATATCTAATTTAAGGGCCATACCAGTGTGGTTGCATCTATCCATGGAATGGAATAATTCATATGTGGTTATGGTAGCATCAAGGATATCACAACCAGACACAAAACCTTTTTTGAGTGAGGCTGATAATTTTGTCAAGGAGAGGTTTGATGTAGTTCACTAGAATTTTAGAGAGGATTTTATAAAAATTATTACACATACTGATGGGGAAAAAATCAACCATAGATTGAGGATCAATAACCTTGGGAATTAAAGCTATGAAGGTGTGATTCAGTTGCTTAAGAATCTTACCAGATTTGAAAAAAATCACAAGCAGCTAGGACAAGGTCCTCACCAACAATCTCCCAAAAGGTCTAAAAGAAGGCCGAAGGGAAACGATCAAGGCCAGGAGATTTGTAAGCCCCCATATTAAAAGATCCAACTTGACCTCCTCAGGAGTAACAACACTAAGGATCCCAAGGTTATCATTCTAGGATATAATAGTCGAGAGAGGGTCAAGCAACAAACTGTCAAGAGCTAGATTAGGAGCCTCAGCAGGAGCCGCATAATCCATCTGGAAGTAATTCGCAGCCACCAGACCGATTAGGGAGGGTGAATTGACAACCTCGCCTTGTGCATTGTGCAATTTAGTTATTTGATTCCTTTTCTTATGTTTAATAGCAGAAACATGAAAGAAAGAGGTGTTCCTATCACCTTCTTTCAGCCATTGGACCCTAGATTTCTACTTCCAGAAAATCTCCTCTTTCCTTAGAATTTGTTCCCACTCCCTTCGGCTCTCTTTTTCTTGGTTGCAAGTAGGAAGACTAACATCCCCCTCCTCCATTTTCTTTTGAATCAATTTCAATTTATCCGCAACAATTTTTTTTTTCTAGAAAACATCCCCAAAAACTCTTTTGTCCCAAACTTTCACCATACATTTGATATGTTTGAGTTTAAAAAAGATCATGAACATGGGGGAACCACGAACAGGAATATTCCACCATTCAAAAACTTTGTTTTTGAAATCAGGGTGGGAATTCCACATTATCTCAAACTGGAAAGGGAATGGACTCACAGCAGACTAATCGCTCGAGGTCAGCAGCAGCAGATTGTGATAAAAAACAATCATGGGTAGAGCCCGGAAAGTGGCACTAAGTAGGCTAGTCTAGTTACTAGAACAAAGGAATATATCTAATCTAACTTGAATCAAGTCCTCCCCTAGATGCCTGTTGGTCCAAGTAAAAGCTTGGCCCGATAAGTCTATGCCAATCAGGCCAGTAGAACTCAGAAATTTTTCCAGATCAGCCATGATGTTAGAATAATCCACCAGACCACTGCTTTAGTTATCAATAGATTATCACCTAGGATAATATTACCTTTTTTAAATTTTTCTTTATCTATTCTAACTAAATTTGGAATGTATTTATTGTTGCAATTTACTCTAGGTAAATTAATTCTCGTGCATTACATCTTATTGCAAAGTTATCCTCTCTTATGATTTTATCTCTTATAGAAGAAATATTGCAAAAAGATTGTTGGTTATAACATGGCATCTGATCGCAAGATCTATAAGTTTCTTCTTTAGTTTGTGAGGGTTTTAGTCATGAGGTTGTAAATGATGCACCTTAAATAAAAATGGGCATTTCCATCATGCTCAAAAGATGTCATAACCCTATTTTCACATAAGACATAATAGGTTTTAAAAAAAAAATTGGAGGTTTTTTTTTTGTTTCAAAAATTTTGGCAAAAAAGTTATGTATAGTTGTATGGAATCCATACAATCATATTGATGCATCAATTTATGTGCCATCATTTCTGAGTTTTCTCAATTAAGTTGTATCAATTTTTGTGTCACCCCAATTTTTGTTCCTAAAAGGTATAGGCTAATATTTTATTATTTTTAATCTTTTAAATAAAAATATTTGTTTATTTGGGCCTTATCCTTAGTCACATGGGTGACCAAGATCTTACTACTAAGCTCGCTAGCCCCCAAAGACTTAGCCCTTGGTCACTTTGGTGACCAAGTGCCTATTTGACGACTTATTTTATGCTTTGAGGCTTAAAAAAGTAGTTTTATATAAATCATAATAAATTTTTCTTATAGTGTTAGAGTTTTGAAAACTAAATATTGTCAAAAAGCTAGCTCTAAGAACTATCTAGTTGTGCTACTATTTTTTCATATTTTTTCTATTTTATTTCTTATTTGATTGAATTCAAATCATTTTATGACTTTCAAGCTCATAATATTTTTCTAGAATCTTTAGTTTTTATTAATCTTATGGTATTGGAAAGGTATTAATTATCTTTTCATAGTCATATATTTAACTTTTTTAGATACAAATCAAGTATATTTTATTCAAATTTGTATTTTATGATTTTTGGTTAATAACTTGGATATATTGACACCCAAAAATCTTTTATATTATTGGATATGCTGATTTTTTTCATTTGTTTGCTTCTACATATATTTCTTGTTAATTGTAGTCATGATGCATGACTATTGTGGGAAGAAAAGGCCTACATTAGATGAATGCATGTTGAAATAACTTAATAATTTGAAACTTCTTTAGGAACTTCATTAGTTAAAATAGCTTTGTAGAGCCAATAGCATAAATTTTCCTAGTTCTTCTAACCTAACATTTATAGACACTATACCATCACCTAAATTACTACTTTAGTTCAATAGGTTCATTTCAGTATTTTATATCGACCTCATAGGTAATCCTATTTATCAAACATATCAAATTTTCATTGTGGTGTCTCAAACTACTGATGTGGATGACACATCCCCAATGTGGATAATTCATTGGAGTACATCCATTATTTATTTGATGGTAGTGACATCATCACATCATTTTTGTCTCTTTTAGGTGCAATTCAAATTATTCACTCTCTTGGTTCTACTCCTCTAATTGGGGATTCAATTCCTATTTTGGAGGAGATATCTTTTTCCAACATGAAGACAATAGAGTTGCATTTAGAAATATGTTTGAATTTGGATTTCCTATTTATCTATGATATTGAAATAACTTCTATAACTACTAGGGATCTATTTTTTCCCAAGGGGAGGAATATTGTTTGCAAGCAGTGAATTTTCTATCTTTAGGCACTCATTATTGGCACTAGAGCTATTTCTTGGAGGGGATTCAAAAAAATTATTCACTCCCTTTTATGGGGAGTTATTCATTATATATTTATGATGGAATTGGTCGTTTGAGTTCACATAACTTGTATATACCTATTGTTTTCTTTCTTTTGGAGAGGTTTTTTCTCCCGTAGGGTTTATCTCTTTTCTCCTATTAAATGAGAGATTATTATTTGCAAATGGGTGCTTCATCATGACATGTTGCACTTATGGGGGGTGTTAGTGTGAAATTATATTCACATTATCATAAGTTAATTAGAATTTTTTTTCCAAATTTTATTTGGTTTTTAGTATTCTCACTTAAGACAATATTTTTTCTTCTTCTTTATCTATTCTAGGAAAATGTGAAATGTATTTAATTGTTATTTCTCTTTGTGAAAGTAATGCTCATACATTGCATATTATTACATATTTATCCTCTCTTATCCTTTTATCTCTTGTAGAAGAAATACTACAATTTCTTTTGGGTCTAACAAAATAATGGTCTAAGAAATCTCATTATATATGGTTTGATTTAGGAGAGAGGGGAGGGAAAACCCTATCTGAGATCCTGATCAAGAGCAACACACAAAGAGAGGAGTGCCAAAATGGGGAAGTCAACCATCAAGCGAAAGTTGCAACACAAACTAGAGGAGGCATGCCAACACCCCTTAGTAAGGGGGTGGGAACTAAAAGAGAAGCAAAAAATGCCAACTCAAAAGCCAAAATAGAATTATCAAGAAACACTATTTGGAAAGAATTGTCCTCCCCTCAACAACTAGAGTCCTAGATTCTTTTGAAGCAAAGTCAACCTCAACCACATTCATTGTAAGGAATTCATGTAGAGCATTATTTTCCACAAACAAATATCTCAAGACTTAAGACATGAACAATCTAACACCAAATGTCTCAAGGAAAATACCACCTACAACGAAAGGAGATACCTTTGTAATCCAAATTGTGACTCCAAAATCCATCCTCCATTTGTTTAATATTTTGATCAAATTTAATTTCACATTATTTGTATTTGAAATTCTCTTAATTTAAATTCTTTCAAAATCTTAAAAAACCGTATATAAATTTTGTTAAAATAAATATTTATTTTACGTAGAAAAAATGCTAATATAAAATTAAACAATTTTAATTAGAATAACATAAATACCAAAAAAACCAATAATATAAATATATAAATTCTATCATTTTCCTATTATTATTATTATTATTTAATTAAAAAAACACTTATTTAACCTTTTTAACTTCAGCTAAATTGTGTACCTCTTAATTCTCCCATACCCTCCAATAATTTATGCTATTTTTTTCTCTGTAACCATATTTCAAACATGGGTTAGTACAATACTAACATGAGCATGGTAATATTCATTACTTTTACCAAATATGAAAAAGAAAATTTTAATTAAAGTAAGAATATTACCAGACAAAAGTATCATAGTCTTAATTTCCTATTTACAAATAGTTTCCCCACAATTGATTAGAAAGAAATGGGACAAACATGTAATGAGTACCCAACATGGGTATGGTGGGCCATCTACTTCTTTTCAAACATGTTTCCTCATCACCACTCTCCATTGTCTCCACTTTTAAATTAATTGGAAAACAAATCATAATTTATCTCTAAGGATTAGATGATTGGAAAACAAATCATAATTTATTTGTTTCTAAGATATTAAAGGAAACTTTTAAATTAAGTTTATGGTAGTTGATGGGGGTATTATAATGATGGGACACTTAATTCTTTACTTGTTGCAATGGATAATTGATTGGCATCACAATAAGACCATATTTGTGTGGGCTTAAAGCAAGGCTAAACAAATATCTAAGTCAAATTTAATAATGCCCATAGAAAAATTTGGCAACCTACATTTTGTATTAGTTAGAGAAATGTTGTGTAAGGTGAATTTTATGGTCCAGTCATGATAGAGATAATGATTTGACAAAACGTTCCATCTTTTAATTTTTTTAATCATAGTTAGTGGTTATGGTGAATGTGACTAATCCATGTTGCAAAATTAGTCCATGATGAATTATGTTTGGGTTAGTTGGATCTAAGAGTAAAAGTGTGATAGAGTTGTAGGGAAATAATTTTTAAAATTAAATGTGTTTTTCCAAAGAAGAGTAAATAAATGTAATAATATTTTTTTAAGTTGTTAAGAATTAAAAAAATAAGTATTGTTTTGTTAAAATGAGAAATATATATCAAGTATTTTTGTTAAATAAATTTTTACCTTGAAAATTAAATATTTTAGTTTATTTTTAAATGTATTTATAAATTAAATAATTAATATTTATTAATAAATATAAATTTTAAAATAACATATAAATATATAATAAACATAAATTTAAAAATTAACATGGGTATATTATAATACAAAAATAACGAATTTTCTAAATGTTGAATGGGTATCCATCATTATGAGTTCTAAACTCGTATCAAATATGATGGTGTAAAAATAAATGTTTATTAATGCTTTATAAACTATATGTAGTAAGCATATATGTAAGTATAAAGGTATTTTTCTCTATGTTAAGACCTCTGCTTGTCATCATATAAATAATATTACTAATCAATTTTATATTTTTGAAAGTTTGCATATAAAATTTACAAAAAATAAATATTTTTTTTACATAGAAAAATATTTGTTGGCATTGGTTGTCATTGATGTCAACACTTGGTGAGTTGGTTATCTTTTATGTCAACATTTGAGTGTATTGTTGGCATTGGTTTTCAACACTTGGGAAGGTTATCATTGTTGGCAACGTTCAGTTGGGGTTGTCATTGATAAATGATGATGTGGTGTTGATGTTCATGGTTGGCAGTTTTGTTGGTTGTTTGGTCTAGTCTGAAAAATGCTCCACATTTCTCCACATTGATGTTTGTGCTCCTACAACTTGGTGGATTTTCTCCCAATGTTTGTGCAATGGCTTAGTTCAAATTTCATGTGTTGAAGTTGTCTGCAAGTTGATATGTTAATGTTTTATCTCATGGTTGTGTATTTTGTGCTTCTGGGATGAAGTGTTCTATTCCTGTTTGGTTTGCGAGGTTGTTTATGGTATGACAATATAAAAGAAGTATTTGGAAGTGTTGTTGGATGTTCAAGGAATATCTCTTTATGA
The DNA here is from genome assembly GCA_007258455.2 of Sequoia sempervirens. Taxonomy (NCBI): domain Eukaryota; kingdom Viridiplantae; phylum Streptophyta; class Pinopsida; order Cupressales; family Cupressaceae; genus Sequoia; species Sequoia sempervirens. Next base: position 241,923,375 of record VDFB02252616.1, read on the forward strand.
TATACACATCATTATTTGATTTCTTTTGGTGTTGCATTGTGTTTGAGTTTCTCTTCTGGGTAATTTATGGATATTTGACCGACAGGGCTTGTCATCTTTCTTGCACTATGTGCTTGCAGGTTTGCGCTAGTATATGAAGTTGTGTTAAGGTGTATTTGGGTCTTGACCTATCTTGGTTAGAACCACATTAAGTGATTTTAGTTGAAGTTATATTTTTGGGCTGACCAATATTGTGTTACATGTTTTATTTACACATTTCCTTGTTGTTGACTTGGGTTGATATGTGCCAATGTGTGAGGTCTTTTGGGATCACATTGGAAGATGTAAAAATGTTTTTTTGGTCCTCTCTATCTCTTGGATAGGACCACACTATATTTTTTTGGTTGACTTGTTGAGATTATTGTTTATCTTCTTCCTAGTCAAACTAATTGATGTTTTTTGATCATGTGGTGGATATAAATGGAAGATCAAATTAGTTGTAGGGAGGAGTGTGTCGAATGTGTTGAATATCTCACAGAAGAAGTGTGAAATTTTGTGGAAGATAGATCATATGTGCTTTAATGCCTCAATCAACAAAGTGTATTGTTGACATATGTTATAAATTCTAAATCTTCATGTATCCTTCTTTAAGATAATGAATCTCACCAAGTCCTTTGTATCTTTCTCTGGAGTTATGCGCTTTAGTCTACAAGTCCTTTGTATCTTTCCCTAAGGTTGTGTGCCTTAGTTTGCAAGTATTTTGGAAGTGAGCCTTGTTGTAACTTTTGTAAGAAGTGAACTTCATATATTGTGAGTTAACTCTCACCATGGCTTTCCCCTCATAGGTTTTTCACGTAAATTTGGTGGTATCTTGTGCATGTGTTTTCTTTGTTTCAAATTTCATAGTTGTTGATCTAGTTAAGGGTTGAATTGTTGTCTCTTTTATTGCTAAGGGTCACTAACCTTGTTAAGGGACTAAATTACTATATCTTTCTTTGGTTTTGATCTGTTTGAGGGTTTCTAATCTGGTAAATAAGTTTGAGTTTGCTAAAGGGCTTATGTTTTGAAAAGACCAATTCACCCCCCTCTTAGTCGCCGGTTGTGTTCAACAATACTAACATTTGATTGGTTCATGGGTACAAATAATAATAAAAAATTAAGAAATACTAGTTGCAATATGATAATTTCAAGTATTAATAATGATAAATTATCTTAATTTTATTAGTTGAGTCTATAAATATTATAGATTTAGGATATGAAATTTGATAAACAAATTAGGATACTTACTATTGTATGCAACAAGGTGTAACATGCCCAACTAAAATTTCCAAAATAAATGAATAATTTGACATTATGAATATAAATTTAAGACATAAATCCCATAGCTATTTTCCAACATAGTAATTTCATGTCCATAAATTAAAAAAAAAACAAATTTGAATATATATTCATTTCCAAATGTCTATAGTTAATATACAAAGTTTGACTTGGCATTAAATATACACATAGTCAATACAATAACTATATCAATGATACAAGTACATGAAATAGAAGTCCATTGTAATTTCTCTGTGACAAATCACCTCCACTGGTGGACGAGAACAAGGTTGAGGTGCTTTTCCACTCAACCACGAAGCGATGCTTCCCCGAAATTCTTCAGTCCATCAAAGAATACTTGACCCTACATGGAAAACTTAGCAAGAGATACAGTTTGCAAGGTGGGATTTTTGTGTGCCTAACTACATGCATTTCTATCTATTGTTAGAACATGCAAGTTCCATGTTAGGTAAATAAAAGAAATAAAAAAGAGAGGATAAATAATAAACATCTTGTTCTGAAATAAAAATGACTGCAAAGCTTAGCCAAGCTCCTGCTACATAAAATGAAACTTAAATTAGATTTGGAAAAGTAAATCTACACTCTCTGGCACCCATTCCCAAAAGGTAGCTTTCCATAACAAAGGAGTATCCCTTCCTTCTAGACCATCTATTGGCATCATATTCCAGTGTGCTATAGTCTACCTTAGTACTTTGTATCATTCCATTTCGTCAATCATTGTATAAGTAATCCATTTAAATTATGGTATATCCATTCATCTATTCATCATATAACTATCTTTCCTTAATATTCATATTGCAATTCAAAACTATTCTATTTCTACACCTCTTTCCATTGCAAATGAAATTAAATATCCATATTCAAATGAGTAAATTAAGATGAAATAAGAAGGTATACCGCATGTATGTGTATATGCATAAATGATGAGTTTATGCATGTGCACATATATGCATATTATTCACAGATTGCATATGCGTATACATTCTTAAGAATAATAAAAGTAAAATTCATTCAACATGCATATTTACAGACCAAGATACAATGATTTCTTCAGATACATAAATTTTGGTCTTATCTTTTATGTTTCAATTAACAACACGATGAAAAAAAAAAACCAAATTCAAAAGCATAACGAAAACCAGTATTAATCTTTTTTAATTATTAGTTTGAATTGCTTTGGAAAAACATAGCATTATCCTCTAATCATCTAGTTCTAGATAGACATCAAATCAGTTATTTCTCTATGTCTAGTCAAAACATTGTGGTGTTCTACATTCTTTTCTTTAAACCACACATATATGCTTATCTAATAAAAGTAATGGGGTCAATTTGAATTAACTATGCTTTTGACTTGTATCCTTCACCTAATGTTTCATTGGTGTTGTCGGCCTCATGCCCGAGGCAATGATTTATCACTTGAAAAGTTACAGAGTATTTTCTACTGCTCGAATATGTATGATTCTTATACATGATCAAAGAGCATGCACACATGTGTATATATATGCCATCGAGAACTAAAGAGAAGAAATTCATAAGCTGCAAGGGTTTCATATACCCTTGGCCTTTAATGGTTGATATTCTATCTACCATAAATCAATATAACACATGCATTATTGTTTACAAAAATATTATGATAGTCGCAATAGAATGACATCATTCCTATCTATATTCTAAATGAAGCTTGATTGTTCATAACAAATGGAAATATTAGTATGTCACAGGGATACATTCCCCCATACGTATTTATTTATTTAAAAACTGACGTAATTCAATACAGATTTATACCAGACCAATAGCATTCATTCACACTATGCTTGAATAGGATGAGGTATGTCATCCATCAACCTGCAACATTGTTGGTGATATTATCTTCCCATTAACATACACATGGAGAAGAATGATATAGACCATTTTGAGTTGAGATTTACACTCAAATGGTCCATACGATTTGGCCCCATGAAATAGTATGCATACATATTAATGCAAACGTAGATATTATATGAATGGGTATCATGGGTGGTCAACACCAAAAATGGTGTTTCCACCTTAGACAACATATCGATGTTCTCAAGTTTAAAGGTAAAATAACATGTGGGCTAGAGCCTAAACATAGACCTTCTAGTCAATCATGCTTAGCATGTCATTACACACAGTGAAGGTTGGAAATGGGGTTTTCATTCCCCCAAAAATGGCTTGCTAAAATTCATAGCACATAATATGGAAAAAAACCCATGAGTATGAAAGAAATATAATAATAGGGTGCTCAATTTTCTAATAAGCTGAGATTTCCTAAGGAAAAATCGATTTACTTGAAGGAAAAATTCTAACAAGGCATCATTCTTACCTATTGATTACAGGATCAATGCTCTTTCCTCAATCAAATGGAAATGACTATTTCCCCTACTTTTTGTTCTTTTTTCCTTCTACTACTTTTTCCCTAATCCTTTTCTGGTTTTTTGCTTTATTGATTCCTCTAATTCAAAATTACCACTATCTCTATCCTTCGATTCCCTGTATTCTATTCTTGGAGTGCTCTTAACTCTCCATACCTCAACTATCTATCTGCCCTACTCCCCTATCACTGGCATTATCCATCCATTCCAATATCAAAGGGGTCAACATTAAGAAGGGGGATTATGTGAATAATTACTGTCATCACTCCTTACATACAATTTCTTAAGGAGTTCAAAATACAATTAAAAGAAAAGCTTATTATCTAAAATTTGATTTAATATAATTTCATATACATGTATGTATGTATGTATGTATGTATGTATGTATGCATGTATTTGTAATTATTTCTCTTACCAAGGATTTATTCTCTCAAATTATTTTAAAGGACCAATTATTCAATTCATTCTCTTATAAAGAAACAATATGTAAACAGTTATATTTTGCATTCCACTATTTTTTTCCTTTTTCTCTAAACATGAAAGTAACTTTGAAAAAACAATGTAAGGCAACACAATTCCATGAATTTGTTTCTTTCATTTAAGTTATATACCTATTTATTCATTCAAGATTAATACAAGCAAGAATGATATTTTTTTTCATTTTCAAGACAAATGCAGATGTCATGGTCTACTCTAGTGTGTGAGATTCTAGATTCCAATCTTTCTTACAATTCATCATCTGGCTAAGCATCCCTTCCTCAACCATGTTCTCGTTCTTCAACCTATTCCTACATTCACATTCTTGCACTTGCAATTGTTCATCAATAACCTTTAACCACTAGCCATTATAAAATAATTCTCTTAAATCATAAATTTGCAAGATAATCATTTTTTCAAATATTATTCCATTTATCAAATCCATAAATACTAAATGATAAATTCCATTTTTCAAATATTTCAATTAACTTAACATTACTAAATGCAATCAATGAAATTGAGATGTGACATCCTTCCCCACTAGGAAGAGACATCGTCCTGATGTTTGGTCAAACAAAATTAATTCGCATATGTTCATTTCAACATCAAATCATATTGTTTCAAGCCAAAACATCATAACATACAAGTCCAAAATATTAAGCAACAATATATAATAAATTATCATTAGTCTATCTAAGAAAGAAAATGAGGAAAGGAGTTTTCTATCTCCTTCACATCCTCCCATGTAGCACTTTCCTTAGAGTATTGATCCCATTAGACCTTGTATTGAAGAATGTCTCTATTTTACAACTTGACATTGCGTCTATCCAGAATTATAATGGGCTCCACCAACACCACTCCTAGATCCTCCACCTATAAAGAATGCCAATCAAGTATATGAGATACATCTTGGGGTAAAAGCACATAACTATGTCACACTTTCGGCCAAATAAAGTAATCCGACTGGATTACTTTCAGCCGACTATTTTTCGGCCGATAAGGTTTCGGCCGAATCCACAAGGTAGTGACATGGTGCCTACATGTCTCCACATTTTCAGGCGAGTTACTTTCGACCGAAACCTTATCGGCCGAAAATGTGTCAATCAAAAATATCGAAATAAAAAACAAAAAAACCAAGCCGACCATTTTGAACCCTCAGGTGAAAGGGTTGAGGGTGAGAGCTTGTCGGTCGAGGTCAACACCAAAAATGACCATATATACTGAGGTTCCATCTGGGGTCATTTGTTGGATTTTTTTATTTTTGTTCTGTGTGTTCTATCTCGTTTGGGAGATTTATTCGATGTATTTTTTGTTAGGGTTTCATTGAAATGTGAAAAGAAATTTTTCTGATCAATTTTATTGGCGGAAAGATATGAAAGTTTGTGTTGTTTGTGATAATGATGAAGGAAATATATAGATTTGGTTGTGATGCTTGGAACATTATAAGATTTTGATGTTTAAACAGTTTTCTCTAGTGTTTTAATAATTTGGGGTTTTGTGAGAAAAGTGACCTAATTGTCAAATTCATCCATACTATATATATTTGGGAGGTATTTGATATTAGCCAACATATCTTGTGGATTCTTCTTGTTTTGTCTCCAAACAAACTTGAATGCTTCCCAAACCCACACTAATCAATTGACTTAGCGAAGGAAAACACCTGCTCATCTCACCTCCTTTTCTTGACTTGCAAGCTACACAAAAATAACAACACAAATCTTCCTAAACCCTGTGTTACACTAATCAAAACAACCCAACAATAATCCAACTGCTTTGCTCAATAAAGATATCTACCATAAGTTCTAGTTAACGTACTATTTAGGTGGGGACAATTGACTATACTGCATGAATATGAAGAGAACCTCCTCCAGCCATTGTTATAATTTTTTCTTTCTGTCTAGAAAGCAAAATGATCATACACATTGCTTGAATTCACAACATGAAATCATAGTTGTCCAATGTCAAAATGCATGGATCGTTCCAGTCAATGTTGCAGTTGATAAGATATATTTCACTTTTTTTATATTGAAATTGACTTATGCTGAGGTTGACTGATAACAAATAATTAAAGGTCGTTAACAATATATATATATATTTTAAGGCTCGAAAGATTTAAAAATTGAACAATTTTAGGTAAAGGTCTCGAATGATTATAAACAAAACAAGAACAAAAAATCATGATAACTCCTGTAGAGTTCACAAATTTGATTGTTCACATCCAATAGAGAGCCCCAGAATGCTGGGAATTGGCATAGTTAACAAACCAAAAACTTGATGTATCTATTATCACCATGTCAACAACACAACATAACTTCAGCATCTGATTATGGCCATGATATTTCCAGTCTAGTAAATGGTTTTGAATGCTTCTGGTAGAAAACTGAGTTTTTGTTAACACTTTTTAATATATATTGGCTAATATCAAATACGTCCACGCCACACAATATTCTCTTTACTGACAACAAAAATATTAAATAAAATGACACACCAATGTCACTAGAGCCAAGCAGCTTCAAATTTTGATTTTAGTCAAAATAAACAATAGATTTGAAGTGGTATGTTGAACAATTATAACCCACTTCAAAATCTTAGTCAAACTTACTACAATCAATAAGGTCAGTCACAAAGCACACAAAAACACCACTTCCATGAGATTTACTTAATGGAAAAAGACAATATACTTAACATGGGAGAAGTGAGGGACTACCTCAACTAATCCAAACATTATCATACTTAGATTTAACCATGTTAGTCCTCTTCAGACTAGTTTTAACCTGTAAATCAAAAGCAACAGAGCTCTAACATTCTATACATAGATTACTTAAAAATAAACATCCCAATACAGATATGCAGAATTTACAGAAGGTGTTTGAGTGTATATTGAGCAATCATAACCACTTCAAATCTTGGTCAAACTCAGCAACAAAGCACACAGAAATACCATTCTCATGATATTTTAGTCAAACACACAACATGACCAATAATCCCTCGAATACTCTGAGAAGAGGAGTCATCAGAGAGAAGGAAAGTGCAAACAATGAAATTGGTTTCCAACCTGTTGTTTTATTTGTTTACGATTTAGAATAGATCTATTTTATCTGTTTGATTTTCTGAAATATTTGGGCTTCAGAACATACCAAGTTTACTCATTGGCTATGCTTTGGACTATCACCACTATTAAGTATGAGTTGATGATCAAAGAGATTCCCTATTAGTGTGAAATCCAAACCACTTATCATTTCTTGCAACAGAAAAATTCAAAAACATGCAACTAGAAACTGTCAAGAGCAAAGTGCCAATCCTTGAAAATCCTAATAACCATCAGAAATGACCCAGACATGAACATATAGCATGATCTAATTAAGAATGAAAAGAGATTAAAGATGAAAGTGAAATAAAATGTTTATACTTCATTGTATATACACATCTTGTTAGAGCACAACGTATAAACTATATTGACTATAAGACTGAATAGGCTGGAAATTAATCTCAACAAATCAACAGAAGTAAGACTTCTCCATCAACAGTTGCAAATGATAAAAACTCTTTCCCATAACAGTGGTTATGAAACAATGTTCTGAAATAGAACCTACAAACTATCACAGGCAATGCAGTTATTGTAAGTCAAAAGAAAGAACAAATGAGACAATGCATTCTAGCTCCCAATTTCAAAGACAACCAATCTCCTGTGTAGAGGTGCTAGTTCAATCAAATCACACAATTTCAATCAATCATCCCCTAATCTAATTAGTCTCAACTGCTCATAAACAAGGAAACCATTTCTAAAATTAACAAATCTTTGCTTTGCCATAAAGCTATCTATGAATTCCTGTAAAAAAATCCATGTATAGCCTCTACATGGTTTTATTTGTTCTAGTTCCCTAAATAAACTAAACAATGCATCTTACTAAACTTGAAAATAATTTCCCCCTTTATTTGTGTCATATATCTTATCTTTATATCATGAAGACTTATTCTTTATTTGCATTTCTATGTCTCTAATATCCTTTATTTGAATGTATACTAGCTCCAATATCCTTCATTTTTTTTTTGCATGGATATCAAGTTCATATTTAATTCTTATTTTGGCACTAATTGTGAGATGTGTGGGGCTCATTATAATTCTTCCCTACCTGAATTGAGACCATTGTAAATAGTTAAGGTAGATCTTTTGATTGCACCAAATATTCTATAAGCATCCAAATCCTTAGCCTTTATCTCTATCTTGAGGTCATCTATCTTCAAGACAAAAACCCAATTGGCTCATAGCTGAAATGATATATCCTTCATCTACTCATCAAATTACATTGAAAAACATGATAGCATTTGTTGGCTTGTCAATTTCCACTATAAAACCACTTCTTTTAAATATCTTCAAACAAATGGATGATAGAATTTGTTGGTCCATTAGATTTATTTGGATGATCACATTAAACTCTTGTACATCTAAGCTCTTGGCCTCATTTACATGTCCCAAATTAGTTTCCTTATCTTCATGATGAGAGGCCTTTGTTCTCTAACAATCACTATTACTTGATGGTTGTGACAATTCCACTTGGTCTTTCATTGCATTTATCCCAACCATTAGTACTTCTTTCAAAGCATCAACTTGAGAATTTGAACCTGCAAAATGTGGCATACAAGTTTCTAATGAGCCTACATAGCCTACATTTGAACCTGCAAAATGTGGCATACCAGTTTCTTATAAACTATATTGACTATAAGACTGAATAGGCTGGAAATTAATCTCAACAAATCAACAGAAGTAAGACATCTCCATCAACAGTTGCACATCAATTCTATTGAAATGTGAATTCCTGTAACGAATTCATGTGTCTTAGTATGATAACTACAATATATACATATACACATGTGTATATGTATATATGTGTGGACATGTATGTGTATGCACTTGAGTGTACATACATGTACATGTGTACACAATATATATAAATGCATGTGTGTATGTACATACATACATGTATACATATATGTATGCACATGCACGTGTACATATATATGTGTATGTGTGTACATGTATACATTCATGTGTACATAATGCACATACATATATGTGTACATATATATACATGTACATGTGTACATGTGTATATGTATGTATTATATATACATATGTGTATGTGTGTATGTATGTATGTAAATTATGTTTGTATGTGTATGTGTGTATGCATATATATATATACATACATGTATGTGTGTATGTACATGTACATGCATATATGTGTATGTGTGTATGTATGTATGTATGTATTATATATGTATGTGTATGTGCGTATGCATGTATGTATTATATATACATATGTGTACATGTGTGTATGTATGTATGTATATATGCATATATATGTATGTACATGTATGTATGTACATGCACATATACGTGTATGTGTGTATGTATGTATGTATTATATATGTATGTGTATGTGTGTATGCATGTATGTATGCATATATATATATACATATGTATGTGTGTGTGTATGTATGTACTTGAGTATGTACATGTACATAAATATATGTATATGTATATGTACGCACGTGCATGTATATATATATATATGTACATGTGTGTACATGTATGTATATAGAGACATACATACATATACATACATGTATATATACATGTGTCCATACACACATACACATATATATGCATGTACATACATGTACATACACACATACACACACACACACATATATATATACATGTATATATACATGTACACACATGCACTCCCACATACATACATGTGTACATACATACATACAGATATATGCACATGTACATATGTATGTATACACACATACACATATATATATACATATATATACATGTACACATGCACTCCCACATACATACATACACATAAATGTATATATATGTACATACACAAATGTATTGAAAGTCTCAGATTTGGAGTTGTCAAATTTAGATTATGTTATCTAAGTTGTTGCAAAAGGTGAACTATTGAGTTAAGTTCATTGAAGAAGAAAATAAATTATATGATGAAATAAAGGTCATTCCATGCTTACAAGGCCAAGGTTTCTAATCAAACATAGCATTCCCGAGGCCTAAATTCATCTTTCATGAAAGAAAAAGATGATATCAAAGGAGATATTGTGCCTACAAAACATGTGTACAATGTTTATATTTTATTCCTAAGGAATTTATTTCAAAGAATTTTAACTTTATTACTTTAATATGTTTTAAGTTAGATCGAAAAATTAAGGAAATGTTAACCTTTTTATTTAGTGTTTGATTTAAAAAATAATTGATTACAAAGAAAGGCTAGATATATATGTGACCAATTGTAATGAAGAGTATTTTTTTATTTTGATCAAAATTTTAGTATAGAGTGGTTGAAAGGATAAATATATTTTTTCCATATTTATTCTTGGTTGCATATTACATGCATCTATGATTTAATAGGTTCACATAGAGATAGATATAAAGTTTGAACTAGATCTCATTAGATACATTTAAATTTAAAAATGTTTTCTAGTTTTGAAACTTGAAAATTTTACATTTAATTTAAATATATTTTTTTTTTAGTTTTGAAAAAAATTCAATTTAAATTTGTTTAGTTCATCATGTAATTTTGTTTTAATGATATGCAGATCTCTATCTATTTATATATATCATGGCCAATGAGGGATCTCATCATTCCCCTTGTTCTGAGCGAGAAGCTCAAACTAGATCAAATATATTCATGATAGTATTTCTAGATTGGAAAATACTCTAAAATGTTTAGAGCAATCAATTCACAACTCCCCCAATTTGGCTAATCGAGATAGATTAGTCACTATTAGACAGGAGATTATTAAGATGATCGAGACAATTCGATCATACAATCCTTATGATGAAATCAACATTGAGCAGTTTTATTTTTCTCTTGCCAGGAGTGTTACTGACATAGTGAAACATAGAGAAGTTGCCAAATTAGTTTCAAGTGAAAATGTGTTATCCATGTTCCCATTTTATAGAGGAAAAAATAAAATTAGAGGATATGTGGTTACGAGGTGTGAAGATCCTCTTGTTGCGCCATTCATATACCCTAGATGGTTGGCAGCACATCATAGATGGCCTCACAATGATGAGCTGCCATTGTATTTTGTCAAACAGTTATATGCAGAATTTCATTTACATATAGAGGTGGACTACACATCTTATCCTGAGCATGTTGGCCAAGGTAAAGGCCATTTTTCTGACAAACCACAGTTTAGACCTTCAAATTTGCCACCGCCTGTGGACAAGAGGGCATTAGTTGGCCCAAACCTTTTGGTTTTACCAAAACGTTTGGAATTGGCAGCAGCAGGGGAGGCAGCAACAGGGTCCACTCAGAGTCAGATTTTTGAAAACATTGCCTCTATTACGACGCAGATTGATCAGATTTCATCTGATCGAGTTGGTAGATATTTATTACGCCCACGGATCAACCTTCCTCCCACTGAGGCTACATCTGCATCGTATGATCCATTTATTAGTGCCGATCTACCTACTCTTGCAGATGTCGAGCATATGACCCACACGACTCTGCGTAATACATGTAGACTCTCAATTTTGGATTTACTAGCAGCATATCAGGTTATCAGTGAGGACCATGGGATTGCTCTTGATAGGGTACCAGAATTTATTAGACAATGATATCCTCATACAGATATGAGCCACAGGTGGCAAATGCAGCTCAGGATATTCCACATCAGCCTACAGAATCCCGTGCACATCATGTTTCTATTGATCCTTTAGCTTGCCAGGTGGTCATCAGGATGTTACAGGTCACGTTGAGGCTACTGCGACACCTGATCCTGTCCATGGGACATATAGTCGACTTCTTTTTGCTACTGATACTGTACATGCTACAGAGCCCCCTACGATGTCTTTACATTCTCGTGATCTTAGTGACATTGGTAGAGCCATCGAGCAGGCACAACAGGTACTTTCAATTTATAATTTAAATACATATATTTAAAATTGTGTTCTAAAAAATTATGTAATGCATTTTAAAAACTTCTAGTTGTTTAACTCCTGATTGAAATTGTGTACTTGAAAATTTTAAGCAGTATGGTGATTTGCCAGACTTTGGAAATTTGGAGCATGATGGCGATCCCATGCAGTATGCAGATGAGGTACATTTAAATTTAATTTAAAAAAACTAATTACTTGATGTTTAAGTTTGAACACATTGAACTCAAGTACATTGTAATTTTAGATAATTTTACATATATATGTACTTGAACACATGCAGGGGTTGGGACGAGGCTCAGGACACAAATCGGGAGATATTGGATCGGGACATAGATCCACACATCTTGGATCAGCAGAGCGATCGGTCCATGGATCGAGGGAGATATCGGGTTGTGGATCGAGGGAGAGATCGAGCCATGGATCGAGGGAGAGGTCGAGGGAGAGATCAATCCATAGATCGAGCCAGAGATCTTATGATTCTATTCATACCAAACATCCTTCTCTTTGATATTTTTTTTATAGTATTACATGTTTGAGATCATATTATTACATGTTGGAGACACTTTTTATGATTTATGTATTGAACATTTGCACGTGTTACATACTTATGTTTTATGGTACACATATATATACTTGTTATGATTTACATGTCACATTCATATAATTATGTTTTATGGTTTGAATCTAGGTTTGTTATATACGTGCATTATTATGGTTTGATGTTCACTTACATTACATCTATAAATACATCGTGCATTAAATTAGTTTATGGTTTTATTTATTTAGCAAGGAACAAGTACCTTTAATTAAATTTAAATTATGGTTTGTTCAAATGCACTTGTTGTACATATAGATAAATTTACATTGTGAAATCAAAATGTTGGACTCCACTATCTAATGGTTGCTATTTGTAAATTTAAAAAGATGGACATGTACATGTAATTAATTTAAATGAATAGTTCAAATGAATTTGTCTTTAATAAATAGGTCAAGAAATAGAAAAAATTGAATGCAAATATGCTTGAGATTAATGCTATATTTTAAAGTAGAACATAAAAATGCAATTGGAAATAGATGATAGTTCTTGAATTCTTTAAAGCTCTAAATGTTCATTTTTAAAGTTAGTATAGGTTAAATACATTTAAATTGTGCATATATCATGCTATACATGAACCTAGTCTAATTCCATATAATCTAATACACATGTTCATTTGAATGTGCATGCAAAGAATTCTTGAACTAGATGATGAGCTATACTTGTGTCCAGTTGAATGTAAATGAAATCATATATATATATATATATATATATATATTTGAAAGTGTTCACTTAAGAATGAACCATATAATTCAAAGAAAGCATGTAAGCTATAAGTGGAGTTGAGTGTAAATGAAATCAAATTTCTAGTCTTGAAAGTTTAAGAATTCCATGTGGAACATTTATATATATGCAATTGGAAATTGATATATATATTTAAATCTTGAAAGTCATGCACATTTAATATTAAATTAAAAATTGATGACAAGTCTATATAAATTAAAAATTGATCAAGTAGATCTAGATCTTCTTGGATGACAATTCTATATAAATTAAAAATTGATCAATCCATATTTAATTGTACTAGAAAGATGGACCATTACATACATGGTCTCAAGCTATACATGGTAAACAAAGTTAAATTGATGCCAAAATGTAGCTATCTCAAGCACCCCAAACACCATCACTATGATTCACTACAATGTTCATATATTCCAATGCACCTTGAGGTGAACAAGAAAGACCAAACCAAGAGAACCTGGATACAATCTAACATTAACAAAATGGATAAATAATTTAGTTCTATACTTAAAAGATAGGAGCTAATGTTCTTAAGCAAATTTGGATTTTAAAGATGAAATCAAATTATAAGGTCAAGTGATTTTTTATTAGGAGATTGGATTTGAAATGGATGATAGTCCAGATTAAGGATAAGGTCCCTAGATGTTGAAAGCTTTGGGTGATGACGAAAGGACAATATGATGTATGGACTAGATTAAGACCAAGTAACCAAATTTTGATGTTCAAGTGATGTTTTTTTATTATTAAGGATGGAGAATGGATGTATGGTTGAGATGGATCTAGATGGAAAATTTTTAAATGGTTCTAGGATGATTATGGTTAAATGGGTTATTACTTGATAAAACTTGATCTTAACTTGATGATTAGGATGAGGGATGCTTACCTGATGAAAATAATAAAATTAGGATGTGATGATTAGGATACATGAAAATCAAGATGATCATTTAAAATTATTGAATGTTGTGCATTAGTAATGTATAAAAAATAAAGAAAACTAGAGACAACATTTATGTCTAGATTCTTCACCACTCAAACACCAAATCAACTAGATAATTATATAAGTTTGTGGAGTTGAATGTTCAAATGAAATGAAAGATTTGAATGTGAACTTAAGAATTCCGCAGAACATAAATAAATTTAAATGCAAAATTGGAACATAGACTAGGTTTTGTACAAATTGTTGCACGTATATATATATATATATATATTCAATCTAGCTCATGATGTATATAAGTGGAGTGGAACAAATATTTAAATTCAAAGATTTGAAAGTGAAAGTTTAACAATTCCATGTCAAACATAAAAATTTACAATCAAGGAATCCAGAGAGATGATATAAAGGAATTTCTAGAGATTCTCAAGAGTGAACTTAAAAGAATGAACCATGTCCAACATGTAAAAATGCAATTGGAAATATAGATGATTTAAAGGAATTTAGGCAAAATGTAAATGAAAACATTTTTAAAGTCACTAGGTTTTGTATCAAGCATATATATGATCTAACATACATGTCACATTCTAAAAAAAACCCATTCTAAATCATGTCACATTTCCAATCAATAAAAATATATATTATCTAGATTTGGAGTCATAAATGTGTACATATATCCAAAAAACAACTTAAAGCTCCTAGTACATAAAATCTGGATCCTCTCTATCTTTAATTATCTCTAAAATCTTCTCATGATCTTCAATAGGCAACCTCCACTTTTGTTTGGCACGTCCTCTTTTAGGTAAAGTTTCTAAATTTATTTTTGTTGCCAAAACTAAGTGACTGTAATGTAGAACCTTTTGTCCTGGCCTATAATCAACAAATATAATACCATTTTTATCTATCTTTATTTGTTTTATAATATGTGCCTTCAATAACGACTGATCCAATGGAATACTCTTGTCCATCACCATCTATCGTCGATTCAACAAATTTTCTTTTTGGTTGCGTACATCTTAGTAGATAGTAATCTACACCTTCCGCATCTTTAGGATCTGCAACTACAACAAAAATATCTCTTGTACACACACCACATATATACATATTTAAGTAAATTATACATTTAAAAGTTGTAAAAAATTATATTTTATATTTGAAACTTACTTAAACATAGAATATATATATATATATATATATAAATTTAAATCTTGATTTTAACTAAATTAATCAATTTCCATACCTGTAACAACTAAATCAGAGACACGTTCGTAATCAGCTGAATATAGTGGATCGTAGACATCGACATTGTCATCTTCAGCAAAAGGAGGCATTGATATTAATTGTTTCATTTCCCATTGTGAAGCATACCCATCTCTAATATTCTCACATTGATCAATATTTGCATTGTCCTCAATGCAATCAATATAAAAACACATTTTTTCTCTCACATTAATTGCATAAGGCCTACTACTCCCCGTTGTCATGATTTGATGCAAATTTCTAATACCATGAATTGCTTGACAATTATAAGGATTTGATCGATCAATATTTGTTTAAATTCAAACTTGAAAATTCAATTTGAAATCATGTATGTACTTGAACTTTGAAATTCAAATTTTTAACAAATTTTCACTAGACATACATACATGTAACTTCCCAAAAATAATGTGTGTTGTATGTTGAGTCGCGAGCAGAAAAATGACTTT
This sequence comes from Sequoia sempervirens, assembly GCA_007258455.2. NCBI lineage: Eukaryota > Viridiplantae > Streptophyta > Pinopsida > Cupressales > Cupressaceae > Sequoia > Sequoia sempervirens. Next base: position 241,939,516 of record VDFB02252616.1, read on the forward strand.
TGCACCATTCAACAATTTCGTTTGCATTCCATATGGCATTACCTACAAGTTACACACAAGTTGGCACAATTTTTCACCTATTACTTTCAAGGAACTTAAAAGAATTTAATTTAGTTAAATTAAATATATATATCTAATCTTTTAAAAAATATCAAGCTAAATTGGACATATATATATATGGTGAAAACTTTACATACCAGCAAGTTCATGTTGACGAAGTGCATGCTTCACGCATGCTCCTGCTCCATCGTGCTCTCCTTTTCCATGTCCACTCTCATAAAAATTCCACAAAAATTTGGTGTTGCGTCTAGCATGTTGACTGCTTAACCAAACAAAGGCTTTTGCAGACTTAAATTGTCCTATGAAGTTACAAATAATTAAACACTTGAAAACCAAATTATCTTCAAAAAAGTAATTATATATATAGATTTAAGCAATCAAACAATTTAAGTCTCAAAGTTAAAAGTAAATATAAATTAAATAAAAATAATTTAAAAACCAATGTACTTACCAACACATCCATCAGACCATATCCAGTGTTGTTCTTGATTTATGCCACGTCATCTTAGGTCTTCAAAAAACATTTTGAAACAATGAGCTACATAGCTTCTATCATGATTTGTATCATCGCTGATATAAAAGTGAACCTATTTGATGATAATTCTATCATCTTTGCTACTTTGTATTCCATCGACCGCTAACTCTACATGCTTGTAGCAAACTTGCACGAAGATTGCAACTTGCTTTGAATGATAATATTGACTTTGGATCTCAGTTTGAGGACTAAATGTATAGTTCTCAGAGAAATCTACAATAGAGAGAATACAACCTGGTGGAAAACAATTCTTTGAATAATGAAATTGCTTAGCTTGCCATCTTGCACCATGACAATGTTGGATATGTGGATATATGATATATAAAAATTTACTCATGAATTCATTGTAAGGCAATCCACTCTCTTTGAGAACAATTTTTTTGGCCTCAACTCCTGACTTCGTTAAGTATGTCTCATATTCAAATCTCTTCCAAGTAACTTGCATTTCATTATTGTCAACATGTAAAAGATTCTTCAAATCTCCACAATCATTACATACATTTTTTATACACTAAACATTGAATTCATCCGAATTTTCTGATTTTTCACATAGAAGAGACTTCACAAATTGTGTTGTGCTTCCAGGGATGGCTAAATTTCGATCAATTGTTGCCATAACTTTTCTATATGATTGTAGGTGTAGATCAAATTCAACATGATTTCGACAACAACAAGTTTCACGTACTTTATTTATATGTACAAATGATGGCCCTAGTGTTTCAAACATCCTTTGACAAATCTTCACATTTAAAAATTCTTGTTTAAATGCTTCAAAAAGTTCACTTTGTGTTGTATCTATAAATGTTTTGGATGAGAAATTTTTCTACCATCATCACCTATATTTGTATAGTATCCCTTCTATTGGAAGAAACATGAGAGTGGGTGGTCCAATATTCAACAACTTGTTTCTTTACATCTTCTAAAATTCTATCTTTTCGAGGAACCCTACAAATATTTACCCAATTTTTCTCAATTTTTCCATCTATTTCATCTCTCTTTTCAATATATCTTTGAACAGTTCTCCTAGAAACATTTAGTAATTCAGAAATTGCTTGAACTTGTCTTCCATGTGATAATTTCTTACTAGAAATTACAGTCATCAACGCTCTACGTGCAACACTTAAATCACTATATCGACTCTTCTTTTCAATACATTCTAATGTTTCTTGCAGGTTTTCAACAATTGTTTGTTTTAAATTTGATGACCTTTTCCTATTATCAACCCCTAACAACTCCAAAACAGGGGTCATTTCTTTTTGTCTAAATAACTTTGCAATTAACTGTGCTCTTCCAATTAGAGATTTCTCTTCAAAAACTTCATCCCATATTTTTTTAGAGTGTAATTTTAATGTGCTTTCAGATAACATATCTTCAAATGAAATATTATTGAAAAGAGAATCTTCATCCATCTCCATCAAATTTTCCATACCATAGTCCAAAAAAATTATATTAGTACTAGGTTTCGTTTGTTCTTGTACCTGTTCGTCACCTTTATCATCAATATTTTCCATGGGTTGTTGTTCAGTAGATGTTCCTTCATCCACTTTTCTCTTTCTTTGTCGTACTCGTGTTCAATCATACTTCCTCAATCTAGCCCTTAGATTTTCCATCACAAATTACACTCAAATTTGAATGATTGCCTACATACAAATTTGTACACACATAAGCTTTCCATGAAACATGTACATGTAATATAGCATAAATATTTTAAAAAGCTTGTAACTAGATGCAAAACATAAACATAAAATATTTAAACAAAAGTCTTTAATAAACATAAACATGCAAAACATAAAATATTTTTAATTGAATAATAAATATATTTCTACAAATATTTCTTTGATGTTAATATTTTAATTAAAAAAAATAGTGAAAACAAACTTCAAATGCATTTTTCATAAAAACATAATCAATTAAATAAGTTGAAGATCAATACATACCTTAAAAATATCTCTCCTCTTCTCCAAATGCCTTTTTTTTTGCCGAAATAAGTCTTGTAAATTTCAAAAATTATAAACCTTCTAAAATGTTGAAATAAACCTTCTTTAATCGAAAACAGTCGAGAATTTTTCGAAATATTTGTTATTTTTGAATATTTTTAATTTGAGAAATTAGAAAGAAAATAATTTTATTTTATTTCAGTTATTTTCGGCCGAGTTTTTATCGGCCAATAGGTTTTTGGCCGATCAAATACCAGTCAAGAGGGTTTCGGCCAAAACCTTATCGGCCGAAACACTGTCGCCCGAAAATGTCTAGTTGGCATCCTACATGGCAGCCAACTCATCATTTCTTAGAATTTTCTGAAACATTCATCTTTGGAAGAGTATTTCTCTAGTCAGATTCATCTTTTTGCAAAAAATAAAAATACCCTTTTGTAGAGCTTGAAGTGTAGAATCCAAATATATAATTTTTATAATATTTTGATTTGTTTTATTATGTTTTATTTTTAAAATAATGCAAGTAGGTTTTAAAAATAAAAAAAGAGGCTGATTAGATATTAAAAAAAAGATAGTAAAACTTATCAAAATGTTTTAAATCTTATATGGGGCATAAGAGGAGAGAGTCTACTTCAAAAGGGTATGTTTTGTTTTTTGAAAATGATTTAAAAAGTTGAAATTAATCTACAGTCCGTGAAAACTATCAAATTCTGACATGTTTGACTTTAAAACATTATTACGAGAAAAATATACATCAAAATGTGAATAATTTTTTTCCATGCACAAGATATTGAAATTACCTATTTGGAAAAAAAAAAAGGGAGAAATGAAGTTTTTTTCAATTTGTTTCTTTACGGCCCGTGAAGTCACTCTTTTATGAAATTTTCAGCATTCCAAAATTTGTCCTTAAATTGATAAAAACATAATAAAAACAATTTTTTTTTAAATTTTAAAAATTACATGAATAAACTACACCAAAAGTTCTACATTTCATTAGTTTACACCATTTTGAAATTCAAAACATAAAGACCACTTTTATGTGGTCGAAGTTTAAATTTTTTTTTGCTGTTGGCCGATTCATTTATAAAATGTGACACAGGTTTGTGCTTTTACCCCTTGGTGGTATGGCTTAAGCAAAAAAAAAAGAAACACATTATGGAGTCGAGCTAGAGCAAGCGATAGAGCAAGTCTATATGCAATCAAGTTGATTACTTCCAACACATCAAATGGGCTTGTGTATCTCGGAACCAACTTGGATTATTTCCCAAAGGTAATAGAGCTCTTATGTGGCTTGAATCTTAAAAAGACCTTATCCCCAATTGCAAATTGTCTAAAGGTTCTATTTTTGTTAGCATAGCTCTTATGTCTATCTATCACCTCCTTCAATATGCTCTTGATGAGTATCATCTACTCTTCCATCTCTTTCAAAATTTTGGGACCCACTATGATCCTGTCTTTCAATCTATCCCAACTGATGGGAGTGTGACACTTTTTCCCATACAAGGCCTCGAAATATGTCATTCCTAAGGATGCATGATGGGAGCTATTATAAGCAAATTCTACCAAAGGAGATCTTCTACTACCTGATTCACTCTCCCAATTTGACTGTCAGTCTGAGGATGATAGGCTCAACTAAAATTTAGCTTACTCCTCATGGTTGCATTCAAGGTTGTTCAGAACCTTGATGTCATCCATGTATCTCTATCAGATATAATGGTCTCTAGCACTCCATGTAAGTGGAAGATCTCTTGGAAAAATTTCTTGACCAAGGTCAACGATCCATCCTTAAGATTCCTTGGAATAAAATGTGCCACCTTAGTCAACTTATCAACTACTACCAGAATGACATCATGTATGTTCTTACTTAAGGGTAACACCTACACAAATTCCATGTTGATCAGTTGCCATTTTTACTCAGGTATATCATGAGGATAAAGAATCCATGTTGGATGCACGTGCTCAACGTTAACTCGTTGACACTCCAAGCATCTAGCTACATATTCCACTACATCCTTCTTGAGCTTTGTCCAATAATACAAGGTTTTCAATTATGCAATCATCTTTGTAACTCTGAGGTGTCCTAAATATGGTGCATTATGGGCTTCTTCTAGGACCAGATTCCTAAGCTCTCTAGAATCTAGAATATGCATTTTCCTTCGATATTTTAAGATACCATTTGATTCAAACTCATGCCCATTAAATTGATGGTCTGATGGATTCTCTTCTAGAGCCTTTTTCACCCTCTCATAATGCTCATCTCCATACAAGTGTTGCATCACATGATGCCTTAAATTGGATCTCATAGAGGTCATGGCTACTAGATGACTTCTTCTACTAAGAGCATCTACCACTCTATTTTCCTTTCCTTTTATATACTCAATTCTGAAGTCATACTCACTAAGGAATTCTATCCATCTCCTCCACCGTGCATTGAGGTTTGGTTGAGTGAAGATGTATCTCAATCCAAAATGATCCATTTTGAGCTCAAATGACTTCCCCAAAAGATAATTTCTCCATATTTGTAAGGCATGCACTATAGCTACTAACTCTAAGTCGTGTGGCATGTAATTCACTTTGTGTTATTTCAAATTCCTTGACTCATACGCCACCACTTACCCATCTTGCATTAACATTGCTCCAACATCGTCTCCTAAAGCATCTGTGATCACCGAGAATTGACCATTGGGATTGGGTATAGTCAACATTGGGGCTATCATGAGCTTCTCCTTCAGGAGTTGGAAGGCTTGTTCACACTTCTTGGTCCACTCAAACCTTTTTCCTTTCTTTTGTAGTGAAGTTATTGGGGCTACAATTTGAGAGAACCCTTGCACATATTTTCTTTAATACCGAGAAAGGCCCATAAAGCTTTGCAACTCCATCACACTTTAAGGCATCAACCACTCCATGATTGCTTTTATCTTTTTAGGATCCACAGAGATTCCCTCAGCTGAAATAATGTGACCTAGGTAGTACACCCGGTCCTGATAAAATGAGCACTTGGATAGCTTTCCAAAAATCTTCTTCTCCCTTAGACGTTGTAATACTATCCTCAAATGCCATTCATTCTCCTCAATAGACTTGGAGTAAACCATAATTTCATCAGTAAATATTAGGAAAAATTCATCCAAACAGTCATGGAACACACTATTCATAAGATTCATAAAAGTTGTGTGTGCATTGGTCAATCCAAACAGTACAATGGTGAACTTGTAATGCCCATACCAAGTTCGGAAAGTGTCTTTGGAATATTTTCTTCATTTATTCTCAACTGATGATAACTAGATCGAAGATCTATTTTTGATAATACTAATGCTCCCTTCATTTGATCAAATAGTTCATCAATCCTCGAGAGGGGATATCAATTTTTGATGGTTGGCTTATTCAACATCCAATAATAAATACATAGATGCAAGGTTCCATCCTTCTTTTTCACAAAGATAACCAGTGCTCCCTAAGGTGACACACTGGGCCTAATAAGCCCTTTGAGTAATAGCTCTTGTAACTGGGCTTTCAATTCATAAAGCTCGATAGTGGTCATCATGTACAGTGCCTTAGAATGTGGTTAGGCTCCAAGTACTAGATCGATGGAGAAATCAAATTCTCGCTTTGGAGGCATCTTAGTCAGATCTTTGGGAAACACATCTCATAATTTTCTAAGGATTGGATAATCATCTAGGTATGGTTTCTCATTGTCGAGTTCACTGACATTCACAACATATATGACACAACCCTTCCTTCGAGCCCTCTTGAGCTGCATAGATGAGATCTGTCTAAGCTTTAGGGGTTTTGTATCCAATGAATATCAACTGGGTATCCATAGTCATCTAGACAACTCACCATCCTATCCTCACAATTTACAATGGAATTTTGCTCAGTTCACTAGTCGATTCCCAAGATTACATCATAAGATCATAGAGGTGCCACGTAAAGGTCAACCTAGGTTAGGAAATTGGGAAGTTCTAACTCACTGCAAAAGAAATAAATCTACTTCCCGCTCTGCTCAATTCCCATACTAAACTGACCATGAGTTTTCCAAATATTCAGGTCTAATGGGAAGCTTATAAATCATTCTAAGAACTAAAAAGCACTTAGTAGCTCCAATATCTATGAAGATAGAACAGTTCAGCCATAGAGCTTACCCGTCAATTGTATCGGAGAAGCTTGATACTCTACTTTCCTATGATCTTTTGTTGTGAGGTCTATTGTTGGTTTCCTTCCTTCTGTGACTTTAACTTCTAAGGGAAACTAGATGCATAATGGTCTCCCCCACAAGTGAAATACCCATCTCATGGTCTTTTTTGACCTCCATACCTATTCTCTTTTATTCCTTATGCCTTGGTTTCATTCTTCCTTTTCCGGAGGGTCCCTTTCTCTTTTCAAATTTCTGATCTGATGGGACTTATTTCCCTTTTTTCCATCACCCTTCCGAAAATTTTTGTTTCTAAATCGAGGCTTGAAGTTTGAACTCTTGCAAAGGTTGGAAAATTGTTGCAACTTTTGTTCTTGCTTAATGGACTTCTCAAAATATTCTTCCATCGTAAGGGGATTGTGGAGGTCTAACTTTTCTCCAATGTGGGCTCAATCCTAATATAAACTTTCAAATCCAAAAACGCTCATCAGATAGATACTGTGGTACATACTTGAGAAAATTGGAAAACTTCTCCCAATACTAAACTATAGTCAGGCCACCCAGATTCAAATTTTGAAATTCAGTCATCTTTTTGTCAAAGAAAAGCTATGGTAGCCACCTCTTCCTAAAAGATTGGAGGAAAAAATCCCAAGTGATCTCCTCTAGTTGAATTTTCCCCTCTTCCTTCTTGTTGTCCCACCAAGTAACTACCTCTCCAAAAAATTGATACGTAGCCCAAGCAGCCTTGGTTTTGTCTGATAGGTTGTGGAGCCCAAAGTATTTTTCCATTTCTATATTCGATGCCTTGTCTCCATCTCCAATGGCCTTGCCATCAAATTTTAATGGTGCTACCCTTTTAAGATCCTTCCCCAATTCTTCCTTAATTTGAGCCTGATTGGGATCCCCTTGGCCCCTTTCTCCTTGGTTGGGTACCTCGTTCCTGAGATTTCAATCTTCTTGCACCCCTCAAACCTCTTGTTCCAAATGGTCCATTCAAGATTCTTGTCGATTTAGGAGTTCCAAGATTTGGTCTAGCCTCTTGTTCAACCCATTGCCCTATTCACTACTACCCACTTCTTGTGTAGTGGTCACCATAATGACTCACACTTGACCTACGCCATAGTCACTTTTAGCATATTTTAACACAAGGATTTTATGTTTAAACAATTACGTATACACAATGTTATATACACAACATGTAATCTAAAAGAGATATACACATTCATTCACATCAAGACAAGTCTTCAATTTTTGTGTCCTTTAACATAAAAAAAAAAACTTTATTTGTATTAGATATGGATTTACATTGATCCTTATTTATAGAAAAAAAAAATCCATACTAAGCAGTCCCCTCATTATCGAAAAGAGGACACTCCTTTGGGTCCTCATCTGAATTTATATTATCCTTCTTGGGAGAGGTAGGACGTGCACACAACCACTCCTCCTTTTTATTCAATAAAGGTGCATTAGTTTGACATCCTATTGGACAATCTCTAAATGTGGAGGGTTTCTTAGTCTTAGGAGTTCGTTTGGACTCCTCAATATTTTTGCCTCTCTCCAACTTATGAGAACAAAATAAGACCTTGAGCTTTGTCCTTTGCAACTATCAGATAATGAACTGTGGAAAAGTAGCAGCATTAACCCTTTAGGTTATTATCGGCAGGTTTTCTCATTGAAACATGCATGAATGGACCCAAATGTTCATCTTGTCATGTAAATATTCTTACACATACACACTCTTCGTCAATTTTATAGGGACTACAATATGCAAGGTGTCTACAATATTGCAAAACCATTCTTTAGTTTGCACTCTCCTTTTTAAATCACCCAAAAATAGTGAATGCATAGTATTTTGTGAATGTTGCTCCTCAAATAACTCGTTGTTCACTACCTTTTGGAATATCATACAAATCCTGCTTACAAGATGCAACATACATATCAAAATGTACTCCCAAAGTAAAGGAAACCTATTGTGGAAGACCATTTCACATCACTGTTTTCTTGACAAGTTTTCTCCTTGTGACAACCAGTACAATAAATGAATGTATACTATCCTTTACCTTTTATGATCTTAAAATGTGCTCTTAT
>VDFB02252616.1:241948361-241973806 GCA_007258455.2 Sequoia sempervirens
TATATATATATATATATATATATATATATATATATATATATATATATATATATATATATATATATATATAAAATTATATTATATCAAATTTTAGATAATAAGCTTTTCTTTTAATTGTATTTTGAACTCCTTAAGAAATTGTATGTAAGGAGTGTTGACAGTAATTATTCACATAATACCCCTTCTTAATGTTGACCCCTTTGATATTGGAATGGATGGATAATGCCAGTGATAGGGGAGCGGGGCGGCTAGATAGTGGAGGTATGGAGAGTTAAGAGCACTCCAAGAATAGAATACAGGGAATCGAAGGACAAATATAGTGGTAATTTTGAATTAGAGGAATCAATAAAGCAAAACACCAGACAAGGATTAGGGAAAAAGTAGTAGAAGGAAAAAAGCACAAAAAGTAGGGGAGATAGTCATTTCCATTCGATTGAGGAAAGAGCATTGATCTTGCAATCAATAGGTAAGAACGATGCCTTGTTAGAATGTTTCCTTCAAGTAAATCAATTTTTCCTTAGGAAATCTTAGCTTATCAAAAAATTGAGCACCCTATTATTATATTTCTTTCATACTCATGGATTTTTTTCCATTTTATGTGCTATGAATTTTAGGAAGCCATGTTTGGGGGAATGAAAACCCCATTTCCAACCTTCGTTGTGTGTAATGGCATGCTAAGCATGATCGACTAGAAGGTCTATGTTCAGGCTCTAGCCCACATGTTATTTTACCTTTAAACTTGAGAACATCGATATGTTCTCTATGGTGGAAACACCATTTTTGGTGTTGACCACCCAGGATACCCATTCATATAATATCTACGTTTGCATTAATATGTATGCATACTATTTCATGGGGCCAAATGGTATGGACCATTCGAGTGTAAATCTCGACTCAAAATGGTCCATACCATTCTTCTCCATGTGTATGTTAATGGGAAGATAATATCACCAACAATGTTGCAGTTTGATGGATGACATACCTCATCCTATTCAAGCATAGTACGAATGAATGCTATCGGCCCGGTATAAATCTGTATTGAATTACGTCAGTTTTTAAATAAATAAATACATATTGGGGAATGTATACCTGTGACATAATGATATTTCCATTTATTACGAATGATCAAGCTTCATTTAGAATATAGATAGGAATGACGTTTTCATTCTATTGTGACTATCGTAATATTTTTGTAAACAATAATGCATGTGATATATCGATTTATGGTAGATAGAATATCAACCATTAAAGGCCAAGGGTATATGAAACCCTTGCAGCTTATGAATTTATTCTCTTTAGTTCTCGATGGCATATATATACACATGTGCACATGCTCTTTGATCATGTATAAGAATCATACAAATTCAAGTAGTAGAAAATACTTTGTAACTTTTCAAGTGATAAATCATTGCCTCGGGCATGAGGCCGACAACACCAATGAAACATTAGGTGAAGGATACAAGTCGAAAGCATAGTTAATTCAAATTGACCCCAATACTTTTATTAGATAAGCATATATGTGTGGTTTAAAGAAAAGAATGTAGAACACCACAATGTTCTGACTAGACATAGAGAAATAACTGATTTGATGTCTATCTGGAACTAGATGATTAGAGGATAATGCTATGTTTTTCCAAAACAATTCAAACTAATAATTGAAAAATATTAATACTGGTTTTCGTTATGCTTTTGAAGTTGGTTTTGCTTTTTCATCATGTTGTTAATTGAAACATAGAAGATAAGACCATAATTTATGTATCTGAAGAAATCAATGTATCTTGGTCTGTAAATATGCATGTTGAACGAATTTTACTTTTATTATTCTTAAGAATCTATACGCATATGCAATCTTTGAATAATATGCATATATGTGCACATGCATAAACTCATCATTTATGCATATACACATACATGCGGTATACCTTCTTATTTCATCTTAATTTACTCATTTGAATATGGATATTTAATTTCATTTGCAATGGAAAGAGGTGTAGAAATAGAATAGTTTTGAATTGCAATATGAATATTAAGGAAAGATAGTTATATGATGAATAGATGAATGGATATACCATAATTTAAATGGATTACTTATACAATGATTGACGAAATGGAATGATACAAAGTACTAAGGTAGACTATAGCACACTGGAATATGATGCCAATAGATGGTCTAGAAGGAAGGGATACTCCTTTGTTATGGAAAGCTACCTTTTGGGAATGGGTGCCAGAGAGTGTAGATTTACTTTTCCAAATCTAATTTAAGTTTCATTTTATGTAGCAGGAGCTTGGCTAAGCTTTGCAGTCATTTTTATTTCAGAACAAGATGTTTATTATTTATCCTCTCTTTTTTATTTCTTTTATTTACCTAACATGGAACTTGCATGTTCTAACAATAGATAGAAATGCATGTAGTTAGGCACACAAAAATCCCACCTTGCAAACTGTATCTCTTGCTAAGTTTTCCATGTAGGGTCAAGTATTCTTTGATGGACTGAAGAATTTCGGGGAAGCATCGCTTCGTGGTTGAGTGGAAAAGCACCTCAACCTTGTTCTCGTCCACCAGTGGAGGTGATTTGTCACAGAGAAATTACAATGGACTTCTATTTCATGTACTTGTATCATTGATATAGTTATTGTATTGACTATGTGTATATTTAATGCCAAGTCAAACTTTGTATATTAACTATAGACATTTGGAAATGAATATATATTCAAATTTGTTTTTTTTTTAATTTATGGACATGAAATTACTATGTTGGAAAATAGCTATGGGATTTATGTCTTAAATTTATATTCATAATGTCAAATTATTCATTTATTTTGGAAATTTTAGTTGGGCATGTTACACCTTGTTGCATACAATAGTAAGTATCCTAATTTGTTTATCAAATTTCATATCCTAAATCTATAATATTTATAGACTCAACTAATAAAATTAAGATAATTTATCATTATTAATACTTGAAATTATCATATTGCAACTAGTATTTCTTAATTTTTTATTATTATTTGTACCCATGAACCAATCAAATGTTAGTATTGTTGAACACAACCGGCGACTAAGAGGGGGGTGAATTGGTCTTTTCAAAACATAAGCCCTTTAGCAAACTCAAACTTATTTACCAGATTAGAAACCCTCAAACAGATCAAAACCAAAGAAAGATATAGTAATTTAGTCCCTTAACAAGGTTAGTGACCCTTAGCAATAAAAGAGACAACAATTCAACCCTTAACTAGATCAACAACTATGAAATTTGAAACAAAGAAAACACATGCACAAGATACCACCAAATTTACGTGAAAAACCTATGAGGGGAAAGCCATGGTGAGAGTTAACTCACAATATATGAAGTTCACTTCTTACAAAAGTTACAACAAGGCTCACTTCCAAAATACTTGCAAACTAAGGCACACAACCTTAGGGAAAGATACAAAGGACTTGTAGACTAAAGCGCATAACTCCAGAGAAAGATACAAAGGACTTGGTGAGATTCATTATCTTAAAGAAGGATACATGAAGATTTAGAATTTATAACATATGTCAACAATACACTTTGTTGATTGAGGCATTAAAGCACATATGATCTATCTTCCACAAAATTTCACACTTCTTCTGTGAGATATTCAACACATTCGACACACTCCTCCCTACAACTAATTTGATCTTCCATTTATATCCACCACATGATCAAAAAACATCAATTAGTTTGACTAGGAAGAAGATAAACAATAATCTCAACAAGTCAACCAAAAAAATATAGTGTGGTCCTATCCAAGAGATAGAGAGGACCAAAAAAACATTTTTACATCTTCCAATGTGATCCCAAAAGACCTCACACATTGGCACATATCAACCCAAGTCAACAACAAGGAAATGTGTAAATAAAACATGTAACACAATATTGGTCAGCCCAAAAATATAACTTCAACTAAAATCACTTAATGTGGTTCTAACCAAGATAGGTCAAGACCCAAATACACCTTAACACAACTTCATATACTAGCGCAAACCTGCAAGCACATAGTGCAAGAAAGATGACAAGCCCTGTCGGTCAAATATCCATAAATTACCCAGAAGAGAAACTCAAACACAATGCAACACCAAAAGAAATCAAATAATGATGTGTATATCATAAAGAGATATTCCTTGAACATCCAACAACACTTCCAAATACTTCTTTTATATTGTCATACCATAAACAACCTCGCAAACCAAACAGGAATAGAACACTTCATCCCAGAAGCACAAAATACACAACCATGAGATAAAACATTAACATATCAACTTGCAGACAACTTCAACACATGAAATTTGAACTAAGCCATTGCACAAACATTGGGAGAAAATCCACCAAGTTGTAGGAGCACAAACATCAATGTGGAGAAATGTGGAGCATTTTTCAGACTAGACCAAACAACCAACAAAACTGCCAACCATGAACATCAACACCACATCATCATTTATCAATGACAACCCCAACTGAACGTTGCCAACAATGATAACCTTCCCAAGTGTTGAAAACCAATGCCAACAATACACTCAAATGTTGACATAAAAGATAACCAACTCACCAAGTGTTGACATCAATGACAACCAATGCCAACAAATATTTTTCTATGTAAAAAAAATATTTATTTTTTGTAAATTTTATATGCAAACTTTCAAAAATATAAAATTGATTAGTAATATTATTTATATGATGACAAGCAGAGGTCTTAACATAGAGAAAAATACCTTTATACTTACATATATGCTTACTACATATAGTTTATAAAGCATTAATAAACATTTATTTTTACACCATCATATTTGATACGAGTTTAGAACTCATAATGATGGATACCCATTCAACATTTAGAAAATTCGTTATTTTTGTATTATAATATACCCATGTTAATTTTTAAATTTATGTTTATTATATATTTATATGTTATTTTAAAATTTATATTTATTAATAAATATTAATTATTTAATTTATAAATACATTTAAAAATAAACTAAAATATTTAATTTTCAAGGTAAAAATTTATTTAACAAAAATACTTGATATATATTTCTCATTTTAACAAAACAATACTTATTTTTTTAATTCTTAACAACTTAAAAAAATATTATTACATTTATTTACTCTTCTTTGGAAAAACACATTTAATTTTAAAAATTATTTCCCTACAACTCTATCACACTTTTACTCTTAGATCCAACTAACCCAAACATAATTCATCATGGACTAATTTTGCAACATGGATTAGTCACATTCACCATAACCACTAACTATGATTAAAAAAATTAAAAGATGGAACGTTTTGTCAAATCATTATCTCTATCATGACTGGACCATAAAATTCACCTTACACAACATTTCTCTAACTAATACAAAATGTAGGTTGCCAAATTTTTCTATGGGCATTATTAAATTTGACTTAGATATTTGTTTAGCCTTGCTTTAAGCCCACACAAATATGGTCTTATTGTGATGCCAATCAATTATCCATTGCAACAAGTAAAGAATTAAGTGTCCCATCATTATAATACCCCCATCAACTACCATAAACTTAATTTAAAAGTTTCCTTTAATATCTTAGAAACAAATAAATTATGATTTGTTTTCCAATCATCTAATCCTTAGAGATAAATTATGATTTGTTTTCCAATTAATTTAAAAGTGGAGACAATGGAGAGTGGTGATGAGGAAACATGTTTGAAAAGAAGTAGATGGCCCACCATACCCATGTTGGGTACTCATTACATGTTTGTCCCATTTCTTTCTAATCAATTGTGGGGAAACTATTTGTAAATAGGAAATTAAGACTATGATACTTTTGTCTGGTAATATTCTTACTTTAATTAAAATTTTCTTTTTCATATTTGGTAAAAGTAATGAATATTACCATGCTCATGTTAGTATTGTACTAACCCATGTTTGAAATATGGTTACAGAGAAAAAAATAGCATAAATTATTGGAGGGTATGGGAGAATTAAGAGGTACACAATTTAGCTGAAGTTAAAAAGGTTAAATAAGTGTTTTTTTAATTAAATAATAATAATAATAATAGGAAAATGATAGAATTTATATATTTATATTATTGGTTTTTTTGGTATTTATGTTATTCTAATTAAAATTGTTTAATTTTATATTAGCATTTTTTCTACGTAAAATAAATATTTATTTTAACAAAATTTATATACGGTTTTTTAAGATTTTGAAAGAATTTAAATTAAGAGAATTTCAAATACAAATAATGTGAAATTAAATTTGATCAAAATATTAAACAAATGGAGGATGGATTTTGGAGTCACAATTTGGATTACAAAGGTATCTCCTTTCGTTGTAGGTGGTATTTTCCTTGAGACATTTGGTGTTAGATTGTTCATGTCTTAAGTCTTGAGATATTTGTTTGTGGAAAATAATGCTCTACATGAATTCCTTACAATGAATGTGGTTGAGGTTGACTTTGCTTCAAAAGAATCTAGGACTCTAGTTGTTGAGGGGAGGACAATTCTTTCCAAATAGTGTTTCTTGATAATTCTATTTTGGCTTTTGAGTTGGCATTTTTTGCTTCTCTTTTAGTTCCCACCCCCTTACTAAGGGGTGTTGGCATGCCTCCTCTAGTTTGTGTTGCAACTTTCGCTTGATGGTTGACTTCCCCATTTTGGCACTCCTCTCTTTGTGTGTTGCTCTTGATCAGGATCTCAGATAGGGTTTTCCCTCCCCTCTCTCCTAAATCAAACCATATATAATGAGATTTCTTAGACCATTATTTTGTTAGACCCAAAAGAAATTGTAGTATTTCTTCTACAAGAGATAAAAGGATAAGAGAGGATAAATATGTAATAATATGCAATGTATGAGCATTACTTTCACAAAGAGAAATAACAATTAAATACATTTCACATTTTCCTAGAATAGATAAAGAAGAAGAAAAAATATTGTCTTAAGTGAGAATACTAAAAACCAAATAAAATTTGGAAAAAAAATTCTAATTAACTTATGATAATGTGAATATAATTTCACACTAACACCCCCCATAAGTGCAACATGTCATGATGAAGCACCCATTTGCAAATAATAATCTCTCATTTAATAGGAGAAAAGAGATAAACCCTACGGGAGAAAAAACCTCTCCAAAAGAAAGAAAACAATAGGTATATACAAGTTATGTGAACTCAAACGACCAATTCCATCATAAATATATAATGAATAACTCCCCATAAAAGGGAGTGAATAATTTTTTTGAATCCCCTCCAAGAAATAGCTCTAGTGCCAATAATGAGTGCCTAAAGATAGAAAATTCACTGCTTGCAAACAATATTCCTCCCCTTGGGAAAAAATAGATCCCTAGTAGTTATAGAAGTTATTTCAATATCATAGATAAATAGGAAATCCAAATTCAAACATATTTCTAAATGCAACTCTATTGTCTTCATGTTGGAAAAAGATATCTCCTCCAAAATAGGAATTGAATCCCCAATTAGAGGAGTAGAACCAAGAGAGTGAATAATTTGAATTGCACCTAAAAGAGACAAAAATGATGTGATGATGTCACTACCATCAAATAAATAATGGATGTACTCCAATGAATTATCCACATTGGGGATGTGTCATCCACATCAGTAGTTTGAGACACCACAATGAAAATTTGATATGTTTGATAAATAGGATTACCTATGAGGTCGATATAAAATACTGAAATGAACCTATTGAACTAAAGTAGTAATTTAGGTGATGGTATAGTGTCTATAAATGTTAGGTTAGAAGAACTAGGAAAATTTATGCTATTGGCTCTACAAAGCTATTTTAACTAATGAAGTTCCTAAAGAAGTTTCAAATTATTAAGTTATTTCAACATGCATTCATCTAATGTAGGCCTTTTCTTCCCACAATAGTCATGCATCATGACTACAATTAACAAGAAATATATGTAGAAGCAAACAAATGAAAAAAATCAGCATATCCAATAATATAAAAGATTTTTGGGTGTCAATATATCCAAGTTATTAACCAAAAATCATAAAATACAAATTTGAATAAAATATACTTGATTTGTATCTAAAAAAGTTAAATATATGACTATGAAAAGATAATTAATACCTTTCCAATACCATAAGATTAATAAAAACTAAAGATTCTAGAAAAATATTATGAGCTTGAAAGTCATAAAATGATTTGAATTCAATCAAATAAGAAATAAAATAGAAAAAATATGAAAAAATAGTAGCACAACTAGATAGTTCTTAGAGCTAGCTTTTTGACAATATTTAGTTTTCAAAACTCTAACACTATAAGAAAAATTTATTATGATTTATATAAAACTACTTTTTTAAGCCTCAAAGCATAAAATAAGTCGTCAAATAGGCACTTGGTCACCAAAGTGACCAAGGGCTAAGTCTTTGGGGGCTAGCGAGCTTAGTAGTAAGATCTTGGTCACCCATGTGACTAAGGATAAGGCCCAAATAAACAAATATTTTTATTTAAAAGATTAAAAATAATAAAATATTAGCCTATACCTTTTAGGAACAAAAATTGGGGTGACACAAAAATTGATACAACTTAATTGAGAAAACTCAGAAATGATGGCACATAAATTGATGCATCAATATGATTGTATGGATTCCATACAACTATACATAACTTTTTTGCCAAAATTTTTGAAACAAAAAAAAAACCTCCAATTTTTTTTTTAAAACCTATTATGTCTTATGTGAAAATAGGGTTATGACATCTTTTGAGCATGATGGAAATGCCCATTTTTATTTAAGGTGCATCATTTACAACCTCATG
Organism: Sequoia sempervirens; assembly: GCA_007258455.2. Lineage (NCBI taxonomy): Eukaryota > Viridiplantae > Streptophyta > Pinopsida > Cupressales > Cupressaceae > Sequoia > Sequoia sempervirens. The sequence goes on from VDFB02252616.1 coordinate 241,957,146, forward strand.
ACTAAAACCCTCACAAACTAAAGAAGAAACTTATAGATCTTGCGATCAGATGCCATGTTATAACCAACAATCTTTTTGCAATATTTCTTCTATAAGAGATAAAATCATAAGAGAGGATAACTTTGCAATAAGATGTAATGCACGAGAATTAATTTACCTAGAGTAAATTGCAACAATAAATACATTCCAAATTTAGTTAGAATAGATAAAGAAAAATTTAAAAAAGGTAATATTATCCTAGGTGATAATCTATTGATAACTAAAGCAGTGGTCTGGTGGATTATTCTAACATCATGGCTGATCTGGAAAAATTTCTGAGTTCTACTGGCCTGATTGGCATAGACTTATCGGGCCAAGCTTTTACTTGGACCAACAGGCATCTAGGGGAGGACTTGATTCAAGTTAGATTAGATATATTCCTTTGTTCTAGTAACTAGACTAGCCTACTTAGTGCCACTTTCCGGGCTCTACCCATGATTGTTTTTTATCACAATCTGCTGCTGCTGACCTCGAGCGATTAGTCTGCTGTGAGTCCATTCCCTTTCCAGTTTGAGATAATGTGGAATTCCCACCCTGATTTCAAAAACAAAGTTTTTGAATGGTGGAATATTCCTGTTCGTGGTTCCCCCATGTTCATGATCTTTTTTAAACTCAAACATATCAAATGTATGGTGAAAGTTTGGGACAAAAGAGTTTTTGGGGATGTTTTCTAGAAAAAAAAAATTGTTGCGGATAAATTGAAATTGATTCAAAAGAAAATGGAGGAGGGGGATGTTAGTCTTCCTACTTGCAACCAAGAAAAAGAGAGCCGAAGGGAGTGGGAACAAATTCTAAGGAAAGAGGAGATTTTCTGGAAGTAGAAATCTAGGGTCCAATGGCTGAAAGAAGGTGATAGGAACACCTCTTTCTTTCATGTTTCTGCTATTAAACATAAGAAAAGGAATCAAATAACTAAATTGCACAATGCACAAGGCGAGGTTGTCAATTCACCCTCCCTAATCGGTCTGGTGGCTGCGAATTACTTCCAGATGGATTATGCGGCTCCTGCTGAGGCTCCTAATCTAGCTCTTGACAGTTTGTTGCTTGACCCTCTCTCGACTATTATATCCTAGAATGATAACCTTGGGATCCTTAGTGTTGTTACTCCTGAGGAGGTCAAGTTGGATCTTTTAATATGGGGGCTTACAAATCTCCTGGCCTTGATCGTTTCCCTTCGGCCTTCTTTTAGACCTTTTGGGAGATTGTTGGTGAGGACCTTGTCCTAGCTGCTTGTGATTTTTTTCAAATCTGGTAAGATTCTTAAGCAACTGAATCACACCTTCATAGCTTTAATTCCCAAGGTTATTGATCCTCAATCTATGGTTGATTTTTTCCCCATCAGTATGTGTAATAATTTTTATAAAATCCTCTCTAAAATTCTAGTGAACTACATCAAACCTCTCCTTGACAAAATTATCAGCCTCACTCAAAAAAGGTTTTGTGTCTGGTTGTGATATCCTTGATGCTACCATAACCACATATGAATTATTCCATTCCATGGATAGATGCAACCACACTGGTATGGCCCTTAAATTAGATATTTCAAAAGCCTATGATAAGGTGATTTGGGATTTTGTCCCAAAAGTCCTAGCTAAGTTTGGTTTTGACCAATCTGTGATCAATCTGATAATGGAATGTGTAACAATGGTTAAGTACTCTATTTTGGTAAATGGGTCTCCCTTTGGGTTTTTCTCTACTAGGAGAGGTATCAGATAGGGAGACCCCCTTTCACCCTATTTGTTTATCTTGATTGTAGATGTCCTGAGCAGGAATTTCTCTAATCTGCTGTCAGAAGGGTCCATTAAGGGAATTAAGGTTGCCTCTTCCTTAGAGCCAACTATGATTCAACAATTTGTGGATGATACTTTTATTTTTGAGAAAGTCTTTGTGATTGAAGCTAGGAAATGGAAAAATTGTCTCAACAACTATGCTTCTTGTTTTGGGCAATGTATTAACTATAATAAAAGCATGATTTACTTTTTTAACAACACTCCTAATTTGCAAGCTCAGGTGACTGTTGTTCTGGGCTGTTTGAGTGGTTCTCTTCCGTCAGTTTATCTTGGTTTACCACTTACTATCAAGGAAGTAACTTCTGACTTTTGGAATTCTATACTGGAAAGGATCCAAAGAAAACTAGCTGGGTGGAAAGGCTCCTTGCTTAGCCATGTTGGTAAATTACAGCTCTTGTCTATCATTCTTCAAGGTATCCATGTCTATTTCCTCTCCATTTTCAAGATTTCTAGATATATTGTTGAAAATTTTGAGAAAATTCAAAGGATTTTCCTCTGGTCGGGGACCGAGGAAAAAAAGAAATTTGCTCTAGTTAAATGGGACAAGGTTTGTCAACTTAAAAGTTGTGGTGGGCTTGGGATTAGGACTGTTTCTAATACCAATAAAGCTTTAATGGCCAAAGTGGGTTGGTACCATCTGAGGGATAGGAAGTATTGGTGTAAGATCATGAATGCTAAGTACCTTCAAAACAAACCTTTGATTGACTTCCTCTCAGAGTTTCACCCTTCGGGGTCCTTAGTTTGGAGGTGTATTTGTAGTCCCCAGGGTCTTCTGAGGAATGGGATACAATGGAAGATTGGTAATGGTAGTAAAATCAGATTCTGGGAGGACCCTATTTACTTGATACTCCCCTGGAAAGCTCTGAATTTAGGAATCTTATGAGATTGGCTCAACGATTCTTTGGTATTTATATTAGTGATTACCTCCTCGGCCCTCATGGTGCTAGAAAATGGAATGATTTGGCCCTTTGCTTCCCCTTATCCCCTAATTTGAGCCTCCTTGACAAGACCCTACAGGAGTTACTCTCCCTCACTAGACTTCCTTCAACCAATAGGGGGGATGAATTTTTCTGGACTCATGATAAGCAGGGAGATCTTTCAGTTAAATTGGCTTACAATCTGTTAATGGACTAGGGTGTTGTCCTCGATCTATGGAAGAAGGTCTAGAATTGACACATGATCCCAAAAGTTAACTTCTTTTGGTAGACTTCCTACCATAACATAATTCTAACTCAGGACAATATAAGGAAAAGGGGATTCTAGATCCCCAATAGATGTTTTTTATGCAAGTGTAATGAATAATCGGTGGATCACTTGTTGTTACACTGCTCGTTTGTTGTTGAGGTTTGGGAGCTAGCTATAGGAAGATTGGGGATTCAATGGATTATGTGTTGGGATATCAAATCCTTTATCTTGAGTTGGTCTAGACGCTTTTTCCACCCTTTACCTAGTGAAATTTGGAACCAGGTCCCCCCTATTATATGCCGGTGTATATGGAAAGAGAGAAACAATAGGATTTTCAGGAACATTGAGATGAGTCCAAAAGAGGCGTTTAGTATTGGTTCTCGACTTATTACGAATTTTTTTTTTCTCTTCAATGGGGAAACCCCTGATAAAGTTCTGACTAAGGAGGAAATAAGTATGGCCAAAGCTTGGCACCAGAACCTGGATGCTAATTTCTATGACAACTCCAAATCCCTGGCTTAGAGTGTCACTATTTGGAAGCCTCCAGATAGTGGCTGATATAAACTAATTTTTTTATGGGGCAGCTAAAGGCAACCTGGGTAGAGCCAGTATAGGAGGTGTGATCAGAGATTGCAAAGGAAATTTTTTGGTTGGTTACTCTGGGGGGATTGGTGTCCATTATTTTATGATTGCCGAAGCAAGAGCATTGTTAAAGGGCTTACGATTGGTTGTTTCCATGGGGATTGAGAACCTTCATATTGAAGGTGACTCTAAGTCTATTATTGATGTTGTTAACTTTGACATATTACTGGGGTGGAGTAATAAAGACATTCTTTTAGACATAAGGCTCTTCATGTCAAAGTTGAACTTAAAGTTTGCTACCCATATTTATCGGGAGGGCAACCAAGTTGATTATGCCTTAGCCAATTTTGGCACACATTGGAAATTTTCCAAATGTTGGCGTTCTTTAGGGAACCTAGCACCTAGCATCCAGGGTATAATATTGAAGTAACAAAGCCCTTACTTGATCCATGATGATAACTAATCAAGTGCTTTGTTGGATTTTTTGGGGGGTCCACATGCTTGTCTTTTGGGCTATGTGGACAAGTTTTAAAGATGAGGTGGATAACAAGTGGCATAATTTAAATTATAAGATGAAGCCTATTTTTAAAAGGGATTTCATGAGGTGTTGTGGCAGGTACTTGATGATTAAGACTAAGCTGGACTGTACCTTATGTAATATCCTTTTGGGGATTATGTTGAGCCATCGTATTTTCAAGTTTTTTGATTTTGATTTTGATGTGACTAATAATTATGAGATAAAGCTCCTAATTGGCTCTATCCTCTTGGCTATTTTGTCTCCACTTTTGAAAGCTAACCTTTTTGGTGTTTCTAAATTTGGCCCCATGGCCATCTTACCTAGGTTTCTATGCATTTACTATGTGGAAGGAAAACCTTCCATTCCCATCATGTCCTACTTAGCCGAATGTGTTTGGTTATCCTCATTTAGGATTATGCTAAGATTGCTTTTAGGAAATTACTTCCTCAAGCGTGTGACCTATCCATTGCTTTGATTACCAAAGGCTGCCATTTTTGGCTTAAAATCCTAAATGTGCAGGTGATTCTTCACCTTTCCATTATCTCTAACCTTTTATTTTATTAGGGTTTTTGGTTATTCTGTGTGAAGAGTGACATTATGGGTGGTGATAGGGTGTGAACTACGTTAGAAAACTACGAAAAATTTCATAAAGATCCGTTGGTGTGGTACATATGTGTTGAGGGTGGTCTTGCTCCACTGATGGAGAGTCTAGTGGGCCATGACCCTAATCTGTCTACATAGTTTTTCAACTCTTGGAAAGATCGCCGTGTGACTTTGGGTGGTATTTCCTTTAATGTGAATGAGGAAGTGATAGCGTAGGTGACGGGGCTTCTATGTAATGGTATGAAGCACCCGAAGCACACTAGAACTCAGGATAATGAAAGGATAAACATGTTTTTTGTGGGGAATGAGGAGTCGGTGCGTAACCAGTCAAGTTTTGAGCGAGAGGCTCTCCCTCAATGGTGGAACCATGTGTGCCTTTCCCTAATGAAGTATGCGACTCTGGAAGGTAGATTCAAAACCTACTATTTCTACCATTTCCCTCTTTTGAACCACCTCCAACATAAAATTCTATTAAGCTTTCCTTTTTTCCTTCTGATGGACTTAGAAAGTTCTATTGAAAAATGTATTGAGGCTGTTGGCCTAAATCCTAATGACCCTCCTCCCCTGCCACTCCACTAGGGCCTCATTTTGAGGCTCTACCACGTCCATCTTGCTTTATGCCTACCCAAACCCATATCTGCAGTCTGTATTGAAGAGATTGAGCCTCCCACTATAACCCATTTATCTCCGGTCGAGTCCAAAGGCCCCATCAGGAAAAATCACCCGGTCCCTGCTAACACACATAAGCCAAAACCCGCTACTAAAAAACTTAAGGGGAATGTGGGTGCGGCCCAGACTAGTGCGGAGGCTAGTCTTTGTGAGCTCAAATCAACCCCTACCAAGACTGCTAGCAAGCCCGCCTTGAAAAAGAAAGGCAAAGAGGAAGGAAAGAGTTTGAAGGAGCCTCCGAGCAAAGGTAAAAATGTGGTGGGAAAGGACTCTATGGGGGATACAATGGTCACAGAGATGGTGTTGACTAGTGGCGATACCATCATCCAACACTCTGGTAGGTTGGCCAAGAATAGAAAAAAAGTGCAGGTAAAAGAATTGGATACAAAAGAGGAGTGGTCTGATAGCAAAGATAGCAGGGACAAGGAGTCTGAGGGTGAGGAGGAGGAGTATGCTAGAGGGCCAAACACCATTCCTAAAATTGGAAAGGTGTAGAAGGAGGACTCGACCTCTCTATCTTCGGACCCGTTGGATGTTGATCATGTTGATACTGGAAAGACTGTGGTTGGAGGGGAGGAGCTCTGTGTGCTGCAGGAAAGATTGGAAAAGTTGAACAAAAAAAATTGTGGTTTGACCTGCTTCACTATTAAGCTGGTCCACTGTGTTACCAACACCCTATCGGCGGTTATGAAGGATGAAATGGACAAGAACAATGCTGAAGATCGTCAGGAATGGGTCAGATATGATGTTGTTAATCTCCTGTCAAAGAACTAGGGAGATGCCAGTTAGTCTGTTGTTTATCCATTGTCTGTCTATTTGTTGTTGGTCCGATGTGTTAGTTTTTTGGCTATGTTTTTTGGTCTTAAACTCTATTGGCCCTTGTGGCTCTTTGTGTAAGGGTACAACACCCGTAAATCAAACGCAACAAATCCATTCATCAGGTAAATTAGGTCAATCCAAAGGTTTAATCAAATAATATCATTTCATCTCTCATAAATCATTTCAACCTTCATCTTGCATCATCTCCATTTAATTAAATAAATCAGGACTTTATTTAAATCAAATCCTAAATCATATTCCATCATTTGCTAATTCAAATAAATCAAATATCAAAGTCCTAAAAGTCAAACTCACCTAATCAGCATTAAATCAGCATAATCATCATCTATTTAATCTAACCCTGATTAAATGTTAATCCCATCCCACTTGCATTATCTAGATATCTCCACTTGCACAATAAATCAATTTTATTGATTTATTAAAAACCTCATTTTCCCTCAACATGACAAGTCAAACATGGCATTTATTGCTATTTTTCTTGTCCCCCTCTCAAAATTTATTGCAAATTTGAATTTGAATTCTCCCTCTCATGGGCACTCTTCCCAAATCTTGCACAACCATTGACCACTCACCATTTGACAAGTGTCATCTTCTCATTGGAGGATCTTTAGTCCCACATTCACCATCTTGGCCAATCTCTCATCAACAAAATCTATAAAAGAAGGCTTAATCCTCATTCATAGGATCCACAATTTTATGCAAGGTTACTCTCTTCATTTGAGATTTGATCTTGTCCATTTCACTCCATCATCTCCATTTTCATTTTATCATCTTGAGCTTTGATCAAGGATTGGGAAAGGGTCACTAGCACATGTGACACCAATCCAACTATGGAATAGGTAGCTTGCTTTTGTTTTCATAATGCTTTAGTCTTTTTATCATCATTTGTGGCATTTTGAAAGCATTTGAAATGTGTTTCATAGGAGTTTACTTTGAGGGATTTGTAGGTACTAACCCTTGTTTGAAGTTAGTGTTTGCAGATTTTGAAAAGCATGCTCACAAAATGGCGCTAGAAGGAGGGCTGAACCTCACAGCAGATTAGTTTTTTAACATTCTTACATATGGTTATAATAGACATTTGTTGTCCTATGTTTCTTGTTGTATTTAGCATCTTTTGTTTTGATCTTAAAGCAATCACGTCATTAGAAACCCATATATATGCTGTTGCATTTTATCTGATTGGTTAAAAAAAAAAAAAAAGGGTAGAAAATGGTGCGACATATATTATGCCAGATACTCAGGAAAATGTTCATTATTATATCACATAATGATGCTTCTTCCTCTCCTATTGACTGTCATAGCCTTTAAGTTGTTTTATTTGAGTGGATGAGAACGTTTAATGTTCAATTTAATCGACAGGAATTTTACTTATACGTGGGAAATCGATATTCAAAATAGACTTATCTTTGCTAAAAAAATAAATAAATAAACAAGAGCCTGGACGTCCACCTTTCTTCTGAATCTTTTTCACAGTAGGTATTTTTTTTATGGTTTTCAACTCTATGGTAGAGGTTGCAGTTTGCGTGAGTAATGAGTATGGCTTCTAATGCACTCTTTATTCGTGCACAGGGTTAAAGCATTTAAACATAGTTGTTTTTATTCATTCAGAATAAATATTTATCTATATGACATCATTTTTTGAGGCATAGGCATTAACAATTGCAGATTTAAGGGACGGCCAAGTGGAAGACCAAATCAATGGTTTTATATCTTCATTAGTCATTAGAGGCCAATCCACCGCTGATAGATTTGCTGGCATTTGCCAAATAGCAGCTAATGGAAGAAGATTTCCATGCTCTTCTCTTAGCATAGGCCGACCATGATCTAAAGCTGTAAAACGCAATTTTACACCTGCTATCTAGTCTACTTAAGATTTCCTGAAGTCTCCCATTAAATTCATTCAGCAGCTACCTTGCAAGTGGCGTAACATTTCTGTCAGATTATAGTCCGCGCATCCTCTCTGTTTCTTAAGGTTGGTCGCTGGCTGTACGTTTGTTTGTTTACGCCTTCTGCCTTAGTCTACTGCACACTTCCCATGGTCATTTCTCTTCGTTAGAAGACAATGGAGATAGTCTTTATACCTGCCAATTTCATTCAGTCTTAAAGTCCCTTTGAGTGGTCGCACCTACTAAATGCGTTTGCTTGAATATTTTAAACCGCCATCTTCTGCCCTTGTTTGCTGCCAGCTATTCACTACATTTCATACACCTCATTTATGCGTAGAAACATGGCATAACTGTGCTGAGAGTCATGTGTTTTCTTGAGAATAAATATATGCATAGATGCGGACCATTCGGCTGTGATATTCTTCTTTTTCTGATGCAGAGAATGATGTTCCTTCCTGAGAGATAGGTGGTGTAAGAAGACAATAAAAACTGGCGTATGCTTTTGGAGAAAAGGCCTATCCATAAAGGGTGTTAGAACTTCATCCACGTTTGCTTTTCCCTGTGCTTGGTGTATTAAATGACTATTCAGGATTTGAGTATACATTCATGTTTCTGACAAATATTTATTATGTTAGATTGAAAACTGCAGATTTGGCCTTACACCTGCCAATAGACCCTCCCTGTCTTCCATCTATAACATATTCTTCCTTTTTAAAATGTTCAAAGTGGTTGTTTGATGGACAAATTGGCAGCTGATTGCAGCTAGACGCCTTTAAAGTCTTTATGTGCGCAGATTTACTCTTTAAAAAGGCCCTGAATATCTTCTTTGTTACAGAGATATATACTTTTAATGTGCCTAGTTGACAATCTACCTTACACAGACCAAAATGCAATTATGACAATCTTATTTCCATTACGCTTGACTAGTAGCAGTTGCTTTTAAAATTCAAAAAGCCTTTAGCAGATCCATTTGATCATTTAGTCACATATGGCTTTAATGAATGATGTTGGTAATTGATACTTTTTTTTATTTTCTCTCATACTTATTGATTCTATAATAAATGTCATGATTTTTACTATCACTTTTTATGGTATTCAATATTTAGGATTGGGAGGATACTTCCAATATCATTTGTGGTTGATAAAATCCATACCTTGCAAAGTTTATCATAATGATAGTTGACATTTAATCATATCATTTTTTGTAAATTATGATGAGAGAAGGAATGAGTCTAGCAAGTGTGGTTTCTTTTCAATGAAATCAATATCAAAACATGACTCACTTATTAACCATTCTCTTACTATCATAGTTATCCAAATCTTTGTCTTTTCATTTGGGATAATGTTATCATGTGAAGTTGATTATCAAAATGAATTTGATATCTTGATCCTCACATGAGTGTCTTTTATTTCATAGGTACAAACGAAGGAAAAGTGAAGGTGAAAAGGTACAAGGAAAGCGAAAAGTCAACAAGGAGGAGGCTAGCAAACGAAAACGAAAGGAGGGGAAATTTTTTGAAAACACAATGTGTTTTTTAACACTTTAAGTGTTTGATCAACACTACTTCACGAAGTTGTTTATCTTTTTGTTTTAGAACACTAATTTTCATTTGGGTCTAAAACGAACAATTTGATTTTCATTGCAAAGGGCTTAAAATGAATCTTAGGACAAAACACACTAGATTTTGTTTGAGGTTAAGAATTGAACAATCAAAACTCACACTTCATTTTGGTGCTTAAAACGAACTCACAATTGCTTTGAAGGGTATAAAACGAACAAGTGCTTGATTTGTGTGATTTTGTCTTTTGAGTATGCATCCTTCCCCTTGCGCTTCGTGGAGATCTAGGGTGCAAGAGAAACACTCAAAATACATTTTATTGCTTTGAAACACTTCAATTTGGGCTTAAAAAATTGAACATCTTGTGCGAGTGTGAGTAGGGCATTTTCGCCAGACATCTCTTTTTCTTGTGCCATCAAAGATCGATCGAGTTACGGATTGTGTTTTTGCTCGCTTTTGTTTATCTTAGAGGGCCTGCCTTGGGGAAAAAGTACTCACCCAAGGGACGACTCAACCGGTAACACTCTAAAGCCAAGAGTATTTCCAGCCGGGATATAAATGAGGGTTTTGGTTAAACACCATAATCACGCGGTTGGCTCCGACAGGATGGATCCGAAAGGGGACTCTTGCCGTATGGGTCAATCTCCACGAACGAAAGTCCTTACTAGAACCCATGTGCTAGAATTTTCCAAAATCCTTAATCTATTTGTTGGTGCAAGAACGGCCATTCTCAAGCCACCCCACACTCTTACTTCTAGTAGAGATGGAAAGATGCCATGGGAGTTTCATATGCTGATACTTTGGCTGCCCCATTGACGCAGTAATGAGCCGTGGGAGGGAGCCAAGGTGGCATCTAACCATCCGCTAGAGATAAGCTTTAGCTAGACTTTTCCAAGTGGGAATCCAACAAATATTGTCTTACACATCCATAGGGCTTGTAATTGTTCTCGTTTGAAAACACAAGGTGTATTCGAAAGCATTTTCAAACAAACATTCAACATGATTCTCAAAATTTCAAACCTCTTTAAGACAAATATCATTGACTCAATCCATATGTTATCAGCTTCCCTCGTGGATTCGTCAGAGGTTCCAAGCATTGGATTATACCAATTTGTCTCTTGAGTAAACAATAGGAAAACCCTTGCCTTAAGTTCATTGAATTTCCACATAAAATATCTTGTGGGGTTTAAAGAAATTAAGACATTGGACATCTTAGTTTGAAACTTTAATCAAAGAGAGTGTTTTGGGTAAAATAAATCCATTAAGCAAAGCAAAGAAAATGAACTTTCATGTGTGTTGAAGACTCCAAATCCCAAAAGCACAAATCATTGATTGGAAATCCAAAAATGTTCAAATCATTCCTTGGTTACAAAGGTCTTTAGGAAGCATATGCATGCTCTTCAATACCTAGGTCTAGGAAAATACAAAGTGTCTTTTTAGGTTCACCTAAAGGATCAAAACAAATCAAACCTCTTTCATCCATCTTTCAAAACATCCAAACATCCATCTCACAAATCATCTTTTGAAAAACCTTGAAATCATCCTTGAAGTGCTAGGCTTTATGACAAAATCAAGCAAACACCAAAATCATTGAGACCAAGTCCTTGAAAACATTTATCAAAACACCTTTGGCTAGGAATGTGTAAATGCATCCTTTTGCATATCCTTAGTCAAACTCATCCAAATCATCTTGTCTAGCTTAGTGTATGTAGATGAATCCTTCTCCATATACTAGTGAAACAATCATTTTGTTTGGGTAGGTGTGGGTAGATGCATCCTTCTCCTCACACATATCCAAATCATCATCCTTTGAACACAACCATCCCTTAGATCATTATCAAACATCTTAGGGTCTTTTTGTTCAAAAGTCAAAATCAAAATCCAAATCAAGATCAAGGACAAAATCTCAAAATCCAAAAATCAAACCAATCAAAAATCCAAAGTCCTAGCATTTCATTCAAGATTTATCAAAAGCCAAAAACATCCATAACATCCATCTTTGAACATCACCATCACATCACCATCACATTTGATCCTAAAAAGCATCCTAAGACTTTCACTTTGGGATATAAAATGGAGATTAATCCAAGGAATCAAGAGACTCATCTCCCATATTCTCGAAGATTTATCCCTGTTTTATGGTTCTAACTAGATCTCAATACAAGAAGAGTATGGAAGCCAACAAAGAAACACTCGCTTCAAATGATCTTAGCCAAACCACTCATGAAATGAATCCCATTGGGGATGGAAATCTCATGATTAGCCTTCCAACATCATTGCAAAACCCACAAGAGGAAACCCATGGAGAAGATCATACCTTTGGAATGTCTCGTGAAGAAATAGCTGAAATGCTTCAAAATCCGGACAACCATAGAATTATCAACATCATGATGAGACTTAACCCTTCGTTGTACATGCTTGAACTAGCAAAGCAAGGGGCCAAGTTGCCTTCAGATTTTGATGTGAGCACTATAGTAGAGACATCTTTTCCACAAATATCATCCACCATCCCCATTTCATCTACACCTCCATCCCAAAATGTCATGCAAAACATTCCAAAAATCACGACATCGATTGCTCCAACTCAACCAAATATCAACAAGGGAAACACATTCCTCAATGAACTTCAATCACATCCCCTTGTAAATAACCAAAACTTGGACGCAAACACCACAATGGAACAAAACATCCTCCAAAATTCATTACACCAAAATGTTCCTCTCACTTTACATTATGACCTATCATCAACATCATTTCACGGAGCACCACAAACACCTCTTCTCACAAATTCACAAGAGGAGGGAGACATATTCGGACCAAGGGGGAATTTTCAACACCACAACACTTTCGCAAGGATTCACCCCCCTTACATTTCCACCTCTCCCACCATCACCATTGTCATCTACACCACTCCTTGGTCTAGGGCTTCCTCCCCTACCAAGTATCAATCAAACATACATCCCAACCATCAATCAAAACATCTTGCCAAATGCTCAAAAATTATTGTTGACATCACAACAACAAACAACAAACACACAAGCAATGGCAACATCATCAAACACCCCCAAAACATTGCAAAGCATGGTCTCTCAAGGGCCAATCACATCAACGATGCTACTTACCACATCAACAACACCATCCACCAACCAAATAATCAACACAACATCATCATCTACCACCATTCCAAATCCACCACCACCTCCACCACCACCAACATTCACCACATCAAACCAATTTGGACGAACATTGCAAGCTACTTTCCAAAGAGGCTATCAACAAGTAAAATAAAATCCGGTAACAAAGTCAGCCACGTGCGTTGCTAAAGCCGCGACAAGCCACATTACAACAAGCACAACAAGCTCAAGCTTTACGGTAACAAAGAATACCAACAAGCCGCCTAAGCGTACAAGCATTTCGTAAGGCACAAAGAGTCGCCAAGCACAACTTTTATTGCAACACTAAACCATGCTGCCAGCCCAAGCACAAGCTCAAGCGCAAGCACAAGAACAAGCACAAGCACAACTTCTTGCACAAGCAGCAATGGCAAGTGTACCAACAAGCATTAAAACAATAACAAGAAAAACAAGAAGCAACAGAATTGGCAGCCTAACAACAAGCGTTGTGGGAACAAGAACAAGCAGAACAACAAGCGTTATTAGAACAACAACAAGCGCAACAGCAAGTAGAACAACAAGCATTGTTAGAACAACAACAAGTGCAACAACAAGCAAAAATCCTAGCGCAACAACAACAAGAGCAACAACAAGCATTGTTCATCCAAAAGCAAGTAGAAGCCTACTTCGCCCGCCACAACATACCGATACCATCGAACAATGCACAAACCAACCCACCCATCCAAACCACGATTGCAACACCCCAAAACACATTCATCCCACCCCCTGATCCTCAAAATGATATGACGACACAATTCAAGTTGCTCTCGCAACAAGTACTTGATCTTCAATCAGGGCGAACAACCAAAATGCAAAGCAACTTGTGTCCCTATCCATTTGATAGGAGCCTAGACATAAAACCATTCCCTAAGGGATTTGATATCCCTAAATTTGACAAATATCGAGGGACGGGAAACCCTGAAGATCACATCAGGGAATTCTAGGTTCATTGTATGGAGGTTGCATATGACGATACTTATCTGATGCGGCTATTCCCTAGGAGCTTAGCAGGAGATGCTATAGAATGGTTCTCTCGCTTACCTTCAGGCATTAGGACATTTGAAGAAGTTAGAGACGCATTCATTAGAAACTACGCATGTAACATTACAATGGATGTTAGTCTCGAAGAACTCTACGCTCTGAAACAAGGAAAGAATGAATCTTTCGCTTCATTTCTTCAACGATGGCGATCCAAGGCCAATCAGAGCAAATGGACCATGCTAGAAGAGCAACAAGTCTGCACAATCATTACCAACCTTGAAAGCCGCTTTTCATTTCACCTCAAGGTTCAGGGAATCACCACGTATGATCAACTAATCTCCAAGGCGCTTAGCATCGAAAGAGCCCTTGCAACCCAACCCATCAAATCAACATCATATCACAAATCACAAAACAATCACCCACCATCAAATTACAATGATAAACCTCGGACATGGGCGAGAAACAAGAACATCACTAATGATGGCGTCACATGCCAAGGTGGTCATTAGGCCCACGCCAAAATACACCCGCGACGACAAAATCCAAACTACAACGCCAAACACTCATCACATGTCATATCAACCCAACAATAATCCCGCACCATCAATACCAACCACCAAAGAGGACCACCTCAACGCAAAACATACCCCAAACGAAAATACACTACTTTGGGGGAACCACTGGAAGACATCATGAAAAAGCTAATCGACAAAAAACTCATTCAAGCTCCTACATTTGAGAATTACCAAGAACCTGATGTCAAACCTCCTTGGTACAATGAAAATCAACTATGTGAGTTCCACAAAATCAAAGGCCACACAACTAATTGTATGAGACTCAAGAACATCATCCAAGATCTCATCAACAAAAGAATCATAAATGTGGAAGCACCTACTGGGAATCAGGATCTTAAAATCTATACGAATCCGATGCTGAATCATGGCAACAAAGGGAATAACAAGGATAAAGGAAAAGGAAGTGTAAATCATGTATACGAAACAGTTGTTGCCAACCTCAATGAAAACTGCATGGTAATCACCATCAAGGGCGCCCATGCCGAAGATTGTGGAGTCACCACAAGAGGCAGAAAAGTCACCATCGCAGGATCATCCCAACCCAATAGAGTCCCTTCATCAAGAGCTGTTCCGTATAGCTACAATGTTGTAGACCAACTCAAGAGAACGCCAGCACACATCTCCATCATGGAGTTGATAAAAATGTCATCGGCCCATAAAAAGATCCTCGAAGAAGCATTAGCCTCATCCACCGTCCCCGCAGATCTTGATGCAGAACAATTCCAAGCTATGGTCGGAAACATCATAACACCTAATCTCCTTACGTTTTCTGACCAAGATTTTCCCACCCAACCATCTCACAATCACGCACTTCACTTGGAGGTCATTGTAAACAAAATCAAAATCAAAAGGGTCTTGGTGGATGGAGGTGCAGGTTTGAACATCTGTTCTTTTAGTCTCATCAAGCAGTTAAAGATATCAGAAGATTCCATTGATAAAGGGAAGGGCATCACAATCAGAGCATATGATGACCAAGAAAGAGTGTCTCAGGGCACAATTAAGCTCCCTATCCAAGTAGGGCCAACGCTCATGGAGAAACTAATTGCCAGTCCTCGGACTCCTCGACTTACCATACAACATTTCCTCCTAGGGACGCATGCTGATCCATGCAATGAAAGCCGAGCATCAACCTTTCCCACCAATGTGTGAAATTCACACATATTGTAAGAGGTCACTATCCATGGGGATCCCGAAACATTTTCATACCGCAAGAACCTTTAGCCAAATATTACAAAATCCCCAAGTACAAAAATGATGAGGGCCCATCCACATCATACATCGATCCTGCCACTCTCACGTCCACTTCTGTGACAGAGACACCCACCATTCCCACCATATCTGATATCAAACTCATCATCCAAGAGGACGGTTGTGGAAGTTATAGGCTCCCTAACAATGCTTTTGTGATAGGAGAGTTACCACAATCTCCAAGATCACAAGGACGCCCACAAGAAAATCAAGCTCCCACATCTCAAACCTATCCTCAAAATTATCCTGAATTCACAAGGTGGGGAGACCTTGGCCATGAGGTAATTTAAGCAGATCCATCAAACATGTTGTATCAAGATGAAAGATCGACACCGGTCATCACTGATGAAAAGAAGCGAGGCCTACCATGATGCTTTGCAATGGCCATGACCGAAAACCAGAGATTGGGACAAAATGACAATGGCCCCATAATACCTATCATGCTAGAGACGCGGAATCTATAAACAAATTCGGTCTTGATGTGCCACTCTGAGAATAACCATACATGGCCGAAGTCCTCTGGTTAGAGCCGCTAATGTTTCTCCTCAGCCAGTCCTAGTACAAGTGCACTCCCCAATACCCATAGGGACAGACATGCATAACTTTATCACTGATCCCTATATTAGTAGCGATGACGAAGATACCTTATCCAACCTACCTAGGTTATTCAAAGATACCACCCTGTGTATGATTAGTACCATATCCTTTGAACCAGATAGTCAAAATCATGAGATTCGCTTAGTCTACCCCCAACTGATCGACTATGACCAACGAGGACCACCAATTCTCGATAGATTCAAAAACGATGAAGCGCTCTCAGAATTCATGGGGTTGAGGGATAACATTCCAGATGGAGATCACAAGGCAGGATTCATAATGGAATTGGACACAGACACCTACTACGGGGAAACGATTGAATCTTTCAGTCGCAAAAGTGAGAAACTAAGAATCATATCCAAGTCCTTGAGTGAAAACCACACCGTGGCACTCTCTGACAAAAAAATAGTAAAAATA
>VDFB02252616.1:241973906-241995734 GCA_007258455.2 Sequoia sempervirens
TCATCCCAATAGTAGGTTCAAGCCTTGTTGTTGGGTTGCAACACCTCCAAAGGGGGGAGGGCTTGGCCCCCTCATGGGAGCCGCCTCCCCTTTAGGTGGGGGAACACCTCCCATGGGGAGGCCACGGGCCTTTACATGGCTGCCCTCTCCACAACAAAAAATATGATGCTCTTTGTTTAATAATAATAATAAAATTCCTTTCTACAGTTGCAGAGGGTTTGCAATTAAATTTTATATGTAAGACCTATGACTTTAAATCAATATCTTATTAGCTATAAAACCTGTGATTTATTGGTTGCACATATATAAATCCTTATGACTAGGGTTTGCATAGTTTCCCTAAGATCTAAGGGCCCATAGTAGATCTCATCCTATGGTCAAAAATTAGTGGACATCCTATTATTTACTAAATTACTATTACTTCATTAAACTCGATTATTGAGCATGGTGGGAGATAATGAGACTAGGACCCTCACTTGAGCCATTACTTAAAGTCACTTTTGAAATGATTACTAATAGAACTAAAAAACTTTATACGATAACTTAAGAGACACCTTATGGACTTAAGCTAGTTGAATTAATACACAAGGCTTCCTTGAGGATGAATCAACCTATGTGATCTTGCAATATTAAATTAATTTATATAAGTTATTCATTCTAAAAATTGATCTAGTGTTGTAGGTGCATAGGATTTAATTAAATAAATTAATTTTTGGTGCTATTTAATGAATGGGGGTGTAGGTGAATAAAGAGACAATTCACCCCAAAATTTTGTGTCAAAGTTGACCAATTTAAATAACGTTAAATAAATCATTGTTGGTAATGTAAGATTTAAGGATTTAATTTCTTTATTTTTTAAATGGTTATCAAGTTTATATTAAACACAAACTAATTTAAGGTCCTTAAGTAGGATGATAATTATTGGAAAAAAGGATTATTTGAGCTCCTTGAACAAAATAGGTTTGAATTATTTATCCAAACTTGAGGAATTAAAATTTAAATTATTAGTAATTTATGTCACTGAATAAGTTATGTGTAAGGAAAGACTCTAGTGCAAAAATATCGTTCCTAATGTCAATTCATAGGGGAACAATGTAGGAGTACTTTTAATTTCAAATTACAAAACATTAAGACTCACACGTAAAAGGATAGAACAATATAGACAATAATATCAATAGAGAATGGACACCAAATTTACGTGGGAAAACCCTTTCGGGAGAAAAACCCACCACCAAAGAAAGATTTTTTTATTCACTGTAAAAAGAGATTACAATAAAGTTACAAAACCCTTCTTCATAGGTATTTGTTCTCTGATATTACACAACAACATTACAATCAAGCCAACCATAGTCAATCGCAACATTGTTACAATGTTCTTTCAACATATAGTACACACTCAACCAAAACCAATCTTTTTTCTTCCTTCAACACAAAAAATCCTCCTCAACCGGTCCTCCGTTTTCAACCATACTCTACAAGACCCTTCAATCTCCAAGAATATTTTGTTCAAATCGATTCAGTTTGTTCATCTGTCAAAGAAGTTCAACCGTCAACATTATCCCAAATTGTTGCAAAATATAAAAAACCAATAGTTTAAATCCAAAAACCTGAAGACTTTATGTGTCCATGAGTTAGCCCTTTTTTTATTCACTCACTCGTACCTCCATAGCCTCAATACATCCATCGACATGGCTCCAATGAAGTGAACAACCATTGGCATGCCACATAAAACTCTAACTTCATAACCTCCACTGAAAGGTTAGGAATTTCCTAATCCCCGTGACAAGCCGATACCACTATCACCTAGTCGGAGAAAACTCAAACTTCGTAACTTCCATAGCAGGTTAGAGAATTCCCGAATGCCGCAACCAACACACTATCGCCAAGTTAGAAACTTTCATAACCCCATGACTTAGGTTACAAAGTTACGAACTCCAGTGATCGGTCGACAATGAAGACCAAGCAAATGAAAAATATGCTAAGTCTTTAACAGAGATTCAAGCCAGCAAGTTGAGGCACAATTTTCTAATAATCTCCCACTTGACGAAGACTTACTGGCTTCCTCTAAACTCAAAGTTAATGAAGGTCATGGGCTTCAAGGCCCATCAAACTAACACACCACCTATACTTGTTTGTGCTTATGGGCTTTGTCAATGCATATGCAACATTTTCCAGAGTATCCACCTTTTCTAAATTCACCTTTCCATCCTCCACCATATCTCATACAAAATGATACTGCACATCAATATTTTTCATCTTGACATGGAAAGTTGGAATTTTTGCCAAACAAATAGAACTGTGACTGTCACAACAAATTGAAATTTTCCTTGCACTGAACCCAATATCAGAACACAAATGTCTAAGCCATACAACTTCTTTGCAGGCGTGTGTTGCTGCCATGTACTTAGCTTCAGTAGTGGATAGAGCAACTACAACCTACCGTTTACGCATCCAACTAATTGCACCACCATTCCACATGAAAATATATCCATTGGTGGATCTTTGACTGTCAATGTCCCCTACCCAATCATAATCCACATAACCTTGAATGTTGTGAGAACATTATGATCCAATTGAGTTACGATGATAACACAAAGCGTGTTGTGATGTACCTCTTAAAAATCTAAAAACTCTTTTCACAACATCCCAATGTGGCCTTCCTGGATTCACCATAAACCCGCTAAGAACTCCCACTACTTGGGAAATGTCTGGCCTTGTGCAGACCATTGCATACATTAAACTTCCAACTGCACTTGCATAAGGAACTCTGGTCATGTCCTCCATCTCAGTAGGAGATTTTGGAAAATCTTCAAGATAGTCTCATTCCCTACAAAACTAGAACAACTAGCTGCTTGCAATCAGTCATACCAAATCTCTCCAGAATAGTATTTTTGTCCCTAGTTATTTCCATCCCCAAAATATACCTAGCTACACCAAGATCTTTCATTTTGAACTTTGCAGACAACTAAGATTTTAGATCAGAAATCATAAACTTACTATTCCCTATGAACAACATATCATCAACGTAAAGGGTAATAATAAGAATACGATCATTTTTAGTCTTGTAGTACACACAATGATCAGATTTTGATCTTACAAATCCCAATGACAAAACAAATGTGTCAAATTTATGGTACCACATTCTAGGTGACTGTTTCAAACCATATATATATTTCTTTAACTTGTAAACCAAATTTTCTTTACCTTTTACCACAAAGTGCTCAGGCTGGGACATATAGATTTATTCTTCAAGATCTCCATGAAGAAACGTTGTCTTCACATCCATTTATTCAATTTCTAAGTCATACGCTACTGCAAGTGACAAAAAAAATTTGATAGATGTCAGCTTAGCTACAAGAGAAAATATTTCTCCATAATCAATTCCCTCTACTTGGGAATATCCCTTCGCAACCAACCTTGCTTTATACTTTTCAACATTGCCATTCAAACCAGTCTTCTTCTTAAACACCCACTTATAGCCAACAACTTTTCTACCTTCAGGCAAGGGCACCAAACTCCAAGTTTCATTCTTCTCTAATGATGCCATTTCTTCATTCATGGATTCTAACCAAGAGTTTGAATCAAGCATTCTAATTGCCTCTTTAACTGTCTTAGGCTCATCAGTGCCAGTAATTAGAGCATAGGAATAGTTCAAATCTAACATAGAAAACCCATACCTATCAGGTTGACACTTTTCACGTGTAGACCTCCTCACGGGCTGAGGCTGAGGTTGTGGTTCTTCTTCTTGTTCAAAACTCTTAGAGCTACTCAAACTCTCCTCAGATTCAGGTACACTATCGATTTGTTGTTCCTCTTTTTTAGGTGTTAGAGGAATTTCAACACGATCATTTTTCTCCTTGACTTCTTTCATCCCTAACTGTAGATCCACTGAAAAAGGTTTCAGCTCACGAAAAATTACACTTTTGCTATATACCACCTTTTCAGTCATGAGATTCCAAAGCTTGTATCCTTTCACACCAATGTCATAGTCAATGAAGATACACTTAACAAATTTTTTCTCCAATTTAGTTCTCTTCTCATTCGGCACATAAACGTATGCTTCACAGCCAAAGACACGAACATGTCCCAGAGAGGGCTTCTTACTAGACCAAGCTTCCATAGGCATTTTTTCAATAAGTTCCGAAGAAGGAGATCGATTTACCAAGTAACATGTTGTAGCCACAACCTCAGCCCAGCAATTCTACTCCAGATTAGCACTACTCAACATACTTCTTGCTCTCTCCATCAACATCATGTTCAACCTTTCAACAACTCCATTTTTCTACGGAGTGTAAGGTGTTGTTTTATGCCTTTTAATTCCATGGTCTTTGCAATACCCTTCAAAATCTGTTGAACAAAATTCACCACCATTATCAGTCCTCAAGCATTTGATTTTCTTACCCGTCTGATTTTCAACCAAGTTCTTGAACTCTTTAAACCAACTGAACACTTTTTATTTACTTTTTATAAAATATACAAATTCCCTTCTTAAATAATCATCAATAAAGGAAACATAATATCTTGATTTTGATAATGAAGGAACATTTACTGGACAAAAAACATCAAAGTGAATATAATCCAAAACACCAGAAGATTTGTGAGGACCAGAGTAAAAAGAAACACGGTGATGTTTTTGTAAAGAGCCGACCCAATTTTTTCAAACTTTGAGATGATCACAATAGCACCAAAGTAACTGTTAGGTTTAGCTCAAATCAAAACCAACAACTGAAGGAAAGAGCCTCAACGCCAAGAATGTGCTTTTTGACCCAAGTTGGGTAAGAAGCTACCATATGGCAGAGTATCACTAGTAATGAATGCAGTACTGGAAAGTAAACTCAACGCCAAGCATGTGCACAGTTCCTAACCCGAGGTGGGAAAGGCGCTACCATATGGCGGAGATTCTATTAACAATGATGCTATGCAAGTAAAACAATCTCAACACCAAGCATGTGCATTCCTAACCCGAAGTGGGAAAGGCGCTATCATATGGCGGAGAAATAGAAATCAAATACAATGTAGACTGAGCAAGGGCTAGTCTCATCCACAACCATGGGAATGAAAGTGGTTAAACTAAAAGTAAACTAGGCGGCATAGCCATCCTCTTCCAGTAAAGTGGGGATACAAAATGTAAAGTGCAGAAAGTAAAAGAGTTGATCAATACTACTAATTCAGCGTTACAATATGATGAACAATCTGCAAATACAATGAGATATAGATAACCAATGATCTCCAAAATGTTAGGAAATGAACTCCAAACAAGTACAAGCTATCCAACATGTGAAATATAGCAAAAGGGACTAAAATATCAGGTCTGATATAAAATTGCAGCAATTAGAAAATTCATACCAGTAAGCCTTAGAATCTCCAAAATGCTCATAACTTTGTCAAAACACCTCTGAATGATGTGGAATTGAATGAAAATGAGAGCTAGGAGTTGAACGACCAAGACCAAGCCAAGAAACTCCTCCAAATAGTAGTGATTTATTTATGCATGCTTTCCCATGCAACCTCAAAGAAGGTACGACCTCCAGAAATGTTCTACTAGCAAGATAAAATCTGAAACACCTCTAAAAAATTTGAAAACTTGCAAGGAGGGGCGCCCAAGGTAGACTAAAGCATAGGGCCAATACCCAGAACCACCAAAAAATTGTGCACGGACTTATGAGTAGATTTCTATTTCAATGAAACCCTAATCAACAAATGCAAAATTCACAAATCTCTAAAATCTTCAACCTTGATGCTCTGTCTACTAGTCTGGATGAGAAGCAGTCTCTGAAAACTTAGCTAGGTGCTATCTTTCAAGCATGAAACCAAGAGAAGGAACTAGGAGGCATGCATTCCTCGAAGTAAGCTCTGAAAGCATTTCAACAGCATAACAATATGGTAAGCAATAATAGATATCCATGAAGAGGCCAACACTCTTATTTATAACTTTTTTCTCTCCCAAATTCAAATCTTCTTTTCCCTCCAATTAGGGAACCTATCTCAAATTCACATTCATCTTCAATAATTTGCAATTTGAATTTCATTTAGCCTCTTCTCCAATAATGAAATATACTTTATCAAAAATGCTAATAAAGTATAATGTGGCATCCCAAAAGTATTAAAGTGCAATACTTTATAAAATAACATATCTCCTCAAATAGGTGTCCAAATATGATTAAGTGAAATATTTTATAATTTGCAAATATTCTTTCAAACTAGGCATCCATTTTTCCTAAGTTAATATTTCACTTAAAACATTATCATTTGCCAAATAAAGCCTCCAAAATGTTTAATTAATAAACATTATAAAAATCACTTATCTCTCCAAATCGTCCTCCATGCCTTAGCCAAATATTTTTCACTTAAAACATTATTTTTTCATCAAATATCAAACTTGCCAAAATAATCACCTCAAATTCTGGAGACCATTGCTCAAGCTGACCTGCCAGAAATAGCCACTGCACTGAACTGTTGAACTACTGCTAAGAATAGCACTGCCAGAAATAGTACTTACTAAAAATAGCATATTGCTAAAAATAGTAAGTTGTTCGAAACTAATTTTCTCCACATTTTGAGTAGTCGTCGCAACTTACTAAAAATAGTAAGTCCAAAAAAGTTCTCTGATTCAGTTGCATGTCACACCATCGCGAAGCTCTCTGAAAACCTAGAAGGAATCTAGAATCCAAACTGGAAAACTCCAACATGCAAGCCTCCAAAAAGTAGCCGAGAACGCAAGTCAATATCTTGCCATGCATGTTACCTCATTGCGAAGCTCTCCAAAAACCCAAAAAGCTTCACTAGACATGCACCAGAAAATCCAACATGCAAGACCTCAAAAACACCTCCGAAGTGGAAACCCTAATTTTAGCCTTCAACTAGCCTACAGGTCTCCGGAATAGGCCAATGGTCAACAAAACTGATCATTGTTGAGAAGGGGACATTATAGTTTTCCATATATACAATGTTCACAAAATTCAAATTCCAGGTTACAATCTTCAAGACCCTCAACCGGGTTTTTATTTTTCAAGGCCTTTAAGCCTTTCTCACCAATGTGACCGAGCCTTTGATGCCAGAGCATAGTCTTCTCTAGAGGAAGTTTAACTTCCAAAGAATTTTCCCCTTTAGGGATTTCAGTCTCTTTTACATGAACAACCTTTTGTGACTTTGCAGAGACACTGTTACATTGAACAACAAGTGCATCCAACTTGTACAGAGTACCAATTTGAGAACCCCTAGCCAACACTATTGAGCCTCTAGTCATTTTACATCCATTACTTGAGAACGAGACTTGCACTAAAAGATCATTCAAATTGCTTACAGAAAGTAAATTTTGAGCTAGAATTGGTATATGCATTATGCCATTAATTCCCTTAATTCTTCTATCAGGAAACTAAATTATGACTCTTTCACGACCAACAATTTCCAGAGATGACTCACTTGCTAAATACACCTTTCCACCATCGTATTCTTCATACTTTCTGAACTAGTCTCTATGAGATGTCATGTGGAAAGATGCTCCAGAGTCTATCAGCCAAACATCATTGGATGCCTGAGTTGCCAAGGCTGCAATGAAAGCATCTGCTTCGCTCTAAGAAGAATCATTATCGAAAGAATTCTTCTTCTTTTTCTCCTCTTTGCAATCCTTTTGGGCATGACTAGGTCTCCCACAGCTCCAACACTTCACCTTGGAATTTTTTCCAGGAGACTTTGATCTCCCTTCAAATTTTGATTTAGAATTCTTGTCCTTCTTGCCTTTCTCCTTTGATCTACCACTAACAGAAAGAGCCTCCTTCGCCATCTCAGAAGATTTTATTCTCATCTCTTCTGACAACAAAGAAGCAACCACATCTTCCATCTTGAAGGTGGTTGTCATTCTTCCAATCGCCATCACTAAATTATCCCAAGAATCATGCAAAGTGTGAGTGCCTTTAAAAATCTGCAAACACTAAACTCAAACAAGGGTTAGCACCTACAAATCCTTCAAGAACACTCCTATGGAATACCTTGCAAAGTGCTTAAAACATGTAACAAAAGGATGAAAGAAAGCTACAAGCATCATGAAAGCAATCACAAATTACCTATTCCATAGTTGGATTGGTGTCACATGTGCTAGTGACCCTTTCCCAATCCTTGATCAAAGCTCAAATTGAAAATGCTATGAGATGGTGGAGTGATGATGAACAAGATCAAATCTCAAATGAAGAGAGTAACCTTGCATAAAATTGTGAAGGATTTGCTCAAAGATGAAGCACCTATTTAAAGATTTTCAAAATGCCAAGTGTTGAAGAGGGACCAATGTGGGATCAAAAACAAGCCAATGAGTTGAGGACACTTGTCATCATGTGATTAGTTGATGTATATGCAAGATTTGGGAAGAGTGCCCAAGAGGGGGAATTTTTGAATTCAAATTTGCAATAAATTTTGAGAGGGGGACAAGAAAGGAGAGCAATAAATGCCCTGTTTGACTTGTCATGTTGAGGGAAAATGAGGTGTTTTAATAAATCAATAAAATTGATTTATTGTGCAAGTGGCTAGATCTAGATAATGCAAGTGGGATGTGATTAGCATTAGATTAGGATTAGATGATGATTATGCTGATTTAATGCTGATTAGATTATTTGACTTTCAAGACTTTGATAATTGATTTATTTAAATTAGAAAATGATGGAATATGATTTAGGATTTGATTTAAATGGCTTTTTGATTTATTTAAGGGTTGATGATAATGTTTATTTGATTTTAAATAAATGATCCTAGGAGATGAAATTACCTAATGAATGGATGCAAGTGCTCCTGATTAATTGATGAATGGTCCTAATGCAACGTCTAGTTCGGTTGATGAATGAACATGATCAAATGCAGAATGTTAATTTTGCATGTCTACAATAAAGAACACAACAAGATCATACAATGATCCTCATCATCTATCTTTACACTCACAGATATTAACTGAGAAATAAGCATGTTAAAAGTATTCAAGTGATCAGCCACAGATGTCCCTTCCTCCATCTTCAAAGAGTACAACTTCTTCCTTAAGAACAACTTATTCACCAAGGGCTTGCCATGATAAATGTCTCCAAGCATCTTCCACAAAGAAGATGCAGTTTTCTCTTCGTGAACGTTCAGGAGAACAAAGTTTGATATATAAAGTCTTATCGACCCTTTTTCTTTTCTTTATGCGAGATCCCAATCTTCTTGTTTCATGCCTGAGGGTTTCATTCTAGACACAATAAGCCAAAGGTCACGATCCACCAACAGATCTTCCGTTTTGAGTTTCCATAACTCAAATTTACTACCATTGAATTTCTCAATTTCAATCCTTCCTAACGTGCTTTCCATCTTAATCTACAATTGAGATTACCAAGTTTCTACAAAACTCCCACTTCAGAATTGACACAAAAAACCAACCCAACCCACAAGGATAACACAATTGGCCAAGCTCTGATACCACTTGTAAGGAAAGACTCTAGTGCGAAAATCTCTTTCCTAATGTCAATTCATAGGGGAAAAATGCAAGAGTACTTTTAATTTCAAATTATAGAACATTAAGACTCACACATAAAAGGATAGAACAAAATAGACAATAATATCAACAAAGAATAGACACCAAATTTACGTGGGAAAAATCTTTTGGGAGAAAAACCCACCACCAAAGAAAGATCACTTTATTCATAGTAAAAAGAGATTACAATAAAGTTACAGAACCCTTCTTCATAGGTATTTTTTCTCTAATATTACACAACAACATTACAATCGGGCCAACCACAGTCAATCGCAATACTATTACAATGTTCTTTTAACATACAATACACACTCAATCGAAACCAATATTTTTTCTTCCGTCAACACGAAAAATCCTCCTCAACCGGTCTGTCGTTTTCAACCATACTCTACAAGACCCTTCGATCTCCAAGAATATTTTGTTCAAACCGATTTAGTTCGTTCAATTGTCAAAGAAGTTCAACCGCCGACATTATCCCACATTGGTGCGGAATATAAACAACCAATAGTTTAAATCCAAAAACCCAAAGACTTTACATGTCCACGAGTTAGCCCTTTTTTTATTCACTCACTTGTATCTCCACAGCCTCAATACATCCATCAACATGGCTCCAATGAAGTGAACAATCATTGGTATTTTGTGTAAAACTCTAACTTCATAACCTCCACCAAAAGGTTAGGAATTTCCCGATCCCTGTGACAAGTCGATACCACTATCACCTAGTCGGAGAAAAATCGAACTTCGTAACCTCCACAATAGGTTAGAGAATTCCCGAATGTCGTGACCAACACACTGTCGCCAAGTTAGAAACTTTCAGAACCTCATGACTTAGTTTACAAAGTTACGAACTCCAGTGATCGGCTGACAATGAAGACCAAACAAAGGAAAAATACTCTAAGTCTTTAACAAAGATTCAAGCCAGCAAGTTGAGGCACAATTTTCTAACACTATGAAAGATAATAATATCCTAATTGTTTCAAAAGAGAATAGATGAATATTCAACCAAATATGTTAAGTAACTAAGTCAAGACTAACATTGGGAATTTAATCCCCTTTGGAACTAGTGGATAGTCAACCAATATTTGACCCACTTGAAACTAAAGTGTTCATGAAAATAGTTAATAATAGATTACCCCTTGGTCTTAGATGTTAGCCTTGTAGAAATTCTTTGGTTAAATCAAAACTTTTGTGTTAGGGTTAATCCTTGAAGTTTGAGAAAGCATGGTTACAAATAAAACCTAGTCATGGTCGTATGAAAATACCTTAGAGTTAACTTTCACACTTGAAGGGATGTCAAAACATGGATTTGTATAGCTCAAGACATGGCTAGGTTCTCAATACAATTCTTTGCATGTACACTTGGGTGATGATAAGTATTTAATTGATGTTTAATACTTATGTTCAAGAATAAGTGTTTAATTAATTTATAATACTTAATTATGTTCAAAAATAAGTATTTAATTAATATTAACAAATTGATCTTGCAATAGTTAAAATTTTGGGAATTACAATCTCCCCTCCTCCCTCTCTTGATTGAACGGATTTAGATGATGCATTTTCTTGGGAACTAGGTCAAAGAAGGAATAAAGGTTTTCCAAAACATATATCTATGTACCACTCCTAGGTTAAGGGTGTGTGACTTACTAGGTTTCATTATGAAATTATTTATTTCCTTTTTATGGTTTTTTCTCAATAATTTTTCTATAGCTATATTTTAGTTGTCTTATAGAAGCTTTGTAAAAGGGTTGGGACCCTTTCAAAAACCTATTTTTTACCATTAATAATAAAATATTATCAATGTTTATACTTACAAAAAGACCAACCCATCCCCATATCTAGACACACCATTATTTTATGTAACCAAAACAAACCCACCCTTATACCAAATCCACCCTTGTTCAACATTTTCAAGCCCACCCTCATATCAATGCAAAAAATAAATGATAATTAAGGATAAATAAAACTACATAAACCTCAGTTTCCCCTCCTTAACTACTGATGCAGGAGCATCTATGGTTGACTAACAATCTTGCATCAACAAAAATAATATTTTAATTCAATTTCCTAAGGTTTTGTAGGTAATTATCTTGGTGAGGTAATTTGAAAAGTTATATTAAGTTAAACATTAAATATTACCCCTTTTTATTATTTTGTTGCAATTTTGGGGTGTGGAGACAATTTAGGGGGATTTTGAAAATTGTCTAATATTGAAAAAAATTGGAAATAAATATTCTTGGGAGTGGATTTGGAGGAATTTATAAGTTTGAATTATGCATTTAAAACTTCCTAAAATCATTCATGAAAAAGTGAGCACCCAAAGTGAGTTGGCAGGAGTTACATTGGAAACTACCCTAAAATCTAGGAATGGACTCCAATTTTGGAAATTTTAGTGGGAGTGGGTTTATTAATGCATTTTTAATAATATGAAATATTTTTGGCATTAATTTTTGGAGGTTTCTTCCCAACTTGGTCATGGATTTATGCTGGAGAAGCTTTGGGAGCCTTTTTTGAAGATTACAAGAAATTTGGACTTGGTTTTGGTAGTCATTCTTGGCTAGATTGTGTAGGTTGTTGTTGCAGGTGTGGATATTCTTGGAGAAGGTGGAAAGGATTTTTGGATGCATGTTTGAAGGTGTGTGGAAAACATAAAATATATTTGAAATTTGTTGTTTTATTGCAGCAAGAACTTCTCATTGAAGATTGCATATTAAAGGAGCTAGAAGCTACAAGAAGGGGATAGATTGAAGGAGGTCAATTTGTGATTGATTTTTCTATTTGTAATAGAATTATATCAGTCTTATTTAAGTTTTAATGGTTTATATCAGCCCATATGGCTGTATATTATGTATTTTCATTTTGGTAATGATTTCCATGTAATATGGAGAAAAGTTGAATAGTTAATGAATCAAACTATTTGCAGATTTTTTGTGTTATTTCAAACAATTTTTGAGTTGAATATTATGTTGTTGGGAGTTTGTGATTGAGTTTTGGATCTTACTACATCAAATACCTTACATTTAACATATGAAATTATACTACCTACTAGAGTGACCTCTACAACATCATTTGAGTCATCATCATAGTAATATAAAAAGGATTGAATGATTTCCCATGCAATATTAACCTTCAAAACTTTGGAGATATTCTCAAACACCATCTATAAACACTTATATCACTAATTAAGAGGATTTATATAATCAAATATAATTAAAATACACCTTTTATTGATGCACCACATCTCCAATATCATCATGCAATAAATACAACGCTACAAAAATATAGAGCATTGATGCATAACTTTGGGTTTAAGAAGCATCAAATATATTTTTCCTTCCCCATGTATTCTCTAGATCCAATAGTATATTATTCATTATAAACCAAATTCCAACATATGTAACTTTTTATATATCCTTTTACAATTCCCAAATTTGAATCATCTAATTCCTCAATTAATTTTTTTTGATCTCCTTCTCTATAAAATTCATAAAATCTACTACCATTTTCCCCTTGACACCCTTATTTTACTTTATTTCCCTCTAATAACATTAATGGAGTCATAGAGATAAAAAGGATTCACAAACCACTATGCAAATCTTCTTCAAGGGAGATGAAGCTAAGGATTTAAGGACTGTGAGAAGTGGAGGCTACCAGAGAGGCTCTCTTAAGGTGTTGTGGGGAGATGTTGCAAAAGAGCTAATGTGTTTTGTTACCTTGGAAGGATGCTTCTTAGCGGTAAATGCATACCACTTCATTTTTCTCAATCGCTTCTGTCATAAGAAAAGGATTTCCTTTCTGTATTACCTCCTGATATCTCCGGATTCAGGTCTTAAGGATCATAAGAAAAACCCTAAAAATACCATTTTTCATGTGGGGTTAATCCTTCTTATTTTGTATTATGCAAAGTCCTTTGGGGTGGCTAAGCCATCGGCTACCCTGAAGGGTAAACAACCTAAGCTTGCGGAGGAGTATGAGACTGCTTCTGAAGAGGAACCAGCCAACAAAAAAGCAAAGAAAAGGAGACTTATTTTGGAAAAAGAGTTGGATTTAGAGGAGGACGTGGACGTTGTTCTAGATTCACTTACTTCTTTGGAGGTGGGTCCTCATTCCCTGATGTGGAAAATATGAAAAAAGGAGAGCCATGTGCTAGTGAGGGCTATGTGACTTGTAGTGATGAGGTGGCTGCTGATTTGTCAAATAGGGGTGTGAAAGAGAAGAATGATTTGTATGGTGAGGCTTCTTCACCACCCCATATTACCAAGCAAGAAGAAATGGGTTCTGAAGAAAGTGAGTCAATTATTGGAGAGGGACTTTCCTCTCACTATAGCGGGTGGTCTCGATGCTGATGACTCTCCAAGTGTTAAGTTAGACTTGCAGCAAAAAGTTAAGACTAGGGTTGCTAGTATTGCTTTGGATACCTGTAATGCAGAATTGGAGAGGCTGAAGAAGAGAAAGGCTATGGAAGAGGAGATTGTGAGCTCCATCTGAAAAATCAAGAATCTGGTTGTTGTTGGGAAAGGTAAGGAAATCTCTACTGGTCAAGATAGGGTTAGCTCCTCTGAGGAGGAAGATGCTTTGGGAAAGGGGTTTTTTAATATTGATACAAAAGAAATGTCTGATGTGCTGGGAATTGCTCATGAGGGTTCCATTGTTCTGTTCAAACTATTTAAATGGTTTTTTCATGAATTCAATAAAAATAATGTCAAAGTTAGGGATGTGGTGAGGAAGGCTGAGGAGTCCTCTGTCCAAAATCAGATAGATGAATTGTTTGATTCCTTAAACACTGTGGTGGACATTGTGGTAGAGGAAAATCTTAAGATGAAATAGAATCTAGAAGGTAGAATCCTCACCCTTGAGGATCAAATGGAAAAAAAATTGGGCTACTATGATGAGGGGTGGGGAATTATCTAAATTTGTTGTTAAATTTTATTTTGCTGGTGTGATTCCTCCTGTGGTTAGTGCGAAGAAGTGTAAAGATAGTGTTCAAGCTGAGGAGATCGGTGTTGTTGGTAAGTTGATGGGGGAGGAGGGTGCTATTGAGAAGGGTGGGGAGAAGGGTATTGTTTTGATTACTGAGGTGAATATGGATGGTCCTGGTGCTAGGACTAGAAACAAAACTAAAGCTCTAGTTGGGGCTTCTAGTAAAGAAATGTTTGATGCATTGGATGAAGCTTAGAAGGTTGCGACAAGCGACGTGGAGGTGGAGGATATTCTAAAAAACATGTAGTGTTGTTGGTTGGGGTCCTCCTTTTTGGCTGAATTTTTGCTGATGGGTCACTGTTGTTGGGTTGATTTATGCTTAGTGTTGTTTTCTTAAGTTTCAGTTGCTTTCTTTTGTAAAGGGTTCTAGTCCCCTTCAAAACCCGTATTTTACCTCTAATGAAAACATTAATGGAGTCATTTTTCTTAGAACTCTTTACCTTCTTCATATTCCCTAATATCTCTAACCACATGTGCCACTTGCCTCAAAAAACACGCAACAAACAACAACTATTGATATCCCTTAAATCAATACACTACAAAACCTCCATTGCTGGTTTTTATAGGGGATTAAAGCATGTATCCTCATATAATGTCATCTATCTTATCGAATATCCTCTACCATCCCATTTTCTAATAACACTCACCACCTTACCAACCCATTATTTGGTTAATTCTATTAATAATATATATTATATATTACTAATATACTAAATATATTAATATTTATATTTATATTAAATTATTGATTATAAAATTGTATAAAAGAGAAGAGAAAGAAATTATAAAAAATAGGATCTAAATACTATGGAAAGATCCCAATACCTTTCTTATCCTACACCTCCATTTGAGGAATAAGAAGAGGAGTGCCCAAACCACTCTTATTTTATACTTGTGTGTACTTATGCTCAAGGTGAATGATGGAAGCTAAGTGGTTTCTCTAAAAAAAAAAATAACATAACATTATCATTCAATGGATTCTTGTGAAATGGCCTCTAAGAGGCCTTATTTATAGATTTTTATGGTTTTGGATCAAATGTTGATATCTCAAGATCAATGGCTAGAGATTCATGAGGAACTTGAAACAATAAGAATCCTCCAAGTGGAACCTCATGATACATGTCATTAAAGTGGAGAAGGATTGATGGGATTTGAAGGGCTAGTATCCTCTTATTTTTATCAAATATTGGGTATTGTAACTCCTCACACGTGTGTAAGAAGGAACATGGGGAAGGGAAGAGATAAAAAAAAAAAAAAAAAATAGGACTCAAACACAATGGAAACAACCTAATAACTTGCTTCCCCTATACATTTTCTTGAGAAATAAGAGGATTCACACCTCCTCTACACTTGTATGTATTTTTTCTCAAGATAAATGATGGAATGTTGGATTCCATGTTGTTCCTCTCTAAACCAATAGAATATATTTACTATTTAGTTCATTATTTTGAAATGACCTTGTAACATGCCCATTTTCCTACCCATTGTTTTTACTATGTTTTACTCACAAGTGAAAGTTTATGCTACTATCATTATAAGCAATAAAAAAAATTCCTTTTCACACGAATAATAAGATGCATATTTGAAACATCACCATTTCAAACTTTCCCATTACATAATAAAGATTCATTTCAATACTTCAAGTAACGATATCACATTACATAATTTCATGATAATATTTCCCATTTACAATTTCTCAATAAGAATAGAGATACATGTTTACATTCATAGTTTCCAAAAGCTTAATGATATATAATTATAACAAATTAGAATGGTCTAGATGTCCCCAATGTTGGTGCATACCTCCTAGATGTTCTCATC
Source organism: Sequoia sempervirens (assembly GCA_007258455.2). Lineage (NCBI taxonomy): Eukaryota > Viridiplantae > Streptophyta > Pinopsida > Cupressales > Cupressaceae > Sequoia > Sequoia sempervirens. Next base: position 241,990,192 of record VDFB02252616.1, read on the forward strand.
ACTGGTGCATACATACCAGGTGTCCCCAAACTAGTGCTATATCCTCAAATCTTAGTCTCCAACTATATGAGGGAGAGCATCACTCAAGCACTTTTCTACCAACCATGGACTTACTATAGTCCCTCACACATCTACCTAACTAGTAAGATGGCCCTACCCTTTGAACGAAGAGATTGGCTTGGTAACCCCATAATATTTACCTTCCTAAGAATAGTGTTGTGTCCTACATATATAGAGCTACCATTCATTAGTTTCCCTACCTAGAATGCAATCATGGATCATAGTGAACTGATAGTGTAAACAATGGCTACTTACACTACTTTTTCAAAAGAATTCACCAACTAGTACTTTGAGTGAGAGTCATTTTTCCACCCACCCTTAAGCTTGATTTGGTATTTATTATAAACATAACACACATTAATTCTAAGGTGATAACATAAAAAAAAATGTTCAACAAGATAATTAGCTTATCCATGGATTACCCTAACCCCAAGAATATCCAAGTCCAAAACAAACTTTTATTATCTAGGTTATACCTTTTCCCATGGATTACACTAACCCCAGGTATAACCACACTAATCATACATGCACACATACTAGTGTCTAGCTAGGTTACTCCCTTTCCCATGGATTTCACTAATCCCAAGAATAACCATGCTAACCCCTTAAGTTTAAAATGGTATTTTCATAAGAGTACTATAAGATAGCAACACATTCCACATCATGCATTATCCATATAGAATTAATGAACTAAGTATAGTTCTAATAGCATTTTATCCATACATACTTCACATAATATAAATGTGTTCCCAAATAATAGGGTTTCACTAATTTGAGACTCTATTGAGAGTCACACAAGAATATTCCTTACTTGGAAATAACTAAGTTCATAAGAACAATCATATAATACATTCAAGATTATTCCAACCCAAGGAAATATCTAAGTTTATAATAACAAGCATAGCATGCATTCCCAAAGATTATTCCAAAAAAGGCTAATTAATAGGTTCATAAGTACAAGCTTATCATGCATTCAAGAATATTCCAACCCAAGGAAATCTCTAAGTTCATAAGAACAAGCATATAGTATGCATTCAAAAAGAAATAATTTCAAATGAAGGCATTTAATCAAATAATCTTTCAAACATAAATAATGGATGAATAGAAATCAGAACGCCTAAATATAGAGTTACAACTAATATTGTTGTTTTCCAACCTTAGCCTCCACAATCACAAATGCTTATTCCTTCTACATTCAAATAGACTCCAATACTCTAGTCCCCTCTCATGAATTCTCAACAAACTTAACTCACAAAAAAATTCTCTCTCTTTCACTAAAACTCTCACAATAATTCTTGCACATAAATTACAACAAAATAACAACAAAGAAATTAGAATGAGTAGTGTAGCAAATGGTAGGGAGAGCACCTCTATATATAATAAAACTTGAGCTTCCAAAGGCTACAAACAAGCTAGCAATTCTTCCACCTTCCTACTCACATGCAACGACTTAGCTGATAATACTTTTAAATTACAACAAATGACAGTCCTCATTCTTCCAATGGCTAAGTCTAATTCTTTATTTGAGACAACATGACTCTTTTACTGAGTCAAGGGACAACAATGAAATGCTACAGGTTTCGTATTTAGTTTGCAAGTCGGCTACCCTCTCAAATCTTTTCCATCTATGCTTTAACTGAGTTTTATGGTTATCAAATTGGTTTTCCATATTTATTTGAAAGTTAAGACTTATTACTGGTTTCACACTCTATATATTTGGCACCACATATTCATAGTTTAGCACCCTTTCCTCAAGCATGGTTCAAGACTAAGTCATCACTGCTTTAAACTGTATTGTTTGTACTTGCAACATTGATCAACATTTACTATCTTATATGAACACATATAAGTCTTTCGACTTATTCATACCATGTGCTTTATGTGTAGCTTCCATGCTTTGGCCATTGCTTATATGACATTGCTTTATTATAGTGTTATTCTTATTTCATGTTGCATCTTTAATATGCATAACAACACTATAAAGTGCACTTATGTTTTTCCAAGGTATTTTTCTGAACAATTGAGAACAGTTTTTAGCTAAATTTTGACATGTTCATTTCGAATGATCTTTTATCTGAATTAATGTGATTGAAAACACAACAAGCACCTTGAAAACAGTTGTTTTTAAATCCTATACTAAACATCAAGTGTATGATCATTTAATATTTTTCAAAAGTTGTTTTCACAGGTTTTTCACATGAGAGATAGTTCAAGCAGACTCACTCTTAGTACTTAGGTAGGTCATCATAATAATCAACAACCCACATCTTAGAATTGTGTCAACTCACATAGTCGTGTCACCCCCGAAGGGGCACCCGTGTTTTTTTCCTTTCCAGGTGCGTACTCAGAGTGACATAAGTGGATACCGGATCCCCTGAGCAAACAATCCTTGGCAGTTATATGGTGAGTATCTTGGGGGTAGATTCTTCCCTCCCCTGCACTGTGATTATTATGATGTTTGAAAATTGACTTCGGCTGGATACTACACTAAGTTCGTAGTGAGGGTTTCCATTCAGTGCGACAATAATAAACTCCCTCAGGAGACCTCCCAACCTTTAGAACAAAGGCTTTGGGGATGGTTATCTTGCACACTACCGGCAAAAGAGGATTTCTCCTGATCTGCTTTAAAATTTATAGTGGGACGGAATAGCCTAGCTTTGGCTTGAACCCACTTGAGTCGTTCCTCTTGGGTGAGTACTTTTTCCCACAAGAGAAAACCCTCTACAGGATGTAATAAAGTAGTAAAATTGCATGAATGAAAAAGGAAAGTCTGGTATTCTGGTCACCCAGTTAAGGGGAGAGCATAGACCTATTGCCAAAAACACAGTAGACATTGTTCTTTTTAAAACCCCAAATCACAATGATCTAAACTACGTGAAGATGTTGCTTCACAGAAAGCATGGGATTCATTTTAACTGCAAAATCAATGTGTGGTGACTATCCTAGATTGCTTCATTTTACATCCATGTCTATCCTAGGAGTGCTATTTTTTAAAACCAGATGTGATTATCCTAGATTGATTCCTTTTTAAGCCATAATAGGTTATGTCTGTGGAAGGCGTTAGACTCAGAAACCTGTTTAGTTACAATCATGTATGCACTAAAAGATCATCTATATGTGCTACAATAACAAGTAAATGCGCTAAAACAGTATCTATATGCGCATACATAAAATCCTAAATGCGCTATAAAAATTCCTAAATGCGCCAAAACAAAATGTAACTATTTTTTTTTTGTTTTCAAAAATTTCTAACAAACTAAGTAGAATATATGCACCAAAATAGTTCTTGGATGTGCCGAAACAGTCGCTGGATGCGCCGAAATAGTCCCTAGATGCGCCGAAGTACTTGCAATAGCGTTGAAAGAAACTATATATGCGCTTTAAAATTCTTTGGATGCGCTTTAGAAATCCATGGATGCGCTAAAATGGAAATTTTTTGTCAGAAAGCCGAATTCCAAAATGTAAAACTTGTCAGAGAACCTGCAAGTAGATGTTAAAAAGCAGAGCAAGGCCCCACGGTGGTCACCAATAATGTGTGGTCAATTTTGTGAGCGGTATATATGTAAAAACAAATGAATCAATCACACCAATAAGACATTATATCAAAAACAGAATATTAAAAATAATAGAGATCTTGCAAACTTAGATTTTTGTTAGTGACATCGTCCTGTCGTCCTCTATCTCCAGTATTTTCTTTGATTCCAACTAGCTCTTAGATTGTACGCTGGGCTCAATGAACAGTCTTCTCGAAGAACGGGATTTGAGTACGGAATGCAAATAATGCTTAAGCTAAGACATGATTTGTTGAAAAATAAAAGATTATTGATGATGCTATGAATAATAAAATTAGAATGCTATGATGCTAAAATGAAATTAATCTCTAATTACTCTGATATGTGTTGTGTGTGTGTAACCCTTTCTTGGATTGGCTGTGTTATTTATAGAGTTTTTCAAAAGCTTCTGATTGGTTGATATGATCAACGATTGTGAAAACTCCTGGCAGATCGAATGGTTGAGGATGGATAAGACTGAAGAAAAACAAAAGAAAGCAGAAAGCAAGATTTGTTTCCTTTTTCCTGTAAAAGAGGTAAGATAAGATGATGAAGATGATTTGTTAAAAATCATCTTTTTGCAAGATTATGGAAAGATTTTGAAGAAGATAAATAATGAATTATTGAATTCAATTATTTATTTATGGGTGACACAGGGATTCTTCTTAAAATAAGAATATTTACCCTAGATTTGAAGAATAATGGAAGATTTCATAATTAAATAGAATATTTAATTATGATTCTGAAAAGATATGGAAGATATTCAATTAAATAAAGATATTTAATTAAACTTTTAAAGAAATGGTGTGTAAATGAAATTAATTAAATAAGATATTTAATTAACTAGAAGAAAGATTTAAAAAGAAATAATTAAATTTAATTAAATCAAAATGACTTAATTAAATTCAAAAGTGATAATTAATTAAAATAAATAAAGTGCATCTATTTAATTAATCAAGTGGACATATGAATATGAAATAATTAAATAAAAATTGATTTATTTAATCATTATGGAAGAATAAATTGAATGAACAATATAATTAAATTAATTAAATTTAATTATATGTAGAAGACTTTAGAGAAATTAATTAAATAATAAATATTTAATTAAATGCTAGGATTAATTAGATATGACCAATTTTATGCATCTACATTTTGCCCCTCTTTGAAGTAATGTGTGAAACGTATTGCTTCAAAGAAAATATTCCTTCTTTCGGAATTTGCTTTGTTTGACTATGCCCTTGATCTGATTCTGATGTGTTTTTTATTGAAAAATGCTACTGGTGTTAATGATGCCCCCTCTGGAGGTAAATCACTGATGATTATGAGTTTTTGATAAATAACAAATGATGAGATTTTGATGTTGATTTGAATTCAGTGATTTAGCTCACGAAAAAATGATGTATAGAGATGCCCCAGTGTGAAAATAAAGTCAAATTTGGATAAAAAGAGAAAAAATGTCACAAAACTTACCTTGGGTTGACCTTTAAAAGGTAAAAAGGTAAAAAAGACAAGTCATTTACACTTTTTGACTTTTGGAATCCTGTAGCTTTGACAGCAACCTAGGGACATGGAGATTCCGTATCACCGTCACAGATTCGAGCGATCTTGCTGATACCAGAGTCTAGCTATGTATGGACCACTGGTGAGTCGATCTAACCACGTGTACTTTCAAATTTTCTGTTTGAAATCAAATTTTACTAATTTTCTACGGATTTAGGTTAAAAAATTTCGTTTTAGCACATTTAGAAAACTTTTAGTGCTTTCGATAACTGTTTGAGTGCTTTCGATGAAAAGAGTAGCGCATATAGGATAAATTTAGCATGTTTAGTGTAGAAACTAGTGTAGCCCATTCGATAAAAATAGGAGCGCATATAGGATGCCATAGAAAAATTAGGGTTTTAGCGTATCTAGGAAAAATAGTAGCGCATA
>VDFB02252616.1:242000481-242117596 GCA_007258455.2 Sequoia sempervirens
GTGTGGGTAGATGTATCCTTCTCCTCACACATATCCAAAACATCATCCTTTGAACACAACCATCCCTTAGATCATTATCAAACATCTTAGGGTCTTTTTGTTCAAAATCAAAATCAAAATCCAAATCAAGATCAAGGACAAAATCTCAAAATCCAAAAATCAAACCAATCAAAAATCCAAAGTCCTAGCATTTCATTCAAGATTTATCAAAAGCCAAAAACATCCATAACATCCATCTTTGAACATCACCATCACATCACCATCACATTTGATCCTAAAAAGCATCCTAAGACTTTCACTTTGGGATATAAAATGGAGATTAATCCAAGGAATCAAGAGACTCATCTCCCATATTCTCGAAGATTTATCCCTGTTTTATGGTTCTAACTAGATCTCAATACAAGAAGAGTATGGAAGCCAACAAAGAAACACTCGCTTCAAATGATCTTAGCCAAACCACTCATGAAATGAATCCCATTGGGGATGGAAATCTCATGATTAGCCTTCCAACATCATTGCAAAACCCACAAGAGGAAACCCATGGAGAAGATCATACCTTTGGAATGTCTCGTGAAGAAATAGCTGAAATGCTTCAAAATCCGGACAACCATAGAATTATCAACATCATGATGAGACTTAACCCTTCGTTGTACATGCTTGAACTAGCAAAGCAAGGGGCCAAGTTGCCTTCAGATTTTGATGTGAGCACTATAGTAGAGACATCTTTTCCACAAATATCATCCACCATCCCCATTTCATCTACACCTCCATCCCAAAATGTCATGCAAAACATTCCAAAAATCACGACATCGATTGCTCCAACTCAACCAAATATCAACAAGGGAAACACATTCCTCAATGAACTTCAATCACATCCCCTTGTAAATAACCAAAACTTGGACGCAAACACCACAATGGAACAAAACATCCTCCAAAATTCATTACACCAAAATGTTCCTCTCACTTTACATTATGACCTATCATCAACATCATTTCACGGAGCACCACAAACACCTCTTCTCACAAATTCACAAGAGGAGGGAGACATATTCGGACCAGGGGGCATTTTCAACACCACAACACTTTCGCAAGGATTCACCCCCCTTACATTTACACCTCTCCCACCATCACCATTGTCATCTACACCACTCCTTGGTCTAGGGCTTCCTCCCCTACCAAGTATCAATCAAACATACATCCCAACCATCAATCAAAACATCTTGCCAAATGCTCAAAAATTATTGTTGACATCACAACAACAAACAACAAACACACAAGCAATGGAAACATCATCAAACACCCCCACAACATTGCAAAGCATGGTCTCTCAAGGACCAATCACATCAACGATGCCACTTACCACATCAACAACACCATCCACCAACCAAATAATCAACACAACATCACCATTCACCACCACCACAAACACCATTCCAAATCCACCACCACCCCCACCACCACCAACATTCACCACATCAAACCAATTTGACGCAAATATCAGGTAAGCTGCTTTCCCAAAGAGGCTATCAACAATTGCAAAACAAAGTCAGGCAATCGTGTCATTGTCGCAAGTAAGTCGCTAAAGCCGCATCCGTCACATTACAAGCCAGTCAGCTAACAACAAGCCCAAGCTTTATTGCAACAAAGAACAACAACAAAGTCACTTCAAGACGAAGCCGCTACTGGTAAGCAATAAAGAGTCGCCAAGCACAACTTTATTGCAACAACAAACCACACAAGCCGCCAAAGCCTGCCAGCACAAGCCTGCCGCTAGCTAATAAATCGCTACTGCTATCAAGCACAACTTCTTGCACAAGCAGCGCAATGGAAAGTGTACCAACAAGCATTAAAACAATATCAAGAACAACAAGAAGCAACAGAATTGGCAGCCCAACAACAAGCATTGTGGGAACAAGAACAAGCAGAACAACAAGCATTGTTAGAACAACAACAAGCGCAACAGCAAGCAGAACAACAAGCGTTGTTAGAACAACAACAAGTGCAACAACAAGCAAAAATCCTAGCGCAACAACAAGAGCAACAACAAGCATTGTTCATTCAAAAGCAAGTAGAAGCCTACTTCACCCGCCACAACATACCGATACCATTGAACAATGCACAAACCAACCCACCCATCCAAACCACGATTGCAACACCCCAAAACACATTCATCCCACCCCCTGATCCTCAAAATGATATGATGACACAATTCAAGTTGCTCTCGCAACAAGTACTCGATCTTCAATCAGGGCGAACAACCAAAATACAAAGCAACTTGTGTCCCTATCCATTTGATAGGAGCCTAGACATGAAACCATTCCCTAAGGGATTTGAGATCCCTAAATTTGACAAATATCGAGGGATGGGAAACCCCAAGATCACATCGTGAATTCCGTGTTCATTGCATGGAAGTCGCATATGACGACACGACCGATGCTGCTATTCCTAGAGCTTAGCAGAGATATATAGAATGGTTCTTCGCTACCTTCGTCAGCATTAGACATTCAAGAAATTAGAGACGATTCATTAGAAACTACGCATGTAACATTACAATGGATGTTAGTCTCAAGAACTCTACCAAACATGAAAGAATGAATCTTTCGCTTCATTTCTTCAACGATGGCGATCCAAGGCCAATCGGAGCAAATGGACCATGCCAGAAGAGCAACAAGTCTGCACAATCATTACCAACCTTGAAAGCCGCTTGTCATTCCACCTCAAGGTTCAGGGAATCACCACCTATGATCAACTAATCTCCAAGGCGCTTAGCATCGAAAGAGCCCTTGCAACCCAACCCATTGAATCAACATCATATCATGAATCACAAAACAATCGCCCACCATCAAATTACAATGATAAACCTCGAACATGGGTGAGAAACAAGAACATCACTAATGATGGCGTCGTCGATGCCAAGGTGGTCATTAGTGGTCCACGCCAAAATACACCCGCACCGCAAATCCAACCACAAGGCCAAAACACTCATCACAACATAATAACCCAACAATAATCCCACCATCAATAATGTCAATCCACCAAAGAGGACCACCTCAACGCAAAACATACCCCAAACGAAAATACACTACTTTGGGGGAACCACTGGAAGACATCATGAAAAAGCTAATCGACAAAAAACTCATTCAAGCTCCTACATTTGAGAATTACCAAGAACCTGATGTCAAACCTCCTTGGTACAATGAAAATCAACTATGTGAGTTCCACAAAATCAAAGGCCACACAACTAATTGTATGAGACTCAAGAACATCATCCAAGATCTCATCAACAAAAGAATCATAAATGTGGAAGCACCTACTGGGAATCAGGATCTTAAAATCTATACGAATCCGATGCTGAATCATGGCAACAAAGGGAATAACAAGGATAAAGGAAAAGGAAGTGTAAATCATGTATACGAAACAGTTGTTGCCAACCTCAATGAAAACTGCATGGTAATCACCATCAAGGGCGCCCATGCCGAAGATTGTGGAGTCACCACAAGAGGCAGAAAAGTCACCATCGCAGGATCATCCCAACCCAATAGAGTCCCTTCATCAAGAGCTGTTCCGTATAGCTACAATGTTGTAGACCAACTCAAGAGAACGCCAGCACACATCTCCATCATGGAGTTGATAAAAATGTCATCGGCCCATAAAAAGATCCTCGAAGAAGCATTAGCCTCATCCACCGTCCCCGCAGATCTTGATGCAGAACAATTCCAAGCTATGGTCGGAAACATCATAACACCTAATCTCCTTACGTTTTCTGACCAAGATTTTCCCACCCAACCATCTCACAATCACGCACTTCACTTGGAGGTCATTGTAAACAAAATCAAAATCAAAAGGGTCTTGGTGGATGGAGGTGCAGGTTTGAACATCTGTTCTTTTAGTCTCATCAAGCAGTTAAAGATATCAGAAGATTCCATTGATAAAGGGAAGGGCTAACGTGTGAGCATATGATGACCAAGAAAGAGCGTCTCAGTACACAATTAAGCTCCCTATCCAAGTAGGGCCAACGCTATTGAAACCACTGCTTCAAACTCGACCTCGACTTACCATACAACATTCTCTTGGGATGCCCATGGATCCATGCAATGAAAGCCGTAGCATCAACCTTCCACCAATGTGTAAAATTTACACATAATGGACAAGAGGTCACTATCCATGGAGATCCTGAGCCATTTTCATACTGCAAGAACCTTGAAGCCAAATATTACAAAATCCCCCAAGTGCCGAAAAATGATGAGGGCCCATCCACATCATACATCGATCCTGCCACTCTCACGTCCACTTTTGCGACAGAGACACTTGCCATTCCCACCATATCCGATATCAAGCTCATCATCCAAGAGGACGGTTGTGGAAGTTATAGGCTCCCTAACAATGCTTTTGTGATAGGAGAGTTACCACAATCTCCAAGATCACAAGGACGCCCACAAGAAAATCAAGCTCCCACATCTCAAACCTATCCTCAAAATTATCCTGAATTCACAAGGTGGGGAGACCTTGGCCATGAGGTAATTGAAACAGATCCATCAAACATGTTGTATCGAGATGAAAGACCGACACCTGAATTACCAATGGATGAAAGAAGCAGAGGCCTACACATGATGCTTGCAATGGGCTATGACCGAAACCAGAGATTGGGACAAAATGACAATGGCCTCATAATACCTATCATGCTAGAGACGTGACCCATAACAAATCTTGGTCTTGGATGTGCCACTCTGAGAATAACCATACATGGCCGAAGTCCTCTGGTTAGAGCCGCTAATGTTTCTCCTCAGCCAGTCCTAGTACAAGTGCACTCCCCAATACCCATAGGGACAGACATGCATAACTTTATCACTGATCCCTATATTAGTAGCGATGACGAAGATACCTTATCCAACCTACCTAGGTTATTCAAAGATACCACCCTGTGTATGATTAGTACCATATCCTTTGAACCAGATAGTCAAAATCATGAGATTCGCTTAGTCTACCCCCAACTGATCGACTATGACCAACGAGGACCACCAATTCTCGATAGATTCAAAAACGATGAAGCGCTCTCAGAATTCATGGGGTTGAGGGATAACATTCCAGATGGAGATCACAAGGCAGGATTCATAATGGAATTGGACACAGACACCTACTACGGGGAAACGATTGAATCTTTCAGTCGCAAAAGTGAGAAACTAAGAATCATATCCAAGTCCTTGAGTGAAAACCACACCGTGGCACTCTCTGACAAAAAAATAGTAAAAATAAAGGACGTACCCAACGATGAAAACCTCTTTGAGGCGTCTGAGGATGAAGGATTCAATCTTCCCCTAAGAGCCATTCATCAAGAGAAGTCAGTAGTCTTGGCCGAAAAATGCAACCCAGTCAACTTAGGAACAGAGGAGACCCCACATATAACATTCTATGTGGAATCACTATTATCAGAAGAGCAAGAACTCCTAGCAGCATTCCTAAGGGAAAGACAAATAAACTTCACATGGAGTTATGCGGATATGCCAGGACTTGATCCAAATACTGTGGTCCACCACCTAGCGGTGTATCCAGATGCAAAACCTGTCAGACAGAAGCTTCGCAAAATGCATCCTCAAATTTCTTTGTTAGTCGAAATGGAGCTCAAAAAGCTATTAGATGCTGGATTCATCCGACCAATTGATTATCTAGAATGGGTATCAAACTTGGTACCTGTTTCAAAACCTGACGGAGCTATTAGAATTTGCACGGATTTCAGATATTTGAACAATGCATGTCCCAAGGATGATTTCCCGCTCCCCAACATCGACATGATAGTAGACATGACAACAGGGCATGAGATGCTATCACTTATGGACGGATTTTTAAGATACAACCAGATTATGATAGCAAAAGAAGATCAACACAAGACAACTTTCACTTGCCCATGGGGAACCTACTGCTGGAACATGATGCCATTCGGCCTAAAGAATGCAGGAGCAACCTATCAAAGGGCCATGACACTGATATTTCATGATATGATTCACAAAACAGTCGAAGACTATGTTGATGACATCCTAGCAAAGTCAAGAAAAAGACAGGATCATATAGCAACCCTAAGTGCTATCTTTGATAGATTAGAGGAATACAAGGTCAAACTAAATCCCAAGAAGTGCGTCTTCGGTGTGTAATCAGGAAAATTACTAGGATACATAGTCTCCATGAGGGGTATCGAGGTGGATCCTGCAAAAGTCAAAGCAATCCTTGAGATGGAAGCACCAAGGAATCTAAAACAACTGAGAGGCCTCCAAGGAAGGCTCCAATCCATTAGAAGGTTCATAGCACAATTGGTAGACAAGCAGAACCCATATTCGCACCTTCTCCACAAGGGGGTATCATACAAATGGGATACAAAATGCGAAGAGGCATTCAACAAGATAAAGGAATATCTACTGACACCTCCAGTGTTAATGCCACCTATCCCGAGAAAGCCATTGATCTTATATGTGTCAGCAATAGCAGCAGCCCTAGGAGCTCTTCTTGCTCAACATGATGAAAACGGAACAAAGAGGGCCATCTACTATATCAGCAGGACAATGGTCGGTCACGAGCTAAATTACTCCTTCATTGAAAAAGCTTGCCTCACAGTAGTATTTGCATCCCAAAAATTCAGACACTACATGTTGGCACACAAGATAAAGCTCATTGCAAAAATTGATCCCCTCAAGTATCTCTTATCCAAGGCAATGTTAACTGGCAGAATGGCAAAATGGGTCATGATATTATCAGAATATGACATCGAGTATGTTGAGAGAAAAGCCATCAAGGGTCAAGTTATTGCAGATCAATTAGCAGAAGCACCTATGTATTTTGAGAATCCTCTTGTATCTAAATTTCCAGACGAATCCATCTTTAACCTCAACATTGCTGATCACTGGAAACTATACTTTGATGGGTCATACACACAGCACGGATCAGGAGCTGGTATCTTCTTCATCACCCCCCAAGGAGATTGCATACCAAGGTCATACAAACTAGCATTGCCTTGCACAAACAACATAGCAAAATACGAGGCTTTGACTATAGGTCTTAGAATAGCAGCGCAATGGAATATCATAGCTCTCAAGGTCTATGGTGACTCACAGCTGATCATAAATCAAGTCAATGATGAATATCAGACTAAGGATGACAAACTAACTCCATACAAGAAATTGGTGGAGACTCTCAAGGAATCCTTCATTGACATAACATTTGAGCAGATTCCAAGAACCAACAACAGAGCTGCTGATGCCATGGCTACAATTGGGTCTCTAGTAGACATCCCTCACAATGTGCCGAAATACGAATTTATGATCGAGCAGCTTCTCGTTCCCACATTCGAGGTACCAGAATTGAAATATGTGTGTGAAATCGTTGGTCCTGGCGATCCTTGGTATCATGACATCTATACATATCTTCGAATAGGAGTCTTACCCGCTGACCTACCATCGAGCCTAAAACAAACCTTTATTAAAAAGGCATCTAGATTTGTCATCCTAGGAGATACCTTATACCATAGAAGCATAGAAGGTACCTTACTACACTGTCTAAATGTTGAGGAGGCATTAACCGCCGCAATCCAAGGTTCATAACTGTGATTCGTGGGCTCACACTCGAGTGGAATGACCATTGCCAAGAAACTGCTGAGGTTGGGGTATTACTGGCCCATGATGGAAAGAGAAGCGCATGATCATGCCAAAAGGTGTTTACAATGTCAGCAACATGGGGATCTCATCCATGCTCCAGCTCAAGAGCTCCATCCGATCGTCACACCATGGCCTTTCTCACAGTGGGGACTTGACCTCATTGGGAAAATCTCACCCACTTCGTCCAATGGCCACAAATTCATTATAACTGCGAATCGAGTACTTCACAAAGTGGGGGCAGTTACACCCATGACATATATCAATCGAAAGCAAATCTTCAAAAATTCATCCCCGAATCCATTCTCATCTCGGTCGTTATGGTGGCCTACAAGCCATATCTTAGATAATGGGACACCTTCAAGAACCAGAGGTTCGTGGACTTTGCGCGAAATTCAAAATCTAGCATCGCTTCCACCCCGCATCATCCCCAAGGCAATGGGCCAAGGTAAGCTAATGCAACAACAAAAACCATCCTTAAAACTTTAAGAAAATAGTCAATGACGCAGGTCGTGGATCGGCACTTGCAGCTTAATCCCGCCCTCTGGGCTTATCGAACCAGCATTCACACACCCACTGGCGCCACCCCATTCTCCTTGGTCTACAGATCAGAGGTTGTACTCCCAATTGAGGTCGAGCTCCCATCCCTCAGAATATCACTGCAAAATCTCATCACTGATGAAGAATATCAGGTTTCAAGACTAAACGAGCTGGAGTTACTGGATGAGAGATGCATAGGTGCTTTGAATCACTTACAAGTCTATCAGAATAGACTGAAACAGAGCTACAACAAGAAGAATAGAAGCAGGACATTCCAAGTCGGAGAACTAGTCTTAAAAGAAAAACAGAAGAATGTCCCAAATCGCAGCAGCAAAGGAAAGTTTGAACCCAATTGGTTAGGGCCTTTCATTGTCACAGCAAGCTATAAATCAGGGGCATATCAGTTATCAACACCCGAAGGGGAACCTCTACAGGAGCCCATGAATAGCTCCCATCTCAAAAAGTTTTATGCCTAATTCTTTCAAGGTATAGAACCAAAAAATCCAAAAAATCAGAAAAAGTCCTTAAAAAATGGTTACTTCGGCGAAAACCTGGAAAACAGGTGTCTTGGTAACAACAAAAAAATCAAAAAAGCAAAATAATCCAAAAAAATCAGAAAAAGGATCAAAAAAATAGTAAAGAGAAAATCAGTCTCTAGTGAAAACTAATTTGGTGGCACTTTGGGCAAGTACTCGGTGGAAAACCCGGCAAACAAAGGCCTTTGTGTAAATAAGCACTTTCCATCCACCAATCTTTACAGCCTTTTGTTCACATTATCCCTCTCCATTTCGCCCATCATCCATCTTATCTCCATTCATCACTCATCCACTCACATCCGCACCATAGCTTAGTCTTGTGTTCGTATCATGATCCCTCCAAGTACTACTCGGCCCATCCTCAAGGTCAGTTTGTCTTGCCTTTATCGGAGTAGTCTTTTACATCACACTGGGGGCACGTTCTCATCGGATTGGATTCGTATGGTCTTAAAGTCCTCAAAATTAGAAAATCCAAAAACATCAGGAAAATCAGAAAATCCAAAACATCGTAAAAATCGAAAACCTCAAAACATCGAAAATCAGAAAATCCAAAAACATCGTAAAAATCAAAACCAAAACATCGTAAAAATCAAAAAATCCACAAACATCAAAACTAAAATCCAAAACATTCAAACATATCAAAAATCCAAAAACAGGTCAAAAAAGTCATTCAAAAAGTCAAAACAGTCGCCTTATTTAACTACGCCGCTCTAAGCTTTGAAATATATAGGTAAGGTTGACTTGATCATCCCCTCTCGGTGCATTTAGGCCGGCCCCTATAGGAGTCCGGCCATAATAAAACCGGCTACCATCATCATGTATATCTTCATCCAAATCGCCGGTCAGCTACGAATGGTCTCTGCGTGTATAACGTAGGCAAGGCTAATCTATCGATAAGCCCCCGAGGCCCCTAGGATAGGTCTTTAGGTTAGTCTCTCGGTCAAAATCTCAGAAAATCCCAAAAACATTGGAAAACTGAAAAATCAAAACATTTGTAAAACTTCGAAAAAATACCAAAAACAGCCTCAAAACATTGCAAAAATTCCAAAAACATCCAAATATTTGAAAAAATCCATCCGCATCATCTCGTTTGCACCCGCAATAAACACCATTCATAATAAACTGATCATCATCCTCAACCTTTGGTGAAACATTTAGAAACAAGTCTAGCAGGTTAAAAGTAAATCTCAAAAGCATCAAGTCTCAAGTCTCAAGTCAGTACGTAAACAAGTTGGTCAGGTCTTTGTGTCGATAGTCCATCATCCAAACAGTCTCATATCAATCATCTGATAACATCATGTCATAGGATGAATCCTTCCTACAAGGGGCATTATTTATCAGAAAGAACATTTTGGATAAATGAAATGACGTGCCGCCATCCACTAACATGTCCTAGGATATATCCTTCCTACAATGGGCATTATCTTTTGGCAATAAGTTTCGGTTTTTATCCTTAAAAGCACATTCCCTTTTGGTTAGCGGTATTGAAGAACATCAACTTGTTTGTGTACTTGGTCTTTTTCTTTGGACTTATCTTATTGTGCTCAGTCCAAGGACCTCTCGATGATATCTGAACGAAGGATTAAGAGAGATAGGAATGGGGCAACGATCATTATTCTTTTGTTTGCTGTGCTTGTTGGACGTTCTTGTAAAATAACTTGGCGAATACTTTCTTTGTTAGGTATGTATGGAGGATGTTTCAGATAGCTTGTTGACTATTGCATTGATTGGTTATACCTTTCCATGTTTTGGTCCGAGATGTTTGAGACTTCTAAAGTGCATCCTAGCAAGGTTTCGTATGTCAGGTGTGAACAAGAATACTCCTATCTATTTGTCGAGTCAAAGTCCATCACACTAAGTACAACGCCATCCTGGTCCTTTATACCTTGATGCATCATGCTTAGGCGTGTTATCAAACATAAAGTAAGTGACCCTTTGAAAATCCCAATCCTTGATAAGCAAATCATCATCATCATCTATCATCATCATCTCTAATAAAGTCTCGACCAATCATGGACTTGTTGGATCCTCTTGTCATATCTGATTTCCACGCTAACATCATGCATCCGTCATACATCCATCATGCATCCATCCTGCATCTACAAACCGTCAGCATACCACATATCATTCATATCATACATCATAGGAAACATCGATCATTTCACATGCATTGCATAATCATCATCATAATATAGATCTGTTAGTCTAAGCATTTCATAAATCATCCATTGCATAATCGGATATCACATCATTCACATCATCAATCTCATCCATCTCATATCATATCATTATTTAAGTTGTTTAGGATAATATAGATTTGTTATTCTAAGCATCTTAAAATCATCTCATTTGCATCATCATCCATAACCATCCATTTTGAACCTCTTTATCGTGAGATCGACCCTCAAATCAAATCTTTTCACTCGATCTCGAGGGCAATGTACCGTATTCTTTCCCAGCATCTGAAAAATCAAAAAAAATTAGCGGCAAGTTTATTCTTTGAACCAACGCAACAAGTACATTGCTTCAAAGAGGGGCAAAATGTAGACACGTCAAATTAGCATTATGCATATTCATCCGCTCATTGAATTGATTAAACGCAACAAATCCATTCATCAGGTAAATTAGGTCAATCCAAAGGTTTAATCAAATAATATCATTTCATCTCTCATAAATCATTTCAACCTTCATCTTGCATCATCTCCATTTAATTAAATAAATCAGGACTTTATTTAAATCAAATCCTAAATCATATTCCATCATTTGCTAATTCAAATAAATCAAATATCAAAGTCCTCAAAAGTCAAACTCACCTAATCAACATTAAATCAGCATAATCATCATCTATTTAATCTAACCCTAATTAAATGTTAATCCCATCCCACTTGCATTATCTAGATATCTCCACTTGCACAATAAATCAATTTTATTGATTTATTAAAACCTCATTTTCCCTCAACATGACAAGTCAAACATGGCATTTATTGCTGTTTTTCTTGTCCCCCTCTCAAAATTTATTGCAAATTTGAATTTGAATTCTCCCTCTCATGGGCACTCTTCCCAAATCTTGCACAACCATTGACCACTCACCATTTGACAAGTGTCATCTTCTCATTGGAGGATCTTTAGTCCCACATTCACCATCTTGGCCAATCTCTCATCAACAAAATCTATAAAAGAAGGCTTAATCCTCATTCATAGGATCCACAATTTTATGCAAGGTTACTCTCTTCATTTGAGATTTGATCTTGTCCATTTCACTCCATCATCTCCATTTGCATTTTATCATCTTGAGCTTTGATCAAGGATTGGGAAAGGGTCACTAGCACATGTGACACCAATCCAACTATGGAATAGGTAGCTTGCTTTTGTTTTCATAATGCTTTAGTCTTTTTATCATCATTTGTGGCATTTTGAAAGCATTTGCAATGTATTTCATAGGAGTTTACTTTGAGGGATTTGTAGGTACTAACCCTTGTTTGAAGTTAGTGTTTGCATATTTTGAAAAGCATGCTCACAGTCTTATCTCATTCCCATTCCCCTAGGTTCATTTATGAACTTTGGGAAGCCCACAAAGGACTCACATGTGTGAGCCTCCTTTGTAAGAGATCATGATAATAGTTTCCAAGTACACTCTCATTTCCAAAAAAAGGTTTACCACATGTGTGAGTACTTGTGGGAGAGTGTGCTTGAGGGAGGAATAAGAGAGTGACAAGTGTCACCCCCTCCATTGAATTTGTAACACCTTGCCACACGAACCCTAAAGGACAACAAGAACTCACAATTAAAGCACAATAATTTTTAAAAAAGAAGTAAACTAACATATCGTAAGAGGAACATTAATAAACGTAATGCAGTTATACATATACAACATATACTACATCCTCTGGGGTACACGTGACAACATTACTAAACGTAAACCCATACCATAACGATGTTTACCTAACTACGAGTATTCCACTTAACCATTATATATAATTAATAATCGACGAACACACATCCATAACGTTATATAAATAAAACCATTCATCACATCTATGAACATAATTATAAATATTTCCATAGATACAATACCATTAAGGATTGCATACAGTTAAACAATAACACATGATAATACCGAGTATCTATATACATTTCATGAATGACAAGCATCCATCAGAGATCATAAAATAAGGCCAAAGATTACATTCATTACAATTATAATAAAAGTTACATCGTTCAAGAATTACATTCATACAATAGTACTTCTTAACATAAACAGGAATAGTACAATAACATGGTATGATAGAACTAATTAAATGAGAACAAAGCATCAAGACTGGTTCCAATCTCTGGCACATCTCTGAAGTTGTTGCAAATGGTACGAGGCTGTACATCTCGATCTTCTGTTGGGGACCCAATGGGGTGCATAGCATGTTCCACTTGACCATGTGGACCCGAAGGCCCACCCCCGTGATAAGAGTTGACAAGAAAGGCCCACAACACAGATAGTCAAGCAGAAAGGCTACAAGACTCAACAAACAAGAGTAACAACAAACACAAGACAACACCCACTTCCAGAGGTTCCAAACAACAAAAGGGGAAACAACAACACACAAAGTTGCTAAAGGGTAGAGTGTCATCACATGGATCGACATGGGTTACCCAATGTAGATCTTCATAGGTTATCGACCCATGTCCTGGGTTACCCTGACAACCTCAATTGATCCCTGAACCCCATTCTCACACATGCAAAATCAACTCACCTCTCATGAAGAAAAGGTGGTTGATTTTCCATTCTAGGCCTTCTTGTCTCATCTCAAGCCTGAACGAGCACTTGAGCCATGAGAGAGGCATCCATTATCTTGTATAAGTGTGAATTACTACCCACCCCCTAACTTTTTATTAGGTTATCACTTGATTACATCAACTTCCGCACGAGTTACCTAGGACACCACTTAGGGTTCCGATCCCCGTGGGAAGCCACTCTCCCTACTAGCAACAAAATCCCAAAAACACAAACGGGATAAGCCATCTTGCACAAAATAACAAGGCCAAGTAAATAAATACCACAAGTGAGGCATGCACCATCTCACACTAACACTTTCTAGTAAAGAAAACCACTTACAAGTGCAAGGACAACCCACCAAAACTAAATCAAGCATAAGAGAAACCATTCACAAGGAACCAACAAGAAGACACGGTTATAAAGCAACATTTTCTTTCCCCTCCTCTGGAAGCCTAAAAAGACCAACTACCCAGGACTCACAAATGAGGGTAAGTCAAAGTAATTTGGGTTCCCAATTAAACTCCAATATGAATTTTGATGAATAAAGTCTCCTCAAATTGAATAACCCACAAGGAAGACACATCAATATGAAACCATAAAAAATCAACCCCTTAAACACACAAATTCATTCAATGTAGTATGCATAAGGAAAAATAGACACTCATTTATGTTGGAGTGAAGAAGACACTGAGAGGAGGGGTGAATTAGTGTCTTAGACAAATTTTAACTTTTTCCTTTGAAAATAATCGAATAATTTATGCTCTTAATATTTCAATGATAAATACATTCATGAATTGAATGTAATCATTAAACAACTGAAATAAGAAATATTAAAGCAAATCAAAGATCATCACAATCATGAAACATTATCACATAAAAACAATGAGACCATGAGACAAAGATTTGCCGAGTGGAAAACCTTCTAGGGATTAAAAAACCACTCTAGAAATGATGCCTCAGTGGCGTAATCTAAATTTTTTTTGTTTACAATGCCTCACTAGAAAAAGTGGCCTCACTAACCAAAGATTTCCTCACTAGAAAAAATGGCCTCACTGACCAAAGAACCTCACTGGTTACAAGAATGCCTCATTGGCAATAAACCAATGCCTCATTGACAATGTGTCTCACTGAGAATGTTATCTCACTGATAGGCTTTCCAATGCCTCACTGGCTACACTTTACTATACATTTCTCAATAAAGAATAATTCAACTATAGAGGATCACTTTGTTTCTCTACAAATCATATTTCACTTTAAAACTAATACATTTAATATCTTAAAGATTCATTCACTGCAATCTCTAAAATATCAAATATATCAGTTATACAATATGTTTTGCATCATGTTTGCAAAACTTCAATTACAGAATTCTGTTTACACATTCAACATGATAACTCTGTGAAAAGCATTGAAACATCAAATAGTGATAAATCACTATTTATATAAACATTCCAAGAATGTTAACTGTTATAAGTTTCCTCTTAGATAATGCTACATGTAATCTGTTAACTGTCTTCAAAACTGCCCCTTGAATTATTGTGGTATATCATCCTTTGAATACTATCATCATATGCAACTATTAATGCATGGTCGACATTGATAAGAACAAAGTATGCAAACTTTAAATGACACATACATATGCACCATAAACCTTTTATATACAACTCCGAAACAACAATGTATACTACAAGAATATGTTGTAAAAACCTTAAAAATGCAACACAAAAAAAACTTTACATGGTGTGCCCTATAAAAAAGACGATACACAAAACCCTCGAAAAAATAACCTTCAACCATACATAATGTAGCTGTAAGTCGACCCAACAAAAATGTATAGCACCAAGGTCTATAGCACACATGAGAGAAAGCATGAGCATTTGAACATAGACCAAAACCAAACAATAAACCCTTGGATTTGAATCCAATAATGAGAAAATCAAGTAACCCAAGTTGAAATGAAACACTTTGTACAAACCCAAATGAAAATACTTTGGTCAACACTAAACCAAGAACTCAAACTAGGGTTTTTCACCATTTCATAAAACGAACTAAAAAAAAAGAAACATAAATACCAATTTTGCTGCTCATTACAAGTCATAACTGTCACAGTGGTCTGAAAAACTACTTCCTGAGTAGTTAGTTGCGAAATCATACTCTTCTTCACCTGTTCACCATGCTTCTAGAAGCAGCTACACATTCCTTGCACTGTCTTCTTCAAAATGAGTAATCGTTTAGGGTAAAGACATTATGTCGATAAAATTCACAAATAGAACATTAACCTTTGTCAATAAAAATATTTTCATTATGTTGGTGTCAATCCTTTTATTTCCACATGTATTCAAACCTTATAAAGCCCGAATGTATAATGAATTTTGAAATAATCAAATATATTGCTCATGATTTCCCAAATGATATAAATCTCATAATGCTCAATGTAGTTGGTGTTGACCACCATGTGAAACAAACAAATATACTACCTTGTCAACCTTGTTGAACATATAAGCCTTTGTCTATGCACAAAGTCTAAATTTTCAACCATAATCATCACCTCTAATAACATGAGAACTTTGCATCAATCTTTATACCTTGTAGACAATCAAAGTATTGCACCTTATATACCAATTCCAAAATCACCCAATGATAAAGCAATAAGTGTAAACCAAGACAAAACCTTGCACATTAATATGACAAGTACCAATATGCCAAGCCTTCACAAATAGTAATGAAGTCAATGTGACTCATGAAGATATCTGCCTTACACATAACCTTGAAACCTTGTCATATATCTGACATTAATCCCAAAAAAAAATGCCAATGGGATCAAAAATTTACATTTCATTCATTTATTCCATACATACACACACACACACATACATACATATGTATGTATAAATATATGTTTAGTTTTAACTAAGCTGCTGTTAAAATACATTTAAATCAAAAATCATGGTTGTTAGAACAACATACATCACGAATACAAATATATATATATAATCCCAAAAGAGAATACGAATAGAGGATACGACCAACAGATCTGTTATAACAAAAGCATAGACTTTAACACTATTAGAAGAGAATCTGATATATATATATATATATTATCCACAAACATCAATATACACAAAAATAAAATGGGTGACCAAGAAAGGATAAGGCGAATGGAGGGAGTAAGAGGGAATAGCCTAGCAACAAAATGTTCTTTTCCATCATCCATCCTAAAGTCACCTTCACGTAGATCAAACTTCAAAAAGGAAGTATAAGAAATAATTAAATCAATGGTTGGTCTATTTTATCGCGACAGGGTATACAACAACAATGAATTTCACAATTCCAAGCACACAAAAGAACATGCCTAGGGAGAAGGAGAACCAAGGGAAATTAAATGCAAGTCTACCCAAACAAATGGTGCTGGGTTTGGGAAAGTCAAGGCTCCAAGAACAAAGACATCGAATACTAGCAAGCATGATTTTCTCAAGTGCAAACTATAAGACAACGAATAATCCAAATAATCTAAGGCTTAAAGAGGAGATTTCACACAGGCCGATGCCCACAATCAGCTGAAACTCTAAAGGTAATCTCACACTGTAGCTTAATTGGCCTAACTACATCTTTCTCATAGCCGATACAGGTGATCCAAACATCGAAGGTGAATAACTAAGATCTATTATGCAAATCATTTGCAAGCTATACAGTTTGTCCTCAGCATTAAGAAATTGCAACAACTACAATCCCTTATCAAATTCTTCATAAAGCGGACTTCCCAAAGAAAGTTTAGGTTTCAACAAAGTAATGCGAATAGTAACTAATTTTGATGTCTGTTCAAGATAACAACCCGAATGGTAATGAATTTGGACAAAGTTTCTATTCAAGAGAGAATACCAACATATTATCGATAAGATTTCAAATTAACCTTTTCAACTGTAAAACGCCAAACAAAAGTCTAAGAAGATGAAAGGACACTCGATATGATCACATTCTGAAGGGACGACAAGGAGAAGGTGAGATGAATACAACTCTTACGTTTCAGGAAAACACAACGACATCTAGTATTCCCATGCTTGTTTCCCACATTAAATGCTAAATAAATTATGAGAGGTATGCAAACCTAGAGGAGTGTTGTTCTAAGGCTTGTGCTCAAATATACCGGTGTATGGAAGATGGGATTTTCATTATGAAATAACACTATGAAGATTAAGAACAACAATAGATTACCATTCCTTGGAATAAATCCAAAGGAATGAAATTCTATAAACAAAGAGAATCTGAAAAATCGAAGAGGCTATAAAGCACATAGAAAACTTACTAGATCTTCAAAGACAAAGAATACAACTTGATATACTGCTAATGGGAATCCAAGATCTTGATTGTTTATTTCCTAACTTGATGTTTGCTATTGCAAAAGAAAAGGGTCATGGCTTGAATGAATACCTAGATTTCCTTCGTTGTGAGGTAAGTTTTTTTCTGAAGCAGTACCCAACCTTCTTCAATCCAACTTTCCAAGAACCCCCAATCAAGATCTTGGATTCCCATTAGCGGTATATCAAGTTTTATTCTTTGTCTTTGAAGATCTAGTAAGTTTTCTATGTGCTTTATAGCCTCTTCGATTTCTCATATTCTCTTCTATTTTAGAGATCAAATGAACTAACAAACTAAAGCTCAGATCCAAGAATCTTGTTAATATTGCAAATAAGGTAATATAATTATTTACATTTGAATATTGAGGATTAAAATAATTAGTCTTAAGGTATCAAATGATGGGATCCATAGAGTAGATGATAAATTTTAGTTCTCAAACATCTTACCATATAATACACATGTTTTTAAGTATTATTTGAATGGATTAATAGACAAATAGTTTTCTTAATATATATACTTATTTAGCTTCTAGAATATTTACCAAATCTATAAATTTCCATGTAGATTTCAAATGTGAATAACTTATAAGATGGTTTAAATATACATTGAATGCAACATACATACATTGAATATATAATGCTAAATTTGGCGAAGGTATATAATGTACATTTTAGAAGAGTATCAAATTTGTGATAGAATATGAGATTTAATGGAAAATAAATTAAACAAGATTTGTCCATATATATAATGAGTATATTTTTACCATTATGAGTGTATATACCACAACTATTTATATGTATATTATTTATAGAATATGTAAATATAAATTAAGTTTAATACAAATATATTTAAATTTTAGTATTTAATTTTAATTAGACCAAGCATTATTTTAAAACAAACAAGTTATATATGTGTGTGTGTGTGTGTGTGTGTGTGTGTGTGTGTGTGTGTGTGTGTGTGTGTGTGTGTGTGTGTGTGTGTGTGTGTGTGTGTGTATGTGTGTATGTATATATGTCTATATATATGTATGTATATATATATATGTATATATATATATATATACATGTACATATATATATGTATATATATATGTAATATATATATGTATATATATATATACATATATATACATACACACACACACACATATATATATATACACATATATATATACATACATATACATATATATACACACACATACACACACACATATATGTGTGTGTGTGTGTGTGTGTGTGTATGGATGGCGTCATCCCAATAGTAGGGTCAAGCCTTGTTGTTGGGTTGCAACACCTCCAAAGGGGGGAGGGCTTGGCCCCCTCATGGGAGCCGCCTCCCCTTTAGGTGGGGGAACACCTCCCATGGGGAGGCCACGGGCCTTTACATGGCTGCCCTCTCCACAACAAAAAATATGATGCTCTTTGTTTAATAATAATAATAAAATTCCTTTCTACAGTTGCAGAGGGTTTGCAATTAAATTTTATATGTAAGACCTATGACTTTAAATCAATATCTTATTAGCTATAAAACCTGTGATTTATTGGTTGCACATATATAAATCCTTATGACTAGGGTTTGCATAGTTTCCCTAAGATCTAAGGGCCCATAGTAGATCTCATCCTATGGTCAAAAATTAGTGGACATCCTATTATTTACTAAATTACTATTACTTCATTAAACTCGATTATTGAGCATGGTGGGAGATAATGAGACTAGGACCCTCACTTGAGCCATTACTTAAAGTCACTTTTGAAATGATTACTAATAGAACTAAAAAACTTTATACGATAACTTAAGAGACACCTTATGGACTTAAGCTAGTTGAATTAATACACAAGGCTTCCTTGAGGATGAATCAACCTATGTGATCTTGCAATATTAAATTAATTTATATAAGTTATTCATTCTAAAAATTGATCTAGTGTTGTAGGTGCATAGGATTTAATTAAATAAATTAATTTTTGGTGCTATTTAATGAATGGGGGTGTAGGTGAATAAAGAGACAATTCACCCCAAAATTTTGTGTCAAAGTTGACCAATTTAAATAACGTTAAATAAATCATTGTTGGTAATGTAAGATTTAAGGATTTAATTTCTTTATTTTTTAAATGGTTATCAAGTTTATATTAAACACAAACTAATTTAAGGTCCTTAAGTAGGATGATAATTATTGGAAAAAAGGATTATTTGAGCTCCTTGAACAAAATAGGTTTGAATTATTTATCCAAACTTGAGGAATTAAAATTTAAATTATTAGTAATTTATGTCACTGAATAAGTTATGTGTAAGGAAAGACTCTAGTGCAAAAATATCGTTCCTAATGTCAATTCATAGGGGAACAATGTAGGAGTACTTTTAATTTCAAATTACAAAACATTAAGACTCACACGTAAAAGGATAGAACAATATAGACAATAATATCAATAGAGAATGGACACCAAATTTACGTGGGAAAACCCTTTCGGGAGAAAAACCCACCACCAAAGAAAGATTTTTTTATTCACTGTAAAAAGAGATTACAATAAAGTTACAAAACCCTTCTTCATAGGTATTTGTTCTCTGATATTACACAACAACATTACAATCAAGCCAACCATAGTCAATCGCAACATTGTTACAATGTTCTTTCAACATATAGTACACACTCAACCAAAACCAATCTTTTTTCTTCCTTCAACACAAAAAATCCTCCTCAACCGGTCCTCCGTTTTCAACCATACTCTACAAGACCCTTCAATCTCCAAGAATATTTTGTTCAAATCGATTCAGTTTGTTCATCTGTCAAAGAAGTTCAACCGTCAACATTATCCCAAATTGTTGCAAAATATAAAAAACCAATAGTTTAAATCCAAAAACCTGAAGACTTTATGTGTCCATGAGTTAGCCCTTTTTTTATTCACTCACTCGTACCTCCATAGCCTCAATACATCCATCGACATGGCTCCAATGAAGTGAACAACCATTGGCATGCCACATAAAACTCTAACTTCATAACCTCCACTGAAAGGTTAGGAATTTCCTAATCCCCGTGACAAGCCGATACCACTATCACCTAGTCGGAGAAAACTCAAACTTCGTAACTTCCATAGCAGGTTAGAGAATTCCCGAATGCCGCAACCAACACACTATCGCCAAGTTAGAAACTTTCATAACCCCATGACTTAGGTTACAAAGTTACGAACTCCAGTGATCGGTCGACAATGAAGACCAAGCAAATGAAAAATATGCTAAGTCTTTAACAGAGATTCAAGCCAGCAAGTTGAGGCACAATTTTCTAATAATCTCCCACTTGACGAAGACTTACTGGCTTCCTCTAAACTCAAAGTTAATGAAGGTCATGGGCTTCAAGGCCCATCAAACTAACACACCACCTATACTTGTTTGTGCTTATGGGCTTTGTCAATGCATATGCAACATTTTCCAGAGTATCCACCTTTTCTAAATTCACCTTTCCATCCTCCACCATATCTCATACAAAATGATACTGCACATCAATATTTTTCATCTTGACATGGAAAGTTGGAATTTTTGCCAAACAAATAGAACTGTGACTGTCACAACAAATTGAAATTTTCCTTGCACTGAACCCAATATCAGAACACAAATGTCTAAGCCATACAACTTCTTTGCAGGCGTGTGTTGCTGCCATGTACTTAGCTTCAGTAGTGGATAGAGCAACTACAACCTACCGTTTACGCATCCAACTAATTGCACCACCATTCCACATGAAAATATATCCATTGGTGGATCTTTGACTGTCAATGTCCCCTACCCAATCATAATCCACATAACCTTGAATGTTGTGAGAACATTATGATCCAATTGAGTTACGATGATAACACAAAGCGTGTTGTGATGTACCTCTTAAAAATCTAAAAACTCTTTTCACAACATCCCAATGTGGCCTTCCTGGATTCACCATAAACCCGCTAAGAACTCCCACTACTTGGGAAATGTCTGGCCTTGTGCAGACCATTGCATACATTAAACTTCCAACTGCACTTGCATAAGGAACTCTGGTCATGTCCTCCATCTCAGTAGGAGATTTTGGAAAATCTTCAAGATAGTCTCATTCCCTACAAAACTAGAACAACTAGCTGCTTGCAATCAGTCATACCAAATCTCTCCAGAATAGTATTTTTGTCCCTAGTTATTTCCATCCCCAAAATATACCTAGCTACACCAAGATCTTTCATTTTGAACTTTGCAGACAACTAAGATTTTAGATCAGAAATCATAAACTTACTATTCCCTATGAACAACATATCATCAACGTAAAGGGTAATAATAAGAATACGATCATTTTTAGTCTTGTAGTACACACAATGATCAGATTTTGATCTTACAAATCCCAATGACAAAACAAATGTGTCAAATTTATGGTACCACATTCTAGGTGACTGTTTCAAACCATATATATATTTCTTTAACTTGTAAACCAAATTTTCTTTACCTTTTACCACAAAGTGCTCAGGCTGGGACATATAGATTTATTCTTCAAGATCTCCATGAAGAAACGTTGTCTTCACATCCATTTATTCAATTTCTAAGTCATACGCTACTGCAAGTGACAAATTTTTTTTGATAGATGTCAGCTTAGCTACAAGAGAAAATATTTCTCCATAATCAATTCCCTCTACTTGGGAATATCCCTTCGCAACCAACCTTGCTTTATACTTTTCAACATTGCCATTCAAACCAGTCTTCTTCTTAAACACCCACTTATAGCCAACAACTTTTCTACCTTCAGGCAAGGGCACCAAACTCCAAGTTTCATTCTTCTCTAATGATGCCATTTCTTCATTCATGGATTCTAACCAAGAGTTTGAATCAAGCATTCTAATTGCCTCTTTAACTGTCTTAGGCTCATCAGTGCCAGTAATTAGAGCATAGGAATAGTTCAAATCTAACATAGAAAACCCATACCTATCAGGTTGACACTTTTCACGTGTAGACCTCCTCACGGGCTGAGGCTGAGGTTGTGGTTCTTCTTCTTGTTCAAAACTCTTAGAGCTACTCAAACTCTCCTCAGATTCAGGTACACTATCGATTTGTTGTTCCTCTTTTTTAGGTGTTAGAGGAATTTCAACACGATCATTTTTCTCCTTGACTTCTTTCATCCCTAACTGTAGATCCACTGAAAAAGGTTTCAGCTCACGAAAAATTACACTTTTGCTATATACCACCTTTTCAGTCATGAGATTCCAAAGCTTGTATCCTTTCACACCAATGTCATAGTCAATGAAGATACACTTAACAAATTTTTTCTCCAATTTAGTTCTCTTCTCATTCGGCACATAAACGTATGCTTCACAGCCAAAGACACGAACATGTCCCAGAGAGGGCTTCTTACTAGACCAAGCTTCCATAGGCATTTTTTCAATAAGTTCCGAAGAAGGAGATCGATTTACCAAGTAACATGTTGTAGCCACAACCTCAGCCCAGCAATTCTACTCCAGATTAGCACTACTCAACATACTTCTTGCTCTCTCCATCAACATCATGTTCAACCTTTCAACAACTCCATTTTTCTACGGAGTGTAAGGTGTTGTTTTATGCCTTTTAATTCCATGGTCTTTGCAATACCCTTCAAAATCTGTTGAACAAAATTCACCACCATTATCAGTCCTCAAGCATTTGATTTTCTTACCCGTCTGATTTTCAACCAAGTTCTTGAACTCTTTAAACCAACTGAACACTTTTTATTTACTTTTTATAAAATATACAAATTCCCTTCTTAAATAATCATCAATAAAGGAAACATAATATCTTGATTTTGATAATGAAGGAACATTTACTGGACAAAAAACATCAAAGTGAATATAATCCAAAACACCAGAAGATTTGTGAGGACCAGAGTAAAAAGAAACACGGTGATGTTTTTGTAAAGAGCCGACCCAATTTTTTCAAACTTTGAGATGATCACAATAGCACCAAAGTAACTGTTAGGTTTAGCTCAAATCAAAACCAACAACTGAAGGAAAGAGCCTCAACGCCAAGAATGTGCTTTTTGACCCAAGTTGGGTAAGAAGCTACCATATGGCAGAGTATCACTAGTAATGAATGCAGTACTGGAAAGTAAACTCAACGCCAAGCATGTGCACAGTTCCTAACCCGAGGTGGGAAAGGCGCTACCATATGGCGGAGATTCTATTAACAATGATGCTATGCAAGTAAAACAATCTCAACACCAAGCATGTGCATTCCTAACCCGAAGTGGGAAAGGCGCTATCATATGGCGGAGAAATAGAAATCAAATACAATGTAGACTGAGCAAGGGCTAGTCTCATCCACAACCATGGGAATGAAAGTGGTTAAACTAAAAGTAAACTAGGCGGCATAGCCATCCTCTTCCAGTAAAGTGGGGATACAAAATGTAAAGTGCAGAAAGTAAAAGAGTTGATCAATACTACTAATTCAGCGTTACAATATGATGAACAATCTGCAAATACAATGAGATATAGATAACCAATGATCTCCAAAATGTTAGGAAATGAACTCCAAACAAGTACAAGCTATCCAACATGTGAAATATAGCAAAAGGGACTAAAATATCAGGTCTGATATAAAATTGCAGCAATTAGAAAATTCATACCAGTAAGCCTTAGAATCTCCAAAATGCTCATAACTTTGTCAAAACACCTCTGAATGATGTGGAATTGAATGAAAATGAGAGCTAGGAGTTGAACGACCAAGACCAAGCCAAGAAACTCCTCCAAATAGTAGTGATTTATTTATGCATGCTTTCCCATGCAACCTCAAAGAAGGTACGACCTCCAGAAATGTTCTACTAGCAAGATAAAATCTGAAACACCTCTAAAAAATTTGAAAACTTGCAAGGAGGGGCGCCCAAGGTAGACTAAAGCATAGGGCCAATACCCAGAACCACCAAAAAATTGTGCACGGACTTATGAGTAGATTTCTATTTCAATGAAACCCTAATCAACAAATGCAAAATTCACAAATCTCTAAAATCTTCAACCTTGATGCTCTGTCTACTAGTCTGGATGAGAAGCAGTCTCTGAAAACTTAGCTAGGTGCTATCTTTCAAGCATGAAACCAAGAGAAGGAACTAGGAGGCATGCATTCCTCGAAGTAAGCTCTGAAAGCATTTCAACAGCATAACAATATGGTAAGCAATAATAGATATCCATGAAGAGGCCAACACTCTTATTTATAACTTTTTTCTCTCCCAAATTCAAATCTTCTTTTCCCTCCAATTAGGGAACCTATCTCAAATTCACATTCATCTTCAATAATTTGCAATTTGAATTTCATTTAGCCTCTTCTCCAATAATGAAATATACTTTATCAAAAATGCTAATAAAGTATAATGTGGCATCCCAAAAGTATTAAAGTGCAATACTTTATAAAATAACATATCTCCTCAAATAGGTGTCCAAATATGATTAAGTGAAATATTTTATAATTTGCAAATATTCTTTCAAACTAGGCATCCATTTTTCCTAAGTTAATATTTCACTTAAAACATTATCATTTGCCAAATAAAGCCTCCAAAATTTTTAATTAATAAACATTATAAAAATCACTTATGTCTCCAAATCGTCCTCCATGCCTTAGCCAAATATTTTTCACTTAAAACATTATTTTTTCATCAAATATCAAACTTGCCAAAATAATCACCTCAAATTCTGGAGACCATTGCTCAAGCTGACCTGCCAGAAATAGCCACTGCACTGAACTGTTGAACTACTGCTAAGAATAGCACTGCCAGAAATAGTACTTACTAAAAATAGCATATTGCTAAAAATAGTAAGTTGTTCGAAACTAATTTTCTCCACATTTTGAGTAGTCGTCGCAACTTACTAAAAATAGTAAGTCCAAAAAAGTTCTCTGATTCAGTTGCATGTCACACCATCGCGAAGCTCTCTGAAAACCTAGAAGGAATCTAGAATCCAAACTGGAAAACTCCAACATGCAAGCCTCCAAAAAGTAGCCGAGAACGCAAGTCAATATCTTGCCATGCATGTTACCTCATTGCGAAGCTCTCCAAAAACCCAAAAAGCTTCACTAGACATGCACCAGAAAATCCAACATGCAAGACCTCAAAAACACCTCCGAAGTGGAAACCCTAATTTTAGCCTTCAACTAGCCTACAGGTCTCCGGAATAGGCCAATGGTCAACAAAACTGATCATTGTTGAGAAGGGGACATTATAGTTTTCCATATATACAATGTTCACAAAATTCAAATTCCAGGTTACAATCTTCAAGACCCTCAACCGGGTTTTTATTTTTCAAGGCCTTTAAGCCTTTCTCACCAATGTGACCGAGCCTTTGATGCCAGAGCATAGTCTTCTCTAGAGGAAGTTTAACTTCCAAAGAATTTTCCCCTTTAGGGATTTCAGTCTCTTTTACATGAACAACCTTTTGTGACTTTGCAGAGACACTGTTACATTGAACAACAAGTGCATCCAACTTGTACAGAGTACCAATTTGAGAACCCCTAGCCAACACTATTGAGCCTCTAGTCATTTTACATCCATTACTTGAGAACGAGACTTGCACTAAAAGATCATTCAAATTGCTTACAGAAAGTAAATTTTGAGCTAGAATTGGTATATGCATTATGCCATTAATTCCCTTAATTCTTCTATCAGGAAACTAAATTATGACTCTTTCACGACCAACAATTTCCAGAGATGACTCACTTGCTAAATACACCTTTCCACCATCGTATTCTTCATACTTTCTGAACTAGTCTCTATGAGATGTCATGTGGAAAGATGCTCCAGAGTCTATCAGCCAAACATCATTGGATGCCTGAGTTGCCAAGGCTGCAATGAAAGCATCTGCTTCGCTCTAAGAAGAATCATTATCGAAAGAATTCTTCTTCTTTTTCTCCTCTTTGCAATCCTTTTGGGCATGACTAGGTCTCCCACAGCTCCAACACTTCACCTTGGAATTTTTTCCAGGAGACTTTGATCTCCCTTCAAATTTTGATTTAGAATTCTTGTCCTTCTTGCCTTTCTCCTTTGATCTACCACTAACAGAAAGAGCCTCCTTCGCCATCTCAGAAGATTTTATTCTCATCTCTTCTGACAACAAAGAAGCAACCACATCTTCCATCTTGAAGGTGGTTGTCATTCTTCCAATCGCCATCACTAAATTATCCCAAGAATCATGCAAAGAACACAACAAGATCATACAATGATCCTCATCATCTATCTTTACACTCACAGATATTAACTGAGAAATAAGCATGTTAAAAGTATTCAAGTGATCAGCCACAGATGTCCCTTCCTCCATCTTCAAAGAGTACAACTTCTTCCTTAAGAACAACTTATTCACCAAGGGCTTGCCATGATAAATGTCTCCAAGCATCTTCCACAAAGAAGATGCAGTTTTCTCTTCGTGAACGTTCAGGAGAACAAAGTTTGATATATAAAGTCTTATCGACCCTTTTTCTTTTCTTTATGCGAGATCCCAATCTTCTTGTTTCATGCCTGAGGGTTTCATTCTAGACACAATAAGCCAAAGGTCACGATCCACCAACAGATCTTCCGTTTTGAGTTTCCATAACTCAAATTTACTACCATTGAATTTCTCAATTTCAATCCTTCCTAACGTGCTTTCCATCTTAATCTACAATTGAGATTACCAAGTTTCTACAAAACTCCCACTTCAGAATTGACACAAAAAACCAACCCAACCCACAAGGATAACACAATTGGCCAAGCTCTGATACCACTTGTAAGGAAAGACTCTAGTGCGAAAATCTCTTTCCTAATGTCAATTCATAGGGGAAAAATGCAAGAGTACTTTTAATTTCAAATTATAGAACATTAAGACTCACACATAAAAGGATAGAACAAAATAGACAATAATATCAACAAAGAATAGACACCAAATTTACGTGGGAAAAATCTTTTGGGAGAAAAACCCACCACCAAAGAAAGATCACTTTATTCATAGTAAAAAGAGATTACAATAAAGTTACAGAACCCTTCTTCATAGGTATTTTTTCTCTAATATTACACAACAACATTACAATCGGGCCAACCACAGTCAATCGCAATACTATTACAATGTTCTTTTAACATACAATACACACTCAATCGAAACCAATATTTTTTCTTCCGTCAACACGAAAAATCCTCCTCAACCGGTCTGTCGTTTTCAACCATACTCTACAAGACCCTTCGATCTCCAAGAATATTTTGTTCAAACCGATTTAGTTCGTTCAATTGTCAAAGAAGTTCAACCGCCGACATTATCCCACATTGGTGCGGAATATAAACAACCAATAGTTTAAATCCAAAAACCCAAAGACTTTACATGTCCACGAGTTAGCCCTTTTTTTATTCACTCACTTGTATCTCCACAGCCTCAATACATCCATCAACATGGCTCCAATGAAGTGAACAATCATTGGTATTTTGTGTAAAACTCTAACTTCATAACCTCCACCAAAAGGTTAGGAATTTCCCGATCCCTGTGACAAGTCGATACCACTATCACCTAGTCGGAGAAAAATCGAACTTCGTAACCTCCACAATAGGTTAGAGAATTCCCGAATGTCGTGACCAACACACTGTCGCCAAGTTAGAAACTTTCAGAACCTCATGACTTAGTTTACAAAGTTACGAACTCCAGTGATCGGCTGACAATGAAGACCAAACAAAGGAAAAATACTCTAAGTCTTTAACAAAGATTCAAGCCAGCAAGTTGAGGCACAATTTTCTAACACTATGAAAGATAATAATATCCTAATTGTTTCAAAAGAGAATAGATGAATATTCAACCAAATATGTTAAGTAACTAAGTCAAGACTAACATTGGGAATTTAATCCCCTTTGGAACTAGTGGATAGTCAACCAATATTTGACCCACTTGAAACTAAAGTGTTCATGAAAATAGTTAATAATAGATTACCCCTTGGTCTTAGATGTTAGCCTTGTAGAAATTCTTTGGTTAAATCAAAACTTTTGTGTTAGGGTTAATCCTTGAAGTTTGAGAAAGCATGGTTACAAATAAAACCTAGTCATGGTCGTATGAAAATACCTTAGAGTTAACTTTCACACTTGAAGGGATGTCAAAACATGGATTTGTATAGCTCAAGACATGGCTAGGTTCTCAATACAATTCTTTGCATGTACACTTGGGTGATGATAAGTATTTAATTGATGTTTAATACTTATGTTCAAGAATAAGTGTTTAATTAATTTATAATACTTAATTATGTTCAAAAATAAGTATTTAATTAATATTAACAAATTGATCTTGCAATAGTTAAAATTTTGGGAATTACAATCTCCCCTCCTCCCTCTCTTGATTGAACGGATTTAGATGATGCATTTTCTTGGGAACTAGGTCAAAGAAGGAATAAAGGTTTTCCAAAACATATATCTATGTACCACTCCTAGGTTAAGGGTGTGTGACTTACTAGGTTTCATTATGAAATTATTTATTTCCTTTTTATGGTTTTTTCTCAATAATTTTTCTATAGCTATATTTTAGTTGTCTTATAGAAGCTTTGTAAAAGGGTTGGGACCCTTTCAAAAACCTATTTTTTACCATTAATAATAAAATATTATCAATGTTTATACTTACAAAAAGACCAACCCATCCCCATATCTAGACACACCATTATTTTATGTAACCAAAACAAACCCACCCTTATACCAAATCCACCCTTGTTCAACATTTTCAAGCCCACCCTCATATCAATGCAAAAAATAAATGATAATTAAGGATAAATAAAACTACATAAACCTCAGTTTCCCCTCCTTAACTACTGATGCAGGAGCATCTATGGTTGACTAACAATCTTGCATCAACAAAAATAATATTTTAATTCAATTTCCTAAGGTTTTGTAGGTAATTATCTTGGTGAGGTAATTTGAAAAGTTATATTAAGTTAAACATTAAATATTACCCCTTTTTATTATTTTGTTGCAATTTTGGGGTGTGGAGACAATTTAGGGGGATTTTGAAAATTGTCTAATATTGAAAAAAATTGGAAATAAATATTCTTGGGAGTGGATTTGGAGGAATTTATAAGTTTGAATTATGCATTTAAAACTTCCTAAAATCATTCATGAAAAAGTGAGCACCCAAAGTGAGTTGGCAGGAGTTACATTGGAAACTACCCTAAAATCTAGGAATGGACTCCAATTTTGGAAATTTTAGTGGGAGTGGGTTTATTAATGCATTTTTAATAATATGAAATATTTTTGGCATTAATTTTTGGA
Organism: Sequoia sempervirens; assembly: GCA_007258455.2. NCBI lineage: Eukaryota > Viridiplantae > Streptophyta > Pinopsida > Cupressales > Cupressaceae > Sequoia > Sequoia sempervirens. Next base: position 242,030,536 of record VDFB02252616.1, read on the forward strand.
GGTTTCTTCCCAACTTGGTCATGGATTTATGCTGGAGAAGCTTTGGGAGCCTTTTTTGAAGATTACAAGAAATTTGGACTTGGTTTTGGTAGTCATTCTTGGCTAGATTGTGTAGGTTGTTGTTGCAGGTGTGGATATTCTTGGAGAAGGTGGAAAGGATTTTTGGATGCATGTTTGAAGGTGTGTGGAAAACATAAAATATATTTGAAATTTGTTGTTTTATTGCAGCAAGAACTTCTCATTGAAGATTGCATATTAAAGGAGCTAGAAGCTACAAGAAGGGGATAGATTGAAGGAGGTCAATTTGTGATTGATTTTTCTATTTGTAATAGAATTATATCAGTCTTATTTAAGTTTTAATGGTTTATATCAGCCCATATGGCTGTATATTATGTATTTTCATTTTGGTAATGATTTCCATGTAATATGGAGAAAAGTTGAATAGTTAATGAATCAAACTATTTGCAGATTTTTTGTGTTATTTCAAACAATTTTTGAGTTGAATATTATGTTGTTGGGAGTTTGTGATTGAGTTTTGGATCTTACTACATCAAATACCTTACATTTAACATATGAAATTATACTACCTACTAGAGTGACCTCTACAACATCATTTGAGTCATCATCATAGTAATATAAAAAGGATTGAATGATTTCCCATGCAATATTAACCTTCAAAACTTTGGAGATATTCTCAAACACCATCTATAAACACTTATATCACTAATTAAGAGGATTTATATAATCAAATATAATTAAAATACACCTTTTATTGATGCACCACATCTCCAATATCATCATGCAATAAATACAACGCTACAAAAATATAGAGCATTGATGCATAACTTTGGGTTTAAGAAGCATCAAATATATTTTTCCTTCCCCATGTATTCTCTAGATCCAATAGTATATTATTCATTATAAACCAAATTCCAACATATGTAACTTTTTATATATCCTTTTACAATTCCCAAATTTGAATCATCTAATTCCTCAATTAATTTTTTTTGATCTCCTTCTCTATAAAATTCATAAAATCTACTACCATTTTCCCCTTGACACCCTTATTTTACTTTATTTCCCTCTAATAACATTAATGGAGTCATAGAGATAAAAAGGATTCACAAACCACTATGCAAATCTTCTTCAAGGGAGATGAAGCTAAGGATTTAAGGACTGTGAGAAGTGGAGGCTACCAGAGAGGCTCTCTTAAGGTGTTGTGGGGAGATGTTGCAAAAGAGCTAATGTGTTTTGTTACCTTGGAAGGATGCTTCTTAGCGGTAAATGCATACCACTTCATTTTTCTCAATCGCTTCTGTCATAAGAAAAGGATTTCCTTTCTGTATTACCTCCTGATATCTCCGGATTCAGGTCTTAAGGATCATAAGAAAAACCCTAAAAATACCATTTTTCATGTGGGGTTAATCCTTCTTATTTTGTATTATGCAAAGTCCTTTGGGGTGGCTAAGCCATCGGCTACCCTGAAGGGTAAACAACCTAAGCTTGCGGAGGAGTATGAGACTGCTTCTGAAGAGGAACCAGCCAACAAAAAAGCAAAGAAAAGGAGACTTATTTTGGAAAAAGAGTTGGATTTAGAGGAGGACGTGGACGTTGTTCTAGATTCACTTACTTCTTTGGAGGTGGGTCCTCATTCCCTGATGTGGAAAATATGAAAAAAGGAGAGCCATGTGCTAGTGAGGGCTATGTGACTTGTAGTGATGAGGTGGCTGCTGATTTGTCAAATAGGGGTGTGAAAGAGAAGAATGATTTGTATGGTGAGGCTTCTTCACCACCCCATATTACCAAGCAAGAAGAAATGGGTTCTGAAGAAAGTGAGTCAATTATTGGAGAGGGACTTTCCTCTCACTATAGCGGGTGGTCTCGATGCTGATGACTCTCCAAGTGTTAAGTTAGACTTGCAGCAAAAAGTTAAGACTAGGGTTGCTAGTATTGCTTTGGATACCTGTAATGCAGAATTGGAGAGGCTGAAGAAGAGAAAGGCTATGGAAGAGGAGATTGTGAGCTCCATCTGAAAAATCAAGAATCTGGTTGTTGTTGGGAAAGGTAAGGAAATCTCTACTGGTCAAGATAGGGTTAGCTCCTCTGAGGAGGAAGATGCTTTGGGAAAGGGGTTTTTTAATATTGATACAAAAGAAATGTCTGATGTGCTGGGAATTGCTCATGAGGGTTCCATTGTTCTGTTCAAACTATTTAAATGGTTTTTTCATGAATTCAATAAAAATAATGTCAAAGTTAGGGATGTGGTGAGGAAGGCTGAGGAGTCCTCTGTCCAAAATCAGATAGATGAATTGTTTGATTCCTTAAACACTGTGGTGGACATTGTGGTAGAGGAAAATCTTAAGATGAAATAGAATCTAGAAGGTAGAATCCTCACCCTTGAGGATCAAATGGAAAAAAAATTGGGCTACTATGATGAGGGGTGGGGAATTATCTAAATTTGTTGTTAAATTTTATTTTGCTGGTGTGATTCCTCCTGTGGTTAGTGCGAAGAAGTGTAAAGATAGTGTTCAAGCTGAGGAGATCGGTGTTGTTGGTAAGTTGATGGGGGAGGAGGGTGCTATTGAGAAGGGTGGGGAGAAGGGTATTGTTTTGATTACTGAGGTGAATATGGATGGTCCTGGTGCTAGGACTAGAAACAAAACTAAAGCTCTAGTTGGGGCTTCTAGTAAAGAAATGTTTGATGCATTGGATGAAGCTTAGAAGGTTGCGACAAGCGACGTGGAGGTGGAGGATATTCTAAAAAACATGTAGTGTTGTTGGTTGGGGTCCTCCTTTTTGGCTGAATTTTTGCTGATGGGTCACTGTTGTTGGGTTGATTTATGCTTAGTGTTGTTTTCTTAAGTTTCAGTTGCTTTCTTTTGTAAAGGGTTCTAGTCCCCTTCAAAACCCGTATTTTACCTCTAATGAAAACATTAATGGAGTCATTTTTCTTAGAACTCTTTACCTTCTTCATATTCCCTAATATCTCTAACCACATGTGCCACTTGCCTCAAAAAACACGCAACAAACAACAACTATTGATATCCCTTAAATCAATACACTACAAAACCTCCATTGCTGGTTTTTATAGGGGATTAAAGCATGTATCCTCATATAATGTCATCTATCTTATCGAATATCCTCTACCATCCCATTTTCTAATAACACTCACCACCTTACCAACCCATTATTTGGTTAATTCTATTAATAATATATATTATATATTACTAATATACTAAATATATTAATATTTATATTTATATTAAATTATTGATTATAAAATTGTATAAAAGAGAAGAGAAAGAAATTATAAAAAATAGGATCTAAATACTATGGAAAGATCCCAATACCTTTCTTATCCTACACCTCCATTTGAGGAATAAGAAGAGGAGTGCCCAAACCACTCTTATTTTATACTTGTGTGTACTTATGCTCAAGGTGAATGATGGAAGCTAAGTGGTTTCTCTAAAAAAAAAAATAACATAACATTATCATTCAATGGATTCTTGTGAAATGGCCTCTAAGAGGCCTTATTTATAGATTTTTATGGTTTTGGATCAAATGTTGATATCTCAAGATCAATGGCTAGAGATTCATGAGGAACTTGAAACAATAAGAATCCTCCAAGTGGAACCTCATGATACATGTCATTAAAGTGGAGAAGGATTGATGGGATTTGAAGGGCTAGTATCCTCTTATTTTTATCAAATATTGGGTATTGTAACTCCTCACACGTGTGTAAGAAGGAACATGGGGAAGGGAAGAGATAAAAAAAAAAAAAAAAAATAGGACTCAAACACAATGGAAACAACCTAATAACTTGCTTCCCCTATACATTTTCTTGAGAAATAAGAGGATTCACACCTCCTCTACACTTGTATGTATTTTTTCTCAAGATAAATGATGGAATGTTGGATTCCATGTTGTTCCTCTCTAAACCAATAGAATATATTTACTATTTAGTTCATTATTTTGAAATGACCTTGTAACATGCCCATTTTCCTACCCATTGTTTTTACTATGTTTTACTCACAAGTGAAAGTTTATGCTACTATCATTATAAGCAATAAAAAAAATTCCTTTTCACACGAATAATAAGATGCATATTTGAAACATCACCATTTCAAACTTTCCCATTACATAATAAAGATTCATTTCAATACTTCAAGTAACGATATCACATTACATAATTTCATGATAATATTTCCCATTTACAATTTCTCAATAAGAATAGAGATACATGTTTACATTCATAGTTTCCAAAAGCTTAATGATATATAATTATAACAAATTAGAATGGTCTAGATGTCCCCAATGTTGGTGCATACCTCCTAGATGTTCTCATCACTGGTGCATACATACCAGGTGTCCCCAAACTAGTGCTATATCCTCAAATCTTAGTCTCCAACTATATGAGGGAGAGCATCACTCAAGCACTTTTCTACCAACCATGGACTTACTATAGTCCCTCACACATCTACCTAACTAGTAAGATGGCCCTACCCTTTGAACGAAGAGATTGGCTTGGTAACCCCATAATATTTACCTTCCTAAGAATAGTGTTGTGTCCTACATATATAGAGCTACCATTCATTAGTTTCCCTACCTAGAATGCAATCATGGATCATAGTGAACTGATAGTGTAAACAATGGCTACTTACACTACTTTTTCAAAAGAATTCACCAACTAGTACTTTGAGTGAGAGTCATTTTTCCACCCACCCTTAAGCTTGATTTGGTATTTATTATAAACATAACACACATTAATTCTAAGGTGATAACATAAAAAAAAATGTTCAACAAGATAATTAGCTTATCCATGGATTACCCTAACCCCAAGAATATCCAAGTCCAAAACAAACTTTTATTATCTAGGTTATACCTTTTCCCATGGATTACACTAACCCCAGGTATAACCACACTAATCATACATGCACACATACTAGTGTCTAGCTAGGTTACTCCCTTTCCCATGGATTTCACTAATCCCAAGAATAACCATGCTAACCCCTTAAGTTTAAAATGGTATTTTCATAAGAGTACTATAAGATAGCAACACATTCCACATCATGCATTATCCATATAGAATTAATGAACTAAGTATAGTTCTAATAGCATTTTATCCATACATACTTCACATAATATAAATGTGTTCCCAAATAATAGGGTTTCACTAATTTGAGACTCTATTGAGAGTCACACAAGAATATTCCTTACTTGGAAATAACTAAGTTCATAAGAACAATCATATAATACATTCAAGATTATTCCAACCCAAGGAAATATCTAAGTTTATAATAACAAGCATAGCATGCATTCCCAAAGATTATTCCAAAAAAGGCTAATTAATAGGTTCATAAGTACAAGCTTATCATGCATTCAAGAATATTCCAACCCAAGGAAATCTCTAAGTTCATAAGAACAAGCATATAGTATGCATTCAAAAAGAAATAATTTCAAATGAAGGCATTTAATCAAATAATCTTTCAAACATAAATAATGGATGAATAGAAATCAGAACGCCTAAATATAGAGTTACAACTAATATTGTTGTTTTCCAACCTTAGCCTCCACAATCACAAATGCTTATTCCTTCTACATTCAAATAGACTCCAATACTCTAGTCCCCTCTCATGAATTCTCAACAAACTTAACTCACAAAAAAATTCTCTCTCTTTCACTAAAACTCTCACAATAATTCTTGCACATAAATTACAACAAAATAACAACAAAGAAATTAGAATGAGTAGTGTAGCAAATGGTAGGGAGAGCACCTCTATATATAATAAAACTTGAGCTTCCAAAGGCTACAAACAAGCTAGCAATTCTTCCACCTTCCTACTCACATGCAACGACTTAGCTGATAATACTTTTAAATTACAACAAATGACAGTCCTCATTCTTCCAATGGCTAAGTCTAATTCTTTATTTGAGACAACATGACTCTTTTACTGAGTCAAGGGACAACAATGAAATGCTACAGGTTTCGTATTTAGTTTGCAAGTCGGCTACCCTCTCAAATCTTTTCCATCTATGCTTTAACTGAGTTTTATGGTTATCAAATTGGTTTTCCATATTTATTTGAAAGTTAAGACTTATTACTGGTTTCACACTCTATATATTTGGCACCACATATTCATAGTTTAGCACCCTTTCCTCAAGCATGGTTCAAGACTAAGTCATCACTGCTTTAAACTGTATTGTTTGTACTTGCAACATTGATCAACATTTACTATCTTATATGAACACATATAAGTCTTTCGACTTATTCATACCATGTGCTTTATGTGTAGCTTCCATGCTTTGGCCATTGCTTATATGACATTGCTTTATTATAGTGTTATTCTTATTTCATGTTGCATCTTTAATATGCATAACAACACTATAAAGTGCACTTATGTTTTTCCAAGGTATTTTTCTGAACAATTGAGAACAGTTTTTAGCTAAATTTTGACATGTTCATTTCGAATGATCTTTTATCTGAATTAATGTGATTGAAAACACAACAAGCACCTTGAAAACAGTTGTTTTTAAATCCTATACTAAACATCAAGTGTATGATCATTTAATATTTTTCAAAAGTTGTTTTCACAGGTTTTTCACATGAGAGATAGTTCAAGCAGACTCACTCTTAGTACTTAGGTAGGTCATCATAATAATCAACAACCCACATCTTAGAATTGTGTCAACTCACATAGTCGTGTCACCCCCGAAGGGGCACCCGTGTTTTTTTCCTTTCCAGGTGCGTACTCAGAGTGACATAAGTGGATACCGGATCCCCTGAGCAAACAATCCTTGGCAGTTATATGGTGAGTATCTTGGGGGTAGATTCTTCCCTCCCCTGCACTGTGATTATTATGATGTTTGAAAATTGACTTCGGCTGGATACTACACTAAGTTCGTAGTGAGGGTTTCCATTCAGTGCGACAATAATAAACTCCCTCAGGAGACCTCCCAACCTTTAGAACAAAGGCTTTGGGGATGGTTATCTTGCACACTACCGGCAAAAGAGGATTTCTCCTGATCTGCTTTAAAATTTATAGTGGGACGGAATAGCCTAGCTTTGGCTTGAACCCACTTGAGTCGTTCCTCTTGGGTGAGTACTTTTTCCCACAAGAGAAAACCCTCTACAGGATGTAATAAAGTAGTAAAATTGCATGAATGAAAAAGGAAAGTCTGGTATTCTGGTCACCCAGTTAAGGGGAGAGCATAGACCTATTGCCAAAAACACAGTAGACATTGTTCTTTTTAAAACCCCAAATCACAATGATCTAAACTACGTGAAGATGTTGCTTCACAGAAAGCATGGGATTCATTTTAACTGCAAAATCAATGTGTGGTGACTATCCTAGATTGCTTCATTTTACATCCATGTCTATCCTAGGAGTGCTATTTTTTAAAACCAGATGTGATTATCCTAGATTGATTCCTTTTTAAGCCATAATAGGTTATGTCTGTGGAAGGCGTTAGACTCAGAAACCTGTTTAGTTACAATCATGTATGCACTAAAAGATCATCTATATGTGCTACAATAACAAGTAAATGCGCTAAAACAGTATCTATATGCGCATACATAAAATCCTAAATGCGCTATAAAAATTCCTAAATGCGCCAAAACAAAATGTAACTATTTTTTTTTTGTTTTCAAAAATTTCTAACAAACTAAGTAGAATATATGCACCAAAATAGTTCTTGGATGTGCCGAAACAGTCGCTGGATGCGCCGAAATAGTCCCTAGATGCGCCGAAGTACTTGCAATAGCGTTGAAAGAAACTATATATGCGCTTTAAAATTCTTTGGATGCGCTTTAGAAATCCATGGATGCGCTAAAATGGAAATTTTTTGTCAGAAAGCCGAATTCCAAAATGTAAAACTTGTCAGAGAACCTGCAAGTAGATGTTAAAAAGCAGAGCAAGGCCCCACGGTGGTCACCAATAATGTGTGGTCAATTTTGTGAGCGGTATATATGTAAAAACAAATGAATCAATCACACCAATAAGACATTATATCAAAAACAGAATATTAAAAATAATAGAGATCTTGCAAACTTAGATTTTTGTTAGTGACATCGTCCTGTCGTCCTCTATCTCCAGTATTTTCTTTGATTCCAACTAGCTCTTAGATTGTACGCTGGGCTCAATGAACAGTCTTCTCGAAGAACGGGATTTGAGTACGGAATGCAAATAATGCTTAAGCTAAGACATGATTTGTTGAAAAATAAAAGATTATTGATGATGCTATGAATAATAAAATTAGAATGCTATGATGCTAAAATGAAATTAATCTCTAATTACTCTGATATGTGTTGTGTGTGTGTAACCCTTTCTTGGATTGGCTGTGTTATTTATAGAGTTTTTCAAAAGCTTCTGATTGGTTGATATGATCAACGATTGTGAAAACTCCTGGCAGATCGAATGGTTGAGGATGGATAAGACTGAAGAAAAACAAAAGAAAGCAGAAAGCAAGATTTGTTTCCTTTTTTTTGTAAAAGAGGTAAGATAAGATGATGAAGATGATTTGTTAAAAATCATCTTTTTGCAAGATTATGGAAAGATTTTGAAGAAGATAAATAATGAATTATTGAATTCAATTTATGGGTGACACAGGGATTCTTCTTAAAATAAGATATTTACCCTAGATTTGAAGAATAATGGAAGATTTCATAATTAAATAGAATATTTAATTATGATTCTGAAAAGATATGGAAGATATTCAATTAAATAAAGATATTTAATTAAACTTTTAAAGAAATGGTGTGTAAATGAAATTAATTAAATAAGATATTTAATTAACTAGAAGAAATATTTAAAAAGAAATAATTAAATTTAATTAAATCAAAATGACTTAATTAAATTCAAAAGTGATAATTAATTAAAATAAATAAAGTGCATCTATTTAATTAATCAAGTGGACATATGAATATGAAATAATTAAATAAAAATTAATTTATTTAATCATTATGGAAGAATAAATTGAATGAACAATATAATTAAATTAATTAAATTTAATTATATGTAGAAGACTTTAGAGAAATTAATTAAATAATAAATATTTAATTAAATTATATGACCAATTTTATGCATCTACATGCTCAATTAGGTTCATCGGGGTTACTAGACCATGTTCTTCTCCTGAGTGATACTCCCCCTCTCTTCCAGAGGTTCAAACCTGTTCTTGCATCTAGCTTAGTACATCATAACAATACATTCATATGCATCATATATTTTCATCTTCAGAACATAATAAAATATCAACTTGATTAAACATTCATTCATCATACTTCCATCAAGATTCATATACAAAACACAATCATAAATATATATTAAAGCATTTTTAACCCATCAAGTTAAAAGTAAATAGGTAATAGCACAACCGAGTGTAACATATTCCCCACCTTGTGAATCACCGTCCTCGATGATTATTAAGTATCAAACATGACTATAACATAAAACATAAAACATAGTATCATAAAACATCATTGTTTTCTAGGATTTTAAAAATCTAGCATGACTTGAGGAAACTTCTGCTTCAGCTCATCATAGTCTTCCCAAGTAGTAAAATCTTTTGCATATTGATCCCACTGGACGTTGCATTGCAGAACCTCTCTATTACGTAAGTGAAGCTTACATGTTCTGAGCACCTTGAGAGGATTGATTGTTACCACTCTTTGGTCTTGTACCTGTAAATAATTCCAATTAATAGCGTGGTTATCCCCTGGAATGTACTTCTTTAGGTATGACACATGGAAAAAATCATGTATTCTGGCAAGAGTTGGCGGAAAATAAATTCTATACACAACAAGGTTGACTTACTCGAGAACCTCAAAAGGACCTACATAATGTGGAGCTAGTTTGGATGTTTTTCCAAAATTTATGGAACTCTTGTGAGGTTTAGCTCTTAACAAAAACTTCTCCCCTACTAAGAAATGTCTAGGTACCTACTTGGCATCTACATAACCCTTTTTCCTATCATTAGCTTTTCCTAACCTCTTCTTAGTGATTCCAACTTGCTCCTCTATTTTGGATAACATTTCTAGCCCAAGGCTTATCCTATCTCCTAGCTTATTCCAGCTTATAGGAGTTTGAAACTTTCTACCAGACAATGCTTCAAATGGAGCCATCTTGATTGTAGAATGATAAGAGTTTTGTATCCAAATTCAACCAAAGGTAGGTAATCCTCCCACTTGTATTGTTGGTCCATGCAATACATCTTCAGTAGATCCTCTAACACTTGGTTCACTCTTTCAGTTTTTCCATCCATTTCTAGATGATATGCTGAACTTATGTTCAACTGTGTTCCAAGCAAAGAAAACATGGTTTTCCAAAACCTAAAAGTCACACAAGCATCCCTATCCGAGATAATCTTCTCAAAAATTCCATGCAACCTAAATACCTCTTGAATAAAATTCTGAGCTATAATAGAATCTCTATCTGTCATATTCCATGGTATAAAGTGAGCCACCTTTGTAATCTTGTCCAATACTACTAGAATGGAATTGTGCTTATTCCTTGACATTGGAAGACCTTGCACAAAATCCATGCTAATGATTTTCCATTTAATTTCCAGAACTTCATGAGGATACAAAATACCTACAGGATGATGATGATTTTCCTTCACCCTCTAACATTCTAAGAAACTTGCTACAAATATTATAGCATCCTCTTTCATTCCCTTCTAGAAATACAATGGCTTCACATTAGCCAACATCTTAGTCACACCAGGATGTCCAAAATATGGTGCAGTATAAACTTCTTTCCACACTAAATTCCTTAATTCCACATAATTGGGTATGAAAATTCTCCCTTTAAACCTTAGAAAAATGTCAAGCTCAAAGTGAAATCCCTCATACCTTAGGTCTTGCAAATTATCCGTGAGTGATTTTTTGACTTACTCATAGTATTTGTCACCCTTGCACTCTTGCAACACTCGATCCTTAAAATCAATTTGAATTGATATCATTGAGGAGATATGCCTTCTTAAACTTAAGGTAGCTGCAACTTGATTCTCCTTCCCCTTGATATAGTTGATGTTGAAATCATAGTTAGATATCAACTCTAACCACCTTCTTTACCTTAGAATCAGATTTGATTGAGTAAATAAGTACTTCAAACAGTGATGATCGATCTTTAGTTTAAAATTTTTTCACAATAGATAGTGTCTCCACATCTATAATGCATGAACAAAAGATGCTAATTCTAAGTCATGTGAAGCATAATTTTGTTCATAAGGATTAAGATTCCTTGATTCATAGGCTATGAACTGCCCATCCTGCATCAACACTCCACCCAATCCATCTCTTGATGCATCAGTGATGACTATAAAGTTACCATTTGGATCTGGTACCTTCAGTATTGGAGTTGTGGTCAACTTCTCCTTGAATAGATCAAAATGATGCTTGACATTTATCTGTCCACTCAAACTTCATCCCTTTTCTATGTACCGAGGTAATTTGAAAATCTATCCTAAAATTTTGCAACAAACTTTTGATAGTAACCAATCAAACCCATAAAACTTCTAACTTCCAGCATATTCTTAGGCACTGGCCACTCAAGCATTGCTTTTATTTTAGCTAGATCAACTGCAATCCCATCAGCTGAAATCACATGACCCTGATATTGTACTTATTTCTCAAAGAAAGTACATTTAGAGAGTTTCCCATATAGCTTATGCTCTCATAATCATTGGATAAAAAACTCTAGATGCTTGGGATGCTCCTCTTCATTCTTGGAATGGATAAGAATATCATCCTAAAAGACCAACACAAACTTATCCAAACAGTCTCTGAATACATTATTCATTAAGTTCATGAATGTTGTAGGTGCATTCGTATTCCAAAAGGTAGGATCATGAACTCATAATGACCATACCTTATCCTAAAATATATTTTAGATATATCTTTGTCCTTGATCCTCAGTTGATGATAATCTGATCATAGATCAATTTTCAAAAATACTACTGCTCCTCACATCTGATCAAAGAGAACATTGATACGTGGCAATGGATATTTATTATTTATTGTATCCTTATTAAGAAAATAATAATCAATGCACAAGTGTAGTGTTCCATCCTTCTTCACAAATATTATAGGCGCTCTCCAAGTTGAAACACTGGGTCTAATCAGTCCCTTGGACAGTAATTCCTCCAATTGATCTTTTAACTCCATTAATTCTATTGTGGTTATCTTATATGGAGCTTTTGATATAGGCTCTGACCCTGGAAATATGTTGATGGAGAAATCAAACTCTCTTGGGAGGCAATCCAGGTAATTCCTCTAGAAATACATCTACAAATTTCTATAGAATAGGATATTTCTCCATATCTATTTTCTCAAATTCCACTACCTCACCTTCTTCAGCTTCTTGGGGGTCTTGAGGTCCATAATATATAACATCATCTTGAGAAATGAACTCATTGCATTCCTTAAGTTTCTCCATTTTTACAATGAAGAGTTGACAACCTTTCTTCTTCACCCTATGCATTTTTATGGTGGATATTTGCCAAAACTTAACTTCTCTTGGCATTCCTTGCAAGAACACCTAGTTACCTTGATCATCTAAAAATTCCACTATTTTTTCATCGCAATCTACTTTGGATCTATATTTCCACAACCAATTCATCCATAAAATAACATCATAGGAACCTAGGGAGTGCTACATACAAATTCACTTTTGAGGAGAAACTCAAAAGTTCAACCCTTGCTTCAAACAGACATTGCTCCACCTTAGCTCTTATCTGGTTGGCATATTCAACCATCCATGAATTTTCCATATAGCCAACTTTTCTAGATATTTTACTAGCTATTCTAGGTGAAACAAAATTTTCAGTGGCACCAATATCAATAAGAATGGAAACAAGCATACCAAACAAAGTACCTTATATCTCCACTGAAGTGATCTAGTACTCCACTTGCCAGTTGTCTAATACAACATGAATCCTCTGCTAGAATGCTTCTCGTTGAGAAGGTAGAGGATTCCCTTGTGGCTGCATCCTTGATGGTTTGTTTGGACACTAGTTTGAAAATTGATCTCCACCACAAGTATAACATCCTCTCAATGGTCTGATCCTTGCCATAGGCCTTCCATAACTACCCTCATTCCTTCCAACATTGTTATTTTGTTGTTTTTGTTCCCCCTACGATCCCTTCTTGAATTATTCTGTCTATTATAGGATCATTTGTCCCCTTTCCTTTGGTAATCTTGACCTTCACTAGGCTTCTTCAAATCTTGTTTGGCTTAAGACCAATTGAACTTCTTATGATTCTTTTCATGGTAGTTCAAGCTAGAATTAAGCCTTTGTTCTTTCTTAATTTCTTTCTCATACACCAATTCCATGGTAGTAGGACCGTGCATGCCTACCTCACCACCTATTTGAGAATTTAGGTCCATGATAAACTTCCTTATATGAAACCACTCATCCTTTTGGTACATGGGTACATACCTCGGGAGGTGAGTGAATTTCTCCCAATATTCATTAATTGAGGAATCTCCTTGCCTCAGGTTTTGAAATTCAGTAAGCTTTTTATAAAATAAGAGTTGAGGAAACTACCGTTTCTATAAAATCTCCACAAATTCACTCCATGTGATCTTTAAGGAACTTAGCCCAAGCTCAATATTTTTATTCATCCACCAATTGGATGCTTCATTGAAAAATTGGAAAGCTCCCCAAATGGCCTTAGTGACCTTAGATTAATTCCTAATTTCAAAGTACTTTTCCATCTTTGTGATCCATGCCTTAGCCACATCCCCACTATTACTTCCTTCAAACCTCAGAGGAGTGATCTTTCTCATGTACCGAGATAGTTCACTAGCAAGACGTTTCTATTTACTTCCTTCCAGCCTAGACTGAGATTCATTATACCCATATTCACTAGACTGAGTGCGATCATGGGAATTTTCCCCTTCTTCATCATTATTAGTAACTTCTTGTTCCTCCCTTTCTTTTCCCCTTACCTCTTGCTCGAGGTTTCCTATTCTTGCTCTTGTTTCATCCATCATGGCTAAAAGACGATCCAATTTAGCCCCTAAATTTTTTGCTCCTTGGCCAACTTCTTGGCTTTCCCTTGGGTTAGTTCTAGTTCTAACCATTTTCGACAAGAAAGTTTGCATGTGGAGGTTTCATTTTAAATTAGATTCTAGGGATGTTTATATATCTTTTAAAAAATTTCCCAAAGAGAAAACATTAATATAAGAAATTTCATAAAGAGCTTATACATAGTTTTTGCCAAAATGTGATTTTTATTTATATCAATAGGATTTCAATATCCTAGAATTTACGTGGAATGACTATTCAAATAGTCTAGGGGAGATTATCCCTTAGATTCACTCTTCGATACATAACTACATGGAGTATACTGCTCAAACCTATACTTAGATACATAGTTTTGGGGAACATATCCCTCCAATTTTCCACTTGAGGCTATTACAATTACTTCCACCATAGGAAGAACACGAGGGTCCCTAAATATCATTGCTGGAATAACACTACATTTCAAGGGAATAGCCCTAGAAAGTGATAAAGATTCAGACTTAGCAGGAGAGACAAGAGGTACAAAGTTGACAACCTCATGCATCCTTCTCATCTCTTGACTAATTCGTGATAGGGCATGACTAAAAGTCTCAGTGTCATTCAACCAAATAGTGTTGTCGTAATTGGTTCCCTCTATGGATTGAACAATAACTATCCAAATTGAGTTTTACCCATCCACCTTCAGGATATTTCCACTTTGTATGTTTCCTAATCAGAGCCTTGTTAATATCAACATTGGTTTATCTTAACTCCTTACTATCTCTATTAGCCAAAAATGAGTTTAATTTATAATTTTATTAATCCTTTTATTCTTCCCTAATGGATTAATCAAGATATTCCTTTAGTAGTTGCAACTCTTTGGGATATTGAGACCTTTCTATTCATTATCTCTTAGGTTTCTAACCCCTCCCACAAGATAGGGCCTAGTTTATTTTTCACAAATAATCAAACAAGACTATTTTATGTCTTTGCTCCTTATTGATATATCTTTTCTTGTCGCAAAAATTTCTTTTTGAGTTCCAACCTTTCCTTGCCTCTAACCAAGGTCCCAAAAATGGAACAAAAATATTACCAAAAGAGAGGTCACTGACTAAATATCTATGCTTATGGTCTTTAAAGTGTATTTTATACCAAGTTGGTGTATATGGGTAAGAGGAGGATTATAATGAATTTGATAGATTATAGTGAAGTGTATTAGAATACAATACAATTAAATAAAAGTGAACACACATAACCATTCATCACATTCATATGCCAATCATAACCCACTATAATATATTCATTCTATTTGCATGCAATATATTTACATTAGTATAAAATCTCTCATACACATATGTATTGGCTCTTCTTTCTCTTCTATCTTGTTTTTTATCTCCTTACATTGTACATATTCTTTATCTCTTATTTTACTCTCATATTTCTTATATATCTCTTATCTTGTGGTGTTTATATACATTATTACATTGAGTGATATGTCATTTCATCTTTTTATGTTCTTTAGATGTTGTTACAGGGAAATTGCAAATGTTGCATGTAGCTTACAATTATTTTAACATTGTTATTTTCTACTACACAACTTTTCCTTGCCAATAATAATATTTTAGATAAGAACTCTATTTTAGTGCCAATTCCTCTTAATCATATTGAATTAAAGATATTGAACTTTATGACATTTATTCTTAATGATTTTTTTTTTAATATCTCACTATCAATATATACTTTAATGATGGTTGTATTTAATTAGAGGAAAAAAATGGGTTTTGAAGGGGCTGAGAACCCTTTACAAAAAAGATTAGTTGAAACTAAATAAAAATACATAAAGCATAGATCATCCCAAACATAGCACACCATCAATGTGAAAACAACCAAAAAGGGGGGACACAAGAAACAACACTACATATTCTTCAGGATATCAGTAACCTCCATGTCGCTCGCCACAGCCTTCTGACCGTCATCCATGACTTCAAAAAAATATTTAATAGGAGCCCTAGCCTGAACCTTGGTCTTGTTTAGCATTCTAGACCCAAGCCCACCTACATTCACCTCACTAATCAAAACATTATTCTTATCACCACCCTTATCATCAAAAACCTCTTCCTCCATAAGCCTGCCACCAACACCAATCTCCTCGCTAGGAGAAATCTCCTTGCATTTTTTGGCACTATCAAAAGGAGAGGAAATTCCAACAGAATCAAACTTAACCAAAAATTTAGTCCCCTCCCCACCCTTCTCTAGATTAGCACAAATCCTCTCCATTTGGTCCTCAAGGGTGAGAATTCTTTCCTCAAGAGTCTGCTTCATCTTCAGCGTTTCATCTCCCACAATTTTCAAAGAATCAAATAGTTCATCAATCTGATTCTAAACCAAAGACTCACCAGCTTTACTCATCACACCCCGAAATTTAACATTGGTCATGTTAAGCTCATGGAACACCCATTTAAACAATTTGAAAAAAACAATGGAACCCTCTCTAGCAGTTCCTAGAACATCATAAATGTCTTCTCGGTCAAAGTTAAAAACACCCTTACCCACAACATCATCCTCCTGAGAGGAGATTACCTTGTCCTAACTAGCAAAAACTTCTTTACCCTTACCAACAACAACCGACATTTTGATTTTTTGAATGGATTCTGCAATCTCCTCAGTAACAACCTTCCTTCTCTTCTATGAGTCCAAATCCACAATCGGGGAATCCACAACACCTTGCCCCACTTGCCATCTTGAGGGGAGAGTCAGCTTGCATCTCAAGAAATTGGCTCATAGACCTAACAACCAGTTTCTTGTTACTACCCTCCTCCAACTCCTTATGCTTTGTCCCCAAAACAGGGGGCAGCGAAGACACTTCACCAGCCATTTCAGTCTTCTCCTTCAGGCATCTACTTGGCATATCAGCAATAATATCCTCACTGCAGGTCTCATAACCCTTATTAGGGCTCGACACCCCTTTCTTAGAATTGCCCACTTTAGGCAGTTGTGAGACCATCTCCATGAAAGCAAGAGAATCCAAGACATAGTCCATGTCCTCCTCAAACCCTGAATCCTCTTCCAAAACAAGTTTCCTCTTTCTCCCTTTCTTGCTAATTGGCTCCTCTTCATAAATCGTTTCATACTCCACAATTAGCTTCTATTTCTTACCCTTCGGAGTTGCAATTGGCTTAGAAACCTCAAAAGCTTTAGCATAGTCAGAGATTAAAAGAATGATCCCCACATGCAATACTGTATATTTTGGGGTTCCTCTTATGGTCCTTCAGACCTGAATCCAGTGACGCCAAGAGATAATAAGGAAAAGAAATTCTCTATTTATGGCAGAAATGATTAAGCATAATAAAATGGTAAACATTTACAATAGAGAAACGACCTTTGAGGGTAATATACCTCATGAGTTCCTCAGCCACATCCCCCCATAGCGCCTTGAGTGAGCTTCGTTGGTACCCACCACTCTTTTCCATCTTTAGGTCTTGAGTTTCATTCCCTTTGAAAAATATTTGCATGGCTGCCTGCAATTCCTTTTTGTCTCTAAAAAATTTCTTTGCTTCCATAGAAAACCCAGTGATATTGGCTATAAAATCGTCATTCACATCAAATTTTGTTGTGCCCAATTTCAAAACCCTTTTGTTCCATGCTTTAGCAAACAAATCCATTGCCTGCGGGTTGTTTCCATGCAACCTTTCTAGATACGGAGTCAACCCACCTTTCTCTAAAACCAACCACACCTATGACTTCTTCTTAACAACATCATAGGAGAAAGGCTCCACACGATTCCTATCACCTCCCATGGAATCAAAATTTGTTTAGTTGAGAAGCTTGAGAACCTTGAAAATAATGAGGAGAAACCTCACGAAGGAGACGCAAAGAATTCCCACAATCTGTGTGCAACAAAATTATGGTAGGGGAAAATAATGAGCCTAGAGTTCTTTTCCATACAAATATCAGCTAGGGTACAATCAACTCGATCCATATCTAGCTTGCCATCACTCCACATAATAACCTGCCACATGAAGATAGTCATGCACACCTCGAGCCTTAAAAAATCATCAACCAAGTTAATTTTGGCAATCATGATTAATACAAGAAATTGCCTCCATAGGGAGGGGGTCATTCACACCCCATTCCCTAATACCCCTAACACTTATATTAGTGAAAACATCAGCTAATCCATTTCCTTCTCTCAAAATATGATAAATATAATACTCATCAAAGGATTTAAGAATATCAAAGCATCCATAATCAAAGATTCAATAGTCCATGAAGGGGCAGCACAATTCTTCAGATTATTAATAATATTGAGAGAATCTCCCTCAAGCAACACTTTCTTGTAACCCTTCACTTGTGCCAACTTTAAGCCATGATAGGCTGTAACCGCTTCCACATAGTGGTTTTTTTGAGTTCCCAAAGGGAGTACCATAGCGGAAATGAACCTACCATTAGAATTTCTTATCACTCCCCCACAACTTGCAAGTCTTGGATTTCATTTAGTAGCTCCATCAAAGTTAACCTTCACCCATCCATTCGAAGGAGCTTTCCAAACAACATCATCTCTAAAGGCTTTCCCTTTAGTTAAAGGGAGGGAAATATCACAGGGAAGCTTCCAATTATGTGCTATAGAAATATCATTAGGACTGAGTTTAATCTTTAGACCATTTTGAAAAGAAATCCTAGAGACAAAATTTTCTTTGATAAAAGAACAAATTTTATAGGCCACAGAGATTGCAGGAAGGGAAACACTCCTGAAAATCATGTTATTGTGCTCAAGCCAAATACCCCAAGGAATATGAGGAAGAAAAAGAGACCACATAAAAAGTAGAGTAGGATTGGATGAAGGTCCAACCCATTAAGATTCCAAGAGAGAGCACATGGGCCCACACATCTCTAACAAATCTACAACCAATCAGTAGATGGAAATTATTTTTGACATTCTCTTCACAAAGAAAGCACCTGTTATGCATCACAAAACCTCTCTTGACCAAATTATTAGTAGTTAAGACCTTATTCTGGCAAAAGAGCCAGAAGAAAATATTAACCTTAGGAATCAATCTAGAGGACCAAAGGGAGACCCAAAAAGGAGTAGGACCAATGAAGGAATCATTAAGATGAAAAGTTGATGAAATAGAGAATTTACCATTAGAAGATGAGTTCCAAATAATCTTATTAGTAGTAGGATGAGAAGGAATATGAGCCAAGGACAAAGCATTAAAGAGATCCTCCAACCCTGGAACCTCCTCGTGCAGCCTTTTCCAACAACTATCATTAATATAATCAACAATAAATCTTCCAAACCTCCACACACAAATGTCCATAAAAGGTTGAGCCAAGGCTCATCTTTAAGAGGCCTATTACCAATCGAGCTATCTTCCCAAAAGAAAAAATCTTGCCATTTCCCATTTGCCAAAAAGACCCTTGGAGACAAGCCTACATGCCTTAACCATACAATTCCAAAGTGCAGACCTAGACGGGGGAGATAATTCAAGAGATAAAAAAAAATACCTTATACTAATAGCTCCATGAAAATATTTGCTCAAATAAATTTTATCCCATTCACTCTTTGCCAACATAAGGTTCGACAACTGTTTACCAAAAAGGGAAACATTAAACTCTCTGATTTACGGATTCCAAGACCTCCAACCATTTTGGGTCTACATATATCATCCCGAGCAACCAAATGGATTCTTCTCTTGTCCTCAACCCTAGACCAGAGGAAATTTTTCTAAATTCCCTCCAGTTTATCCACAAATTTCCTTGGCATATAAAATAAACTAAGAGTATAAATAGGAAGATTCTAAAAAGTAGACTTAATCAACTATACTTTCCTAGCTTGGCTCAACAATGCACCCTTCCAACCAGCCAATTTAGAATTGAATTTATCAATCAACCCCCACCAAAAGGATTTAGGAACATTGGAGCACAAGAGAAGACCCAGATAAGATGCAGGAAGTTCACCAATCTGGCATTGCAAGATTCTAGCAATTTTAATCTACCTGTGGACTAGAGTGTTTAGAAAGAAGATAACACTATTGGGTAAGCTAACCTTCTGCCCTGAAGTATCCTCATATCTCTGTAAAATGAGTTTAATAGTGTTGACCTCCTTAATAGATGACTCCCCAAGCATAAGAGAATCATCAACAAACTATTGATGGGAACATATGAGATTACTAGAGGAGGGAGCCAATCTAGACATTAAACTAGAGTTAATAAATCTTTGGATGAGATGACCCAAATATTCCACCATGATAATAAACAAAAAAGGAGATAGAGGATCTCCTTGCCTCAGACCCCTAGAGTAGTCAAAGAGAGGAGATGGAGATCCATTGACAAGAACCAAAAACTGAGGGGTGGAAATAAGTTGGAGAACAAGAGACATCATTTTCTCCCCAAAACCAAAAGAAACTAGAATCTTAGAAAGAAAGCCCCAATCAACTCTATCATAAGCTTTAAGCAAATCAAGCTTCAGAATAAACCCAAAATGCTTATTAATAGTTAAAGAGTGAATATTCTCATGAATAGAGAGAATAGAATCCAAAATTTTCCTACCAGCCACAAAACCATTTTGCTGAGGAGAAATGATAAGAGGCAGAACCCTTTGCAGTCTAATTGCCAACACCTTAGATAAGATATTATAAATTGAGTTGCACAAATTGATAGGACAAAATTCATCAAAGGAAGCAACACCCGGTTTCTTAGGCACAAGGACAATAAAAGAGGAAGTCAATTCCTTCAAAAGATTACCAGTCCAAAAGAATTCCTTAGTAGCAACCACAAAATCCTTGGCTATAATTTCCCAAAATGATTGTGAAAAGAACATAGGGAAGTTGTCCGGACCTGATGCCTTATTACCTTCAAAAGAGAAAACAACACTTCTAATCTCCTCCACCATAGGAATACACTCCAATTGCTTATTAATATCATCATTTATGATCTAAGGATATCCCTAAGAAGATCCTCTTGACATTCCAAATCAATCTCCCCTTCCATCACAAGTAGGTTAGAGAAGTAGGAGGATGCCGCAAGTTGTAGATCCACATCCTTTTCCAAAACTTGATTATTGAAATTGATTGCCTTAATACGGTTAGAAGCCCTATGTTTTAGAGTTGAGAGGTGAAAAACCTTAGTATTCCTATCCCCACTTTTTAACCACATGATCCAAGAATGATGCTTCCATAATTCCTCCTCCTTAGCAACAATATTATGCAATCTGGAGAGGACATTTTGTTTTAGAGCCAAGGCTTGATCATACCTAGATGCTTGGATAGATTGTTGCACAACTTGAAGCTCCTTAGTCACCTCCTCCTTATCCAAACAAATGTGACCAAAAGAAGTCTGATTCCACTTCCTAACATTATTCTTCACATTGGAAAGCTTTTTAGCAACTCTGAACATAGCCGACCCATCCACTTGAATGTTCCACCAATCATGAACCAAATTATTGAGATTAGGATGACAGGTCCACATCTTCTCAAATCTAAACAAATTTTTTTTCTTCCCTCCCAACAGATCCATCGATAAAGACAAAGGGAAGTGATTCAATCCCAGTCTTGTCAAGGCTGAGAGCGAGCAAGAATAAGAGACCAACCAATTAGGAGTAATAAGAGCATGATCAAGCTTGACTTGGATAAGAGCATCTCCCACACGCCGACTAGACCAAGTGAAAGAAGCACATTTGAGATCTAGATCAAGAAGAGCATTATCATTGATAAGGTTCATTAGTTCATATCTACTATCATCCACAATCTGTGAACCTCCCAACTTATCAGCATCATGCAAGGGTGTATTAAAATCCCCCATAACCAACCAATTAGCAACAAGATGCATCACTTTGAAGGGACCAAGGCTCTCCCAAAACTTTTTTCTAGCACTCTTACTATTAGGAGTATAGATATTAGACAAAGTCCAAGAGAACTTATCACAAAAATTAATAAAAGAGGTGGCCACATGGTTACAATCGTTGAACACCTCAAGCCCCTAAATCAACTTAAGATTCTAAAAATTCAAAATCCCTCCCGATGCACCCACCACATCAAAGCAATGCATACCACAGTCCTTAAAAAGCTTATTCTTCAGTTTAGATAATTTATCCATTCACATTTTAGTTTCTTGTATTAAAAAAATATCAGGGCGATGATCTCTTACCAAATTAGAAATAATATCATGCTTATGAGGGTGATTTAACCCTCTCATATTCCAGGAGATGATCTTCATAAGAGCTTATGGGAGGTGCTCTTGGAGCACATCTCCACAAAAGTTTGTTGCGTTCCATTAGCAATGTCCATTCGACTCTCCTTCTCCCTAGTAACATTTTTGAGAGGATGACCTCTACCTCTCAGCTGAGACCCACATTCTGACCTTTGCATGTTTCTAGTAACAACCCCTGATGAGGGGGAATGCTTCTTTCTATTATGCCCTCACACTAGAATGAAAGGAGGATTATCTAAATCCTTAGGATCCCCATTGTCCTTAACTTCAGATAAAACCTCCAATCCCTCAACCTTCGAACCATCACCTTGTAGTGGAATGGCCCCCAAAGGAGGAGAGCTCAAGCCATCATTCACAGAAGCCTTATCTACCACCATAGCCTCAGCCCTAGTCTCTTCAAAAGACTCCATTGTATTACAAATAGGGAAGGAAATATTAACCTCACCTCCCTGCTCTTTCTCCCAGTTCGGCACTATCAAATCCACTTGCCCCTCAGGAATTCCAACCTTCTCAACCACTACCAAAACCATTTCCACAGGTTTCTCAGCCACTGCTTCACAAATAAGGGTAGACCCCCCTTTCTCCAAGGAATCTGAAGTCTATTATGGAGCCTTCTCCTTCTCTCTCCAGAATTTAGACACCTGATTCAACATTTTGAGAGGACATTTCTTTTCCCAGTGGCCAACTTTTTTGCAATGGAATCAATAAAAAGGATTAGACTCAAACTCAACCACTTGTTCCCAAACCCCAAACTTAGAAACTTTAATGATGGTTGTTACTATCTCCTTTTTTAAGAAAAGGGCATTTAGCCTATATATTATATTAGATAGTAAAAATATGCAATTGTAAGGAGGATGTCACCTATTGGTTACAAAAATTTCCAGGACCAAAGAACATTGGCTCATATAAGAAGCTTTAGCATAATAACTAGAAGAAGAAGCTAGAGATATTACATAATTACAAAAATCTACAAGTATTTTCAACAAAATTTCTTATATTATCATAAATTTTCACTCCATATCACCATTTTCTACAAATTCTCATCCTCACACTCATTAGATGAATCTCCATCATGTATTGAGGCAGGCAGTAGAGGAGGAGCATTTTCACAGTGGTGCCTACGATGAGAGTGGAGGAAAGAAACAATAAAGTATTTGTTTGTTATTCCATTTACCAGTTGATTACCAATTACTTTAGAGTGTATATCAAGAAACCTATATAGATTTCTCACACAGTTCATTTGTAGAGCTTGCTTAATGGCATCATAAAAATCTACAAACACTCTCTTATGTTTCAAGAAGCTCTTTGGAAATAAACTGCCAACCCAACCCTTCCCCTTATCAAATTCATACTTTTGTACATTGTGTAGCAGACCATTATCACCCAAGAATTGGTTGTGGACCACTTCCGCTACTATCAGCTCTATATATTCAAAACATTGCACAAGATCCAAGACATTAGACATAAAAATTGGAAGTACCTTGGATGGAAAAATAAGGCATGGTGCTTGGGGTTGGAATATTTCTTCTCCAAGAATAATTTGAATGCATTCGACCACACTGGGATAATAGACATTAAAAATATGTCGTAATTTTGTGTTTGATAGGTACCCCTTAAAATATTGTTCCCAATTTTGGACCTAAAACGACACCGAAAGATTCTTTGGTTGGTATCCCATTATCTGGAGATTGGAGAAGTAGTAGATAATCTAAACTTAGGAGATAGGCAAAATGCACCACCTTGAAATACCACTTGCTTGATATGTGAACTGTCGAACAAGCACTACTAATTAAGGAAATGTTGATTAAGCCCCTTTTAAAATTGCAGCTTGATTTGCAAACCAATGGAATCCACTAATTGACAATTTCTTAGTTACTACTATCTTTTTGTAGCATGTGATTAAAGATTTGGCACTTCTTTATAAATTTGACATACTTTGAAATATGCTTTGGAAAATTTAATTAACGAGACTTTGACCTCCAACAATTAATGATCCTGCAAGAATTTTGAATACAAATTTTGTGCATGATGTATATCCCCACCATTCCACTATAGATAAAAAGACTACCATGATAGATGTGGAAGAGTTGTGGGGAGGGTTCCTAGGCACAATCATTGTAGGTTAAAATGTGACGTATGCCTCAACCTCCTAGAGCAAGCCATGATTTGTCACATTTATTAAAAGAGATAAATAATTTGAATTGTGTTTTATTCTATTTAATACACGAGCCTTTGATCAGTTGTAATTAATGAACTTGCAAAAACAACAAGGCTAGTCTAATAAATTGGTTATAGCTTGATGTGACATTTGCCACTGCCATTCTGCAGAAGGTGAAAAGACTTCTAGTTGAAGTCTAGCAGAATTGTGGGTATATGTGCCATATTATAAAAATTATACGTCCTAAAAAATGATTTGTATTAAGTCCTTAGATTTACAAGTCAACACATATGCTACCTTTATGACTCAACTGAGTCAAGAAGCCTTTTTTTCCATTCCTTGCCATTCCGCTAGTAGTAACAGTGCTTTCTAGTAGTGGTTGGTAGAATTGCGGGGAGCAGTTCCCAAGTGTTATATCTTGTAGAATTATATTTCAAGATGCTTGTTTTGTCATTACCTTCCATTCTATAGGAGGTGAAATGCTTCCAAGTAGTACATATTGTGCTGCCTTTGTGGATTAATTTACTGAAAATGACTTGTTTGTCTTTCCCCATAATTCTACAATAACTAATAATGCTTCACAATGTTATTTGGGGGAATTGTGGGGAGCATTTCCAGAGCCTTGGTAGAGCCTATTCCCCTCCTGCATTTGCTAATATAAATGAATCTTCAGTAGGCAAGTTGAAATTTGCAAAACTTCAATTGGAAAATTGATGAGGAATTATTTCCCCCAACCCCTAACAAAACTCGAGATCCAATTTACTTAGAGAAATGTGAACTCTCAGAAGCAACATTTTTTGTCACCTTTGGATGCTTGTTGATGGAATTGTTATAATATTCAATCTTAGGCTCTTTCTAATCACATCCCATATTTGCAAAGTAGTCTACCAACTGATTACCCTCTCTGTAGATATGCGAAATTTGGATTTCTATCCTTGCATGTATTCACAGTTAATAGGGAATCTCCCTCTATGTGATTTTTTTAGATTTTTAGCTTTATTGCTAGATTTATACTATGCGACAATGCCCGAGCTTCAATAGCATTGATTTTTCCTTGAGTAAGATGAATTGATTTAGCACCCACCAATGAACCCTTCGAATCTTGAATAACTATTCCTGCTCCTGAAACCCTAGGACTCCTTCTTGATGCACCATCAAAGTTTAATTTATAAAAGTTTGTGGAGGGAGGTAGTCATACTATTAAATTTCTCTACAACTATTTTTTTGAAGGTTGATGTAAACTACCTTTGAATGGTAAGAAAAGTAAACTCCATTGTTTTAATATTCTTGCATCCCATGTAAAAATAGAAGATACAATTTTATGTTTTTTGGCATAAGAGTTTACTACCTTTGAAACTGCTTTCTCAAATTTTAACAGTAATTGATCTATGGATGGAACCTCTTCCCTAAAAATATACTTGTTTCTTATCCACCATATATTCTATATGATCAAAGTTAGGACTACTTTCCAAATGTAAGAAAATAAATAAATTTTGTGTAGCATAGGCTAGCTTGAGAAAAGATCCCAAATAGTTTTAGGCAATGGAGAAAACCAACTAAGCCTCTCTATTACAAATGACCAGTAGGCTTGTGCATAAGAGAAATGTAAAAACAAATGGTCTACATCTTCAAAAAATTCTTTACATAATCCACTTTTCAATTTTTTGCAATTCCCAACTTGGACAACCTATCACTTGTTAGAATTGTATTTCTTAAGGACAACCAAGAAAAACTACCCTCCTTTGGTAGCACCATAGAGTTCCAACAAAAATAATATGAACTATATGCTTTTGCATGCATTCCATTCCAAATTACAGCTTTGTAGCCCTATTTAATTGTATACCCACCAACTTTTGAAGGTGCCCAAATTAACCTATCCTCCAAATCTGATTTGAAAACAAGCCTCTCCTTTAGTATATTATTCAATAATGATTTTTGATTGTCAGATAATGGAGTATTTGACAAATCTTTCCATATGAATTTCCCTATTAGATCCCCTGTACCTTGAACATAATCTTTGACTTTAGGACCCCATATATCTGACAAAATTACCTCTTCTGAATGTAACTCTTGATTTATTTGTAAGGGGGGAAGACCATTCCATGAGTCTTTCCAAAAAAAAAGAGATTTTTCTCCATTATTCACTTCCCATGTATATGGGGTTATGAATTTTTTGCATGCTAATATAAAATTCCACATTGTAGAGCCCACAGGGGGATTTGATACGATAAATATTCTTTTTGGTAGAACATTGTCCAAATACTTAGTTTGCATTATTTGACATCATTTCAAGCTTGGTTTTGTGTATAAATGCCACGCTAACTTTTCTCCAAGAGCCATGTTTCTTGCATAA
This sequence comes from Sequoia sempervirens, assembly GCA_007258455.2. NCBI lineage: Eukaryota > Viridiplantae > Streptophyta > Pinopsida > Cupressales > Cupressaceae > Sequoia > Sequoia sempervirens. Next base: position 242,057,259 of record VDFB02252616.1, read on the forward strand.
ATATTATGAATACCTGCCCCACCTTTGAGCTTTTTAGAATACATATTTTCTAGTGAGATTAGTGGATTTTTTTTCTCATTAATATTTCCCTTCCACAAAAAGGTTTTAATGATTTTTTCTATTTTTGTAGTGACTGATTTGGGTGATTTCAACACTACCATGTAGTAATTTGGTATCACTACCAATATTGACTTTATCATTAGAATTCAACCTGATAGAGAAATCCATCTGCCATTCCAAGACAATTTTTTTCTTTTATACTTTGTATTATCTTTCTTCAATATGAAACTTTATTTGCACTAGTAAAGAAAGGTATCCCTAAGTATGTGCAAGGCAACTTCACTTCTTGAAAACCTAGTAGTTTCACTAACTTTCTTTTTATGCTAGCTCTAGTATTGAACATGTAAATCTTATATTTACAAGCATTTATTTTTAGCCCATATGTAGAACAATACTTATCTAATATTTCTTTTATTTTATTTTCCTTTGTGATAGCATATTTACCAAACAAGACTATGTCATCTACAAATAATGAGTGTGTAGTAGATATGTTAGTGAAAGGGATTGATATACCTTGCCATAAACCTTGCAAATGAACCTTTTTAATCGATCTACTCAAAGCTTTTGCAAGTATTATAAATAAAAAGGGAGAGAGGGGATCCCCTTGTCTAACTCCCTACGATGAATTAAAAAAACCAGCAAGAGAACCATTAATGAGCATTGAAAATTTTACCCTAGATAAGCATGAGAGAATCCTTTTACACCATTTATGACTAAAGACAAATTTTTGTAACACTTGTATCAAGAAAGACCTGTCTACCTTGTCATATGCCTTCATCATGTCTAATTTAATAATAAAAGAAAAGTTATTAGATTTGATGGAGTGTAATATCTCATGTGCTACTAAGGCTCCCTCAACTATTTTTTTTCCTAACACAAAACCTCCTTGCTCTTTTGAAATTATCTGAGGAATGAAAGGGTTGAGCCTTAGATAAATAGCTTGTGAAAATCTTATAATATTGTATTACACAAAGATATAGGCCTGAATTCAAAAAAGGTCTTAGGATCTTTGACCTTTGGAATTATAGCTATATTTGTTACATTGAATTGTTTTAGCATTGTTTCTATCCTTCTTGATTCCTCCAAGGCCATTAGAATGCCATTTCCTATAAAGTCCTAGCATTTTTGAAAAAAAAAACTGTTGTGAATCCATTAGGACTAGGTGCCTTGTTCGGTGGTAAGGAAAAAACCACTTCCTTTACTTCTTCTGATGCGAAAGGATTCATTAGCTTATCATTATCCTCCTATAGAATTAATTTGGGTACCACCTCTAATAAATACAATCTATCTTTATTCTGTTGAGCTTGTTGATTTATTAGGACATACAAAAGGTTTAAAAAGAGTTTAACTGCTTCCTTTTGAATATCAGATTCCTTGGTGAGAGTTACACCCATCTCACTATCTTGAATTGAGAATATGAAATTCATGGACCTTTTAATCTAAGTGGAAATATGAAATAATTTTGTATTTCGGTCACCTTCCCTTTACCAAAGCTCCCTTGACTTTTGTCTCTAATATATGTACTCCCTTACAATCAGTTCTAACTATTCTATCTACATTTTTTGTTGTTGTTCCAAGGTGGATACATCCAAGCCGACTGAAATAATGTGCTCATTTATTTCTTCTAACTATTTAACTATTTTTTCTTTTTGAACAAAAATATTCTTAAAGACATGTATATTCTAGTGCCTAATTTGCAACTTAACATGTGTAAGCTTTTTGCATAGCCTATGCATTCTAGAGCCTCTAGTATAAGGAGCACTTCTCCACCATTTATGAAGGAGAGGTAAGAAATCTAGATGTCTGAGCCACATTTTCTCAAACTTGAATGATAACTTTCATTTTGGGCATATATTTGTAGTTGATATACTTAATGATATTACATAATGATATGATCCTGACAAGGGCAAGATAACAGATGAAAGAGCATATTCACCTACCTCCCAATTTGGTGTTGTTAAAAACTATCCAAACTCTCTACAATTTGTAGAAAATCCTTCCTTCAATTTGTCCAAGTAAACTTTCCATTTGTAGGTTGTATATCAATTTGAGCATTGTCTTGAATAAAAGATATAAAATCCTCCATAGTTTTTTGAGGGAAAATTCCTACTTTCTTTTCTAGTAAAGAGGAAGTTGCATTGAAATCGCCCACTATTATAAACTTCTCCTCTCCCAAATTGTCCAAAATGTTTTTTATACTATCCTAGAGCAATTTCTTATCTACAATGGTATTTGGTCCATACATATTTATCAAATAAAAATTTAACTCAAAATGTGAGACTCTCATTAGTTTCCAATTTGTATAATTTGTAATTGATTCAATACTAACAGTTTTAGCATCCCATAATGAAATTAATCCACTAGATACCCCTTGAACAGGTGAACAAATTGACTTCCATTTTAACCATTTCTTAACTATAGATTCAAAACTATTTTTAGACATTTTGGTTTCCTGTAGCAATATGATTTCAACCCCACAAACATCCAATTGATGCTTTATTTGGAATATTTTGTCAAAAGCACTTATACCCCTAACATTCTAGGATGTTATATTCATTGAATTCAAGGAGAGAAACATTCTCTCCTCAATTTTGGTCACTTGCTTAGAGTAACTATAATACTTTTATCCAAAGTTAATTGCACCCCTGTTGTTATTTCTTCTTCCATTTTTACCAATTAAGATTTCATGCCTCTTTTACCTGGTGATTTCTTGGTGATGGGTTGGGTGCTAGGTGCTTGTGAAATGGATAGGGTATTAGAGAAGTCAAAATCTCCAACCTCCCTATTTACCTCATTTGTAATTTCATTAATTAATTTTGAGCCCACTGAAGTGATTATCTGATCAGTCAACCCTTCCATATTTCCTTCTTCTAACAAGTTCTTGAAGATTAATAGCTCTTCTTCTTCATTTGAAAAGGACAATGACAATAGATGTTGTTGATAAACCTAAACTTACTTAATATCTGAGAGAAGGGGTTGTTCTTCTTGAGAATCATCATAATTATTTAAATATAAGTTATGATTCTCCTTAGTAGAGGATGAATTAAAAAACATCAAATATCTCACAATTTGTTCCAACTATTCCAAATCTATTGAAGGAATGGATGGGGAATACAGTTGAAGTGAGTGCCCAAGAGCTTTATACATTAAGCATTCCCTCCTTAATCTCGGGTTGTGGAGTTCATAACCTTGTTTTAAAACATCTAAAGGAAGTTCTTGAAGTTTTGGGTTGTGAACATCATTTTCAACCTTTTGTAACTGTATCTTAGACAATTTGAGCAAGTTTTGGCATGGTAGATTAACTACATTCAACATCTTACCTTCCACATTGTTAGAGTTTCCCCATATCAAAGAGTTGATTATCTTATTTTTTTGACCTACATCCATTATTGGGAAAGCAAGGCTCATAGAGAGTGGAGCATCAAATAGGAAAAAATTAACCATATTTCCTTCATTTATAACAAGGATATCCTTCTCCTTCCTAATTTTGGATGGTCTTATTAGGATATCCATAGGAATCTTTCTTTTTGAGCCTAGGCTAAGCTCTTTGTTATTGTGTAGTGCCAGATCTATATGAGTGCATGGTGAATACAACATTGGATCAACCAAAACCTCTGTACTCTTTTCAAGGTATAATCCAATCTCATTGTTTGTATGTTCTACCAAATCAATATTGCTAGAATATGGGTTCAATAGTGGATCCACATGAATTATTGGGTTTTGGGGCTGATACTATTGGCTTTGACAAAATTTGTGATGAGTTGAATTTTTTTTTAATGCCCTATTAAGTGGCATTATGCACACACATTTAGTGGGGTCTCAAAAAGAATTTATTGGATCCAAACCCCATTTAATGATTTTATGTGAAGATAACAGGGGAGATCCTTCGAGATATCCATCAATATACACATTCTAACTAGATAAGATGGGTTTCTAAAAAAGGGGAGATCATGTTTAAGAAAATTACCCATCTGGTTGGGAAAAATCTCAATAAGTTTTGTTTCTCGATATTCCACTAGTAGAGAAGGTAGTTGAACCCAAAATAGAATGTACTTTATCATAGATATTTGAGGGCTAAAGTTGGTAGACCATGACTGCATATGAAGACCTGAACCCTCTAATACCCATGCCTTATTTCTAAAAAATTGCATTCCTACTTTCTTTTGTAGAAAAAATGACAATGAAGAAACCCTTACCTTGATCTAGATAAAAGATTTTATTAGATCCCTCCCATTCTGAAAAAATCCAATCCTATAAAAGATTTAAAGTAGGTGTAAGGCTCCAGAACTTACAGATTAGTGCCACGCCTCAAAGGTCCTGGATTTGTGGGAGTACTAGGTCTTCTGACAATGTTACATTTACTACGATAGTCTTACATAATTTACTTTTCCTTTGTTCACTTTAGGAGACTTCAGTTCCTTCTATTACTTTGGTACCCATATTTTCTTTAGAAAAAGCTTTCCAAGCTCCAAAATTTTAGCATTCTTTGGCAGGTTTATTTCTTGCTTGAACTGAGCTTTTCCTTTCTTCCAAATAGGGAAATATATTTTGGAGATCTTTTCCAATGGGGGTTGGGATTTTGATTCAAAAATTACCTCATCTGTATCTGAGAGGTATTTTGGCAAGGAAAACTTTACTAGAATGGCATTGGGAGAAGAAAAAGGCACCTTCTGGTTAGAGATAATGTTAGACCAAAGAGGACAGTTGCTAAGATGTTTTAAAAGCATTCTTGAGTGCCTAGAATCAGGCTTGGAGATGTCAAAAGGCACTTGTTTCTCCCAATTAAGCTTTTTTCTTGGGCGTAACAAAGGACAGTGGCAAGAGGAATAGTCTGGTGGGGTATTTTATTGAAAATTTGTAGAGCGCTGACCCTCATGATAACCAGGGGGCCCTTGGAAGTGACTGCCAACTTTGGGATACTAACCGTAGCCATGAGGCCTTTGGAAGTGACCGCCAGTCTTGAGACTCTGACTACCATTTTTGAAAACCTGGCAATTTATAGACTATTGATCCCAACAGTGGCCATGGGGCCCTCGAAAGAGACCTCCAACTTTGAGAATTTGATTTCCATTTTTGAAAGTATGTTGATCCATATAGTAGCCATGGGTCCCTTGGAAGCGACCATCATTTTTGACATTCTGATTTCCATTCTTGAAAAATTGATTGTTGCCTTGAAACAATACGAAACCCAGAGCTCGATGCATTCTCCTCCGTCAATTCTTACTATATCCTTTCTTATTTTTCTTATTTTTCAAATAAATGTATTATACTAGAAAATTATATCCACGCTTGAGGAAACCTTGCTAATATATTTTATTTTCATTAGTAAATGAAAAAATTATACTTTATTAAATACTTATAGATTTAATGCAAATTTAAATATCATGTTTATAAGTGTTCCCTTAGTGAGGAGCAATAGATGATCTATATTTATTGATGGCATATATTAACAAGACTACCATTAAATAGATCTTAGTCATTGATTTTTCCAAACAATACAATAAATGATAAGAAACAAAAAAAATGTTATCTTTATAATTACTATTATTTTAATTTAATATATACACCAGAGATAATGATTTAAACATCCAATTGTGGTCTTGGCATAATGAAAATCCAAACCACTAATAAAGCTCTTCTTGTGAAGGTTGGTTGGGACTTAGTGAGAAATAGGAAGGACTGGTGCTCTATACTACATGCTAAGTACCTAAATAACACCCCTCTGATCAGGTGTCTTTTTATGGTCACCCCTACGGGTCCTTAATTTGGAACAATATTTGTAGGGTCAAACTACTACTACAGTTTGGTTTGAGATGGAAACTTGGCAATGACTACAAAATTAAGTTCTGGGAGGATCCCTGGATACTTGAAATACCCCTTAATCAATCTGATTTCAGGACTTTGATGGCCCCTACTTCTGATCAGTTTGGTAATAAAGTGGTGGACTATATGATTTGTCAAAAAGGCTCTCAAAAGTGGAAGGATTTGGAGATTTGTTACCAACACTCTCAGGAGTTAAGTCACCAAGATAGATTACTTCAGGAAGTTTTATCTCTAACCAGAATACCCATTTTTGTCGAGGATGATGATTTTTATAGAACAAAGAGAGCAAAGGTAATCTCTCGGTCAAGTCGGCTTATAGATTGTTTTCTTTTTCAGGAACCCCAAAAATTCTTTGGAAACACATTTAGAATAGGCACCTTACCCCAAAAATCAATTTCTTTTGGTAGATTGTGGGTCATAATAGGATTCTTAGCCAGGATAATTTAAGGAAAAGGGGATTTCAAATCCCTAATAGATGTATGTTCTACAAGAATGATGAGGAGTCTACCCCTCATCTGTTACTCCATTGTCCTTTTGTTGTTGAGGTTTAGTATTCGTCCCTTCAAAAACTTGGGGTCTATTAGACCATGAATGGTGATCTCAAAAGCTTTGTGGAAAACTAGCTTTTCCCCTATTATCACCCTTTACCCAAAAAGATTTGGCAATAGGTTCCTCCCTTTATCTGCTGGTGTTTACAGAAGGAAAGGAACAACAATATTTTTTGAAATGTGGAAAAGAGCCCCATGGAGGTCTTTAATATTTGCTTCAGACTACTCACTGATAAAATATCACTTTATTCTTGGAAACCTCCAAGAAATCCCCCCTATGCTCTTGAAATCACTATGACTAAATATTGGAATAGGTCTCTGGACCTTAATTCCTTTAATAAATCAAAATCTCTGGCTAGGCTGAATACCAAGTGGAAGCCTCTCTTGCATGGTTGGAAAAAACTCAACTTTGATGGTGTTTCCAAGGGAAATCCTAGCCCTGCCAGCATTGGTGGCATCATTAGAGATCGGGATGGAAGATTGGTTGTTTGTTATATTGGTGGAATAGGGATTTAGTCTTCAATGATAGCAGATGCATGGGATTTGCTTAGTGGGGTCAAATTTTCTCTCTATTGGGTTAAGGCCTCTACATATTGAGGGAGACTCTAAATCTGTGATTGATGACATCACTAATAAAATCTTTCAAGGATGGAATATTAGGGATATTATGATTGATATTCAGTTCATTCACACTAAATTTGAAAGAAAGAAACTTACTCACATTTTTAGAGAAGGCAATAAAGTTGTCAATGTTACAAGTATGAAGGTTTTGTCATTGATGTCAACAAGTTGGTGTTGTCATTGATGTCAACAAGTCGGTGTTGTCATTGATGTCAACTATGTGTTGATGAAGATGTTGAGGATATTGAGAAAATTGTGAAAAAGAGGGAAACAGTTTGTTGTAAGTTGTGCATGTGTAGTTGAGATATTGAGGAAGTGTTGTGAGTACACAGAGCTATCTTTGTGTGTAAGATGGGTTGGAATAAAGTAACGTGTTGAGATGATGTCTCTGGTAGTTGGTTTCCAAGTGCTTTTGAGAGAAATTTATAAACAAAAAAATATTTTTTGTGCATGTGTTCAGAACATGCTCTGAGATGTGCTCTGCATTTATTCTATGTTGATGCTATGCCTATTTGGATTTGATATGTTGTTCAAGGTTTTCAGTAGTTTCTATTTCCAAAATTTAGGTTCCTGGATCACTGTGCAGAGTAAGATATGTTCACCAATGTGTGAACCAGTTTTTAGTGTTATTTGTTGTGATCTGGGAGAAATGTATTTGCTTTGCATTTCTCCAAATTTTTGTTTTAGGTTGTGTGGATCTGGGAAGTTTCTTATAATGTTTTTATCTTTCATAATTTAAGGTTCCACTTGATTTAGTGTAGTACAATGTGTGTTTTATGTGTCAGAGTGCGTATGAGGTTAACCAGATGTTCTAGGTTGAAGTATTTCTATGATGCAAGTTTTAATGAATTATTTTTTGGATCTCAAGTGGTTCATGGATTGTTCTAGATCATGTAAAAGATATTTGTGTGGTCTGCATGTCGTCTTGATTAAATATGAAGAATTTAGTTAATAGTTTATGGTGTTTAGCACGAGTAATGGCTGACCTAGTGTTAACACTACATGCAAAGCCTTTCGAAGCTTGTGGAAGTGTATTGAAGTGTGTTAGTATTAATTTGGGTCCTAAATAAGGATTTATATGGGTTTCCTTTATTCCTATCCATTGTGGTCCATGTTTGGGTGCCAACCTAATTTAAAATTTTAAATGTAAAGGATGTGTTGCCAACCTTGGAGAAAGTTTTCAAGGTTGAGGATGATATAAATGAGAGTGGTGTTGTTGGAATATCTTGAGATAGAGGTGAGATAGATGTGAGTTATGAATGTGATGTGTATTATAGAAGTATATATGTGAATTTGAATAGAGCAGTGTGAACTTCGAAGTGTTGGACTTCTGAAGGTAGTGAGTTGAAGGTGTTCACAATCATTCAAGCAAGGCTACGAAGGTGTTGGAGAAATTGTGGTGGATTCCTAGTTGCATTGAGAACTTGTTCTCTGTGTAATATTTCTCTTCTATCTTCATTTTCTTTTTGTGGTAGTGAGCCCTAGCTATGAGAATTTTTGGATAGTGTGTCCTATTCTAGCAATGAGCCCTTGTACCAGTTTCAAAATTACTTATATTGTGAGCTAATCCTCACCATGGTTTTTCCCTCAATAGGTTTTTCACATAAATCTAGTGTTCTCTTGTGTATGGTGTTGTTATTTCAGTTTCTATTATCTGGATTTCATGATTAATCATTTTAATAGAATAAGGGTTTAATGAATGTGTGTGGATCTTATTACTATTGAGGGTTTTGATGTTTTAATTTGCTACAATTGATTCACCCCCCCTCTCAGTTGTCTTGTTCATTCAACAGTCAAATCTTTGGACAATATTGGATCTTCTTGGAACTCTTCAAGATGTTGGAGGAATCTGGAGGCCCTTCCCACAAATGTGCAAGAATTGATCCTTGATGATGAAAAAATATATCTACCATTAATGATGAGTGCTAACACCCCTTGCTTCGGCTGGATTATTCTTCTAATTACCAGAATTCTTGGTATGTTGTGGTGGAATAATAATGATGATATGGATAGGAACCTATGGATGACAAGGATTTGATCTAAAGTGTACCTTTTTCCTAGTTGGGCTTACACTTGGTTCAATATGGTTATAGGTCACGTGTACGAGGCTTAGCATGTTATTAATGATCTTTTAATTAGTTTGAATGGACAAGCGGTTGATAATATTTCATACCCATCCAAACTAATGTTTAATTATTACCTTATAATAATAACTTTTGGGTTCATGATGGCTAATTTCCCGACCTCAATGTACTCTATCACTCTCTGGACTTGCTCCACCAGACTAAGCTTCTTGGGAAAGACTACTCGTACACGGGAAGATAAAATCTTCTTAATTGGGTAGGGTACGAAGATCTATTGGGTTTATTTTATCTTGGGAAAATATTTCCTTATGCTTTCCCATTTAGCAGTTTGATAATTTTCTTGCTCTCACTAGCATGCTTTCTTCTTTGGATTCAAAGATGGGTGGAGATAGATTCAAAACTAAACCAGAATCTTGTGAGGAGTTTCATCATGATGCTTTGTTGTGGCACATTTGTGTCGAAGGGGGCTTGGGCCCTCTGATGGAATTCCTAAAAGGTCATGATGATTATTTTTTTTGCTCAATTCGCCAACAGCTAGTGCAACTGAAGGGTGATTGTTGGCAACATTTCGTTTGAAGTGAGTGAAGATGTGATAGCCCAAGCCATTTGGCTTTCTTGCACTAGGAAAAAGCTCAAAAAACACATGAAGGTGTAGGATATGGACAACATGCAATAGTTCTTTAAGTAGAATGAGCAACCTTCAAAACTTCATGCTAGCTATGATAGGAATAAGCTCCCCACTCCTTGGGACTAGGTTTTCCTTGTCCTAATGAAATACATTACTTTAGAAGGTTGTTTCAAATGGTATTATTTTTACCACATGCCTCTCCTTAATCATCTTTGTCATGAACTCCTCATTAGCTTTCCTTCTTTTCTATTATCGTCTCTTGAAAGCTCTGTTAAGGGTAAGAGCACAAAGTTGTGTCACACTGTCAGCCAAATAAATAGTTATGAGTGAAATGTTTTCGGAAAAAAAAATTTCGGCTGAAACCACATGGCCTATATGTGGCACATAGAGTTTTGGTTGAATATGTTTTGGTCAAATCCAAAAAAATATTTTTTTTTCCATTGTCTCTTTGAAATTGGCTTATTTTATATGCATGGTTTCGGTAGAAAGGGTTTCAGTCGAAATCCTTTCTATCGAAACTATCTATGTGGCATCCTAGTTGGCAACCAACTCAGCTTTTTTCACAATATTTTGAAACTTTCAACTTCAACTAAGTATTTCTTCCGTCAGAATGATGTTTAAAAAAAATAAAAATACCCTTTTGTAGAGCTCGAAGTGGTGAATCCAAATATGCAATTTTTTTAATATTTTGATTAGTTTTAATATATTTTATTTTTAAAATAATGCAAGTAGGTTGTTAAAGTTAAAAAAGAGGTTGATTAGAAATTTTAAAAAAATAGTAAAACATATGATTTTGTTTTGAAAAATATATGGTGCACTAGAGGAGAGAGTCCTCTTCAAAATGGTATAATTTTTTTTTTGAAAATGATTAAAAAAATAGACAATAGTTGATGTCCAATGAAAACTATCAAATTATGAAAAGTTTGAATTTAAAATGTTATTACGAGAAAAATATACATAAAATTTTTATTTTTTTTCCATGCACTAGATATTGAAGTCACCTATTTGGACAAAAAAACTTAGGGGAAAATGAAACTTTTTTCTATTTGTTTCTTGCCATCAAGTGAATGCCACTTTTTCTTGAAATTTTTAGCATTCCAAAATCTGCTCTTAAATTGATAAAAAAAATCAAAACAATTTTTAAAAAATCTAAAAAACTACAGGATAAAACTTCATCAATATTTCTACCTTTCATTAGTTTACATCATTTTGAAATTCAAAACATAAAGACCACTTTTATGTGGTCAAAGTTTAGAATTTTTTTTGTTGTTGGTCAATTCCTTTATAAGTGTGACACAGGTTTGTGCTTTTACCCTTAAAGAGACCTTGGATCTTGGCACCAAAAAATTTGGAAAAACCCCCTCCCCCTTCACTAGGGGCTCATTCTTCGCCTGTATCAGTTTCATTTGGCCTTATGCCCCCATAAAACCTATTTCTACCACTAGGGTTGAGGAGCTCGAACCCTTTGAATCTACTCCCTTGAAACCCTCCTCTGTTGTTATCGTCGGTTCAAAGAGGAAACTCTACCTCCCTCCCAACTAGCCCCCTATGAACACTAAACCCAAACCACCTACCAAAAAGAAAAAGGGGAGCCTTGATAAAGCTCATACCAATGTTGTTGTTAGGCTATGTGAATTAAAAAAAACTCCTACAAAGAAGGGGGAAAACCAACTAGTAAGGAAAATTTTGAGAAAAAAATAAAAAGGGCATCACTTTCTATGTGGAAGAACCCACCATTGAAAATGAGGAGGGTGAAAATGACACCAAATATTCTGAGGAGGAGGAAAATTTATTGAACATGGGTAAGGATACTAGTGTGGAACCTTCCAGTGTCAAGCGATTTAATTGTTCGGAAAAACAAAAGCCTAGTGTCCACATTGATGAAATTTCTAACCGTTTTGATTAGGACATTGAGTGCACAAACAATAGGCATGAAACTGTGGAGGAAAATAAGGAGTATATTGAGGGACCGAGTCATTTTTTAGAACTTAACAAGGTGATACAAAAGGATTCCACTTTAGACTCCTCCAATCATCAGGTTTTGGAAGAGGGGACTAAATTATCAGATGTTGCTAAGGAGGAAGACTACAAAGGACTACATGCCCAAATTTGTACCTTGGAGAGGAAACTCAACAAGTTGACCTGCTTCACCATTAAAGTCATCCACCACTCGGTGGGCACTCTTTGTGTTGTGTTGAAGGAGGAAGTAAATAAGAATGCAATTGAGGCTGATCCCAGTACTAGGCATGCCAATGGTGATGTTTATAAGTTCCTCATGGAGGAATCAGAGAACATAACTAGATGATGGTGTGGGTCTTATCTATTCTCTGGGTTTTTTTCTTTGTTGTTTTTGTGTTGTCACTATGTTTTGTTTGTCTATTGTTACTATTTTTTATTATGTTACTATGAACTGATGAACTCTAGTTCGTAGGGCTTTTTTGTGTAAAGGGTATTTCACCCTTTAAATGCATCTTATAATATAAAAAACAAGATGATTGGAAAATGGGTCAACTTAAAATATTCTCAAAAAATATGGTAGATGGTGATAATCCACTAACTATTGCTAACTTAATACCATTGCATTTTAATAGATTTCCTAAGTAAAAAATATTACTTGTTGCATATATTTTATAGATAGTTTTCCATGTAATGGTTTAAGTGAAAGAGTATGTATCATATATGGATAAACATAGCATAAAATTGATTAATAAAATGTCTCCTAGTACATTAGTGAACATAATTGTCTTTGTGGAGTGTTTGCAAATAAAGTGGAAAATTTTAAATTTTTCTAATACTATCTTTTAAAGTGGAAAGGCTAGATACTTTTCCTATTAGTTTGATTTGATTACAAGTAGCACATTGTCACCTAAAACTCTCTTGACTTAATTGTTGGTTTTGAGGTAATACAATACATAGAAACATGTTATTGGTTTCATCAAGGGTGATAGTGTGGCTAATTGATAATCTCTTATAATTATAATTTAATTACACTCCTTGTTTAACACAACATATAAATTTTTATATAATTGTTCAAAACTCAATTATTTGCAAAATAGAATAGCACTTATTCAAAATGACAAGTTATGTAATGCCTAGAATATTTTAGTAATTAGTTTCATACAATTAAAATAATATTTTATAATATTTGGATTCTTTAATTATGACATAGCAAATTTAGTGTAGTTTAAAATTGATTAAAAAAATTGAAGATTGTTTTTGATAAAGTAAGCTGCATTTTCAAGGTGCAATACCCTTACACACTGAGCTCAAAGGGTCAAAAAGAGACCAAGTCCATAGTTACATCAAAGACCATAAACAACAAAAAACAAAATAAATAGGCACAACAAACCAACAATAGAAAAAGACCTGATAGCCCAAGACACAAACCCACCCATTACATAGCTATATCATCCTACTTCTCAAAGAGAAGATTTAAGACATCATCACCCACCTAATTAGTTCCCTCACCCTCTTTCTTCTTCTCCACCTCTTCCTTGAGTACCTCTGAGAGTATGACAACAAACCTATGGATGATCTTTATGGTGAATCATGTCAGCCAAGTAAACCAATGCCATTTGAAGATTGTTAAATGTGAGAAATTGTACAATATATCTATTGATTAGATATTATTATATGGATGAGTTGACCAATGCCATTTTAATAGTATTACTCATTTATTTTTATTTTTTTAAAGAAAATGGTCTTCAAGTAATTTATAAAGCATTTAATGTATTTGGCATGAACATTTTAGCATCAATTATTGTTTCACTTTGTTGACTATCGATGTGTTAGTATTACCAACTATTGTATATTTTCAAATTTGTACATGTTTAAAATTGATCCGTTTGACCAAAATTGAAAGAAATTATGTGTCCCATGTATTTAGAATGTTTTTTTATATATTGTTTTTAGTACTTTAAGATCAAAGTTGGTTGACAAAGATTATGATTTTAGGAATATCCTTCTCTTCTAATGTCATTGGCTTTTGTGAGAATTGTGTATTGAACACTATATTGAGTAAAGCATAGAACAAGTCAATAATTTAGAGGCTATAATAGGAAGTGTAAGCCCTATAATTTGAAGAAGATATTCATTTCCAAGATTGCTTCCTCTTATGCTAAACATCATGGGGTAAAGTTTTAAAACTACCACACTTTTAGCCGACAAATTAGATTCAACTGAAACTATTTTTCTTGAAACTACTTTGCACCTACATGGCACAAAGAGTTTCGAGTGAAAAATTCACTTGAAACTTTTAGATTGATATAATTTAATTTTAATTTTAGGTTCAATTTTTATGGTAAGGTTTCAAACTAATGTTTTTTGGATGAAAGGGTTTCACTTGAAATTGTCTATATGTGGTAGCCTAATCTATCTTTTGGGGAAAATTTAACAAAAATCAACTTCAACTCTAGATTTCTCCAACCAATGGTACTTTCATGAAAAATATGAAAATACCCTTTTGTAAAGCTTGAAGTGTAGAATCTAACAATTTTTTTTTTTTGATATTTTGAATAGTTTTATTATACATTTTTGAATTTATTGCAAGTAAGTTATTTTAAGAAAACATGAGGCTCATTAGAAATTAAAAAAATATTTAAGAAACAAAGAAATAAATATGGTGCACTAGAGGAGAGAATCCTCTCCAAGATGGTATGATTTTTGCAATGTCCCATTGACCTCACTTTTTTCAAAATTTTCAACAACTAAAATAATTCTCTTAAATTTATAAAAAAAATATATCCAACTAATTTATCAAAAATTAAAAGATTATAAACATAAATTGTATTATCATTCTATATTTCACTAGTTTATATCATTTTAAAATTCAAAACATAAATGTCGTGTTTAGGTGGTTCAAGTTGAAAAATTATATTTGATGAACTACACATGTCTAGACATTGATACTTTTACACAAGTCACAATTGAACTACCACTACAATTGTACCCTTGGTGGATAATATTGTTACATTCACTAACTACAACAATTTTAAAAAATAAAAAAATAAGTATAAAAAGAGAGCTTTCTTTGAAACAAAAAATGCTTTCAACATCATTGTGAACCCTTTTTCTTAGTTTATAAGGAAAGCACCACTTCTAATGATGGTACAAGGAAATAGAGGAATAGGGAAATAATACTTGATTAATAACATTTAGATTACTCTATCCATAAATTTACCCCATCACAAAAGCCATTGTTTTTGCTCACCCCAACATATGTGGCTACTTTAAACATCAATGCATCAACCATTCATTCAACATTTCATGTACCAATTAAAGATTTGAACCCTCTTCAAGGTCAAGCTCTATCAATTTTCCAAGAAAGAATGTGTTTCAATCATGATATTATAAATTTGATGAAATAAACTTCCTTGCACCAAGGTTGCTAGAACACATTGACAACAAATTGTAGGAAGAAATCACATACCACAATTTGTGCTTGATGTTGACCTAGGATAATTGCCACTAATATTCACATTCTAATGTATGCTATATTTTCATATGAAACAACAATTTAGAGAATATTTTAGGTAGTGTTCACATTAGACACAATTTTGTAAATATATAGGGATGAACTTTCCCAAATCAAAATTTACAACCTCCTTTAAAATATAAGGAATGTTGAGGAAAAATAGATAGATTAAGAACTCCTCATGTCATGCACCAACTAAAACATATATGGATATGAACAAGACACATTTTTTTCTTTCATAAATTTATTTACAACAAATGATTTGATTGAAGAACACAACAACAAAATTATATGCCAAATTTATCTCTCTAAATTTTTTTTACTTTATCTAGAAAATTATCAATGTTCCCATTAAACCTATGGGTCCAATTGTTGGTTTATCTCACTATCAACATGTACTTTAATGATGGTTGTTCTCATCATCTCCTTTCTTAGTTTACTTTTATTTCAAAGAGATTTATTATACTAGAAACTCACATTTGTATTTGATGAAACCTTGTTGAGATAGTTTATCTTATTATCAAATGAGAAAATCAAACCTTATTAGATGTTTACAAATATTCGAGTGAGTTCTATCCACTTTGTTAATAGAAATTCCAATTTTACTTTTCATTTATACAAAAATGTCAGGGATTAAAGTGAATACCCTCAATTTTTACACCTTTTTGTTATGCCACTTTGAACACATGTCTTTGATATATTTATTATACTTAATTTGGTTTATTTTGTGCCTCAATTGACTCCCACTAAACTAGTTATTGCCATGTTGACTCCCATGTTAAATATTCAAATTGATGGCCACATTCATGTATTTAAGGATATCTCCTAAGTCATTTGATTAGATCAAGAGATTTATAGAAGGAATGAGACAAAGAAAGATCTTATTCAAGAACATTTAAATCAATACTTTTTTTTATTTAGGCATTAGACCAATCCATCAATTATACTAGATCAACATTTGGATAACATGTTTGGAGTGTCTGCAATACTTCATTCTTCTCTAGGTACATGATGACTATCGAGACAATCCAAGGATCTTTCCTTTGCCTTAAAGAAAATATGGCCATCATAAGCACAACCAAAATGAAAAAGATGTATAAAATGTTCAAGGCAATATTTTTATAAAGATTGCATCCATAGAAGACTCAATTGCACCACTTAGACATATCACAAACACAACTAGTTTTTTAACATAATCCTCTACATAAGGTCCTCATATCCCTCTAATCACAAGTCCAAACTCAAATTCTAATAAGATGTCATTTTCTATATCATTCTAAACAGTGGACATCAACAACGACCCTCCACTAAATCAAATTAGATATATACGTATTACTACTCCAATACTACAGTTGTTTATTAAATTTAATTTCTAACTGATTAACTAAAGATCACATCGATAGACGACTCGATTGTACTACTTAGACATATCATAGACACAACCTAGTTCACAACGTAAACCCTCTATATAAAGTCTTCACATCCCCTAATCACAAATGCACACTAAAATCCAATTACATATCATTTATTCCAACATTGTAACTAATCAACATCAACGATAACCCTCTACTATATCAAATTAAATAAATACTTCTTAATAATCCAAAACTACAATAATTTATTAAATTTAAATTCTTAACTAATTAACCACCATCATTTAGCTAAACCTAGATATTTACTCTACAAATGGAAAACTCCATTCCTAAAAAGTGGTCAATATAAAAAATAGTAAATATATGCAAAAAGTTTGATCATAAACATGCAAGTACCTACTCTATGATATTTATGTAGCTTGTCCTTGCTGTACTCATTTGGGTTTTTATTATTTTATTGTTTAAAACTTAAAATATAGTTGTTATCCTTTATAATGATACTTCTTTGGAAAAAGAGCACGTCTATAATGATTAGCGTGTCTTGTGGAGAAAACAAACGTCATCATACGCAAAAACAGCAAAAGCAAACAATACAACTCAATTAACTCTTTTCGTACAAATTATAACTGTGCGTAAATAAAGCAGGCACGGCTTTTACGAATCTTTTTGCTTAAGAAATAAATTGTTTTCTATTTATTTTTATTCGTGTCACGTGTGTGAGACCACCGTTGCTTAAATTAAGCGAATTGACAAAACAAGCTTTAACTCTTCCAGGGGGCAAAGTTTTTAATATTTTGATTTAATGAGAAAAATAGATCTTGGGAATAAGTTAGCCTAATAGATTTGTACTATCACTACGTTGATTTTGTGGATAAAGTTTTAGTTTTATGGAGTGGAGGAGCTAGTTTTAAATTTGATCAAAGGTTAATAGTTATGGTTTTATTTTCATATATTTTTTAAGTGTTTGGAAGGGGGAAAAAACATTTCAAAAAGTTCAAGGTAAGTAATTAATTTATCAAAAAGTAAGCAATTCATATAGATTGAAGAGTTAGGGCCGAGGGTCTAGTTCGATTGGCTAAAGCATCTTGTTGCAAGGAAGAGGTCACAAGATCTAGTCTCTCCTCCATCCTCGTGGTATCAGATGGCGTGTCTAAAAAAAAGGTAGATTGAAGAGTTGGGACTATTATTGACTTGTTAAAATTTTAAGAAGGGATGGATTTAGTTTTGTGGATGATTTGATGTTATTTAAGTGTAGACTATTACTTAGCGATTCATAAGATGTTTTTCGTACCATGTTTGATTTTGGAATATTTTGACAGATAGTCAATTGGTATCTATTTTTCTATGGATTGAATTTGTGTATGCATATTTACGTCCATGCTCATAAAAGTGAACCTTGTCTACGGATTTGAACTCTACGCAAATAAATGATATGTGAAGTATTGATTGCCTAAAACCCATTCAACAAAGCCTCCTAGAATTTATATTTCATGAAAAGTCGATGGTGATGAACATTTTTGAGAGTTCACTAGGCGAGGATATTCTCCTTTGGTCAAACCATTAGGAATTAATTTAATTGTTTTTGCATAAGGATCAAAGACAATAAGTAACCACATAGGATGCTTGATTTGTCATTAAATACAAATATTTTTGTAAGTTGATGATGTAATGTTGCACTATGGTTCTCCTTGAGTGATAATGAAAATTGGAGTAAGATCTTGTTGATGATAGATAAGTGAATTAGGCTTTGTCCTTTTAGACAACATTGTAGCACACAATTATAAATTTTTGATAGTCAAGCAGGAAAATGACAACTAATTAGGAAAGGATTGGGTTGGGTCCATAACAAAATTTGAGTTGGGAAGCTTTAGGGTCATTTTCATGCCCATAGATTTGCTCTAGGTAGGTGAATGAATAAATCAAGGATTAGATTTGGTCCCCACAAATTTGTGCAATTGGAATCAAGTCACACTCATGCATTTAAATTCCAACTTTTGTGTAGAATCACAACTTACACACTAGTCATTGTATAAAGGACAACCTTGCCAATGTGAGTCCAAAATAAATAAAAAAGTTGTATGATATGCAATTTTTAGCATTACATTTCCCCCCACTTTGATTGACATGTGAATTATTATGAAGATGAGGGTGAGAATGCAATAGTGTGTCCCATTTTTTTTTTTTCAGTTTTAGATCACTAAAATAATTTTTTAGCACTCATCACATTCTTCAATTATAACAAACAAACTATAAAAAATCTATTGATAATGGTGGGATATTATATGTAGATTCAATTTATAATTTTTGTATGATTTTTTTATTATATTTTGTAAGTTTTCAATAATTTTAAGTTACATTTCTACCATTTTTAGTTAGTAATGTTTTATTCTAATGCATAACTTGAATCCAAAAATAAAGTCTTTCCACATTTTCTTGGACATAGATCATCAGCTCCAATATCTAAAGCACAAATATTTTTTTGTAATTTATAATTGAATATTTTATTTATTATTTTAATTGGTAATAATAGAAATTTTAGACTTAATTTTTACCTTAATGTGTTTCTCTTTGGATATATATCATTTTTTCTCATTCAAACAAGGACATCAATATAACATGCAATATAATTTTTTGAGATGTATTATTTTTCTCTATGTTGAATATAGGTCATTATTTTTTGCAATGGACCTATATTAACTATAATATTAAAAAAATATAATAGTAAATAAATAAAATACATATTATACTTTTTGGAAAGCTAACATTGGGGCTACATATGTAATATTTTTCTTTGGATGGTTTCATTTGATCTCCAAAAATATGAAATGAGCTAATATTTTTTGCCAAGGTGTGGATAGGAGTGAAAGAGGCTATGCTTGAGGTTCCACAAAGGGGGGTTTCATCTAAGGATTGGGTATGATTAGGTTAGACCATGATCCACCTCTTAGATAAAAACCTATACATTTTCAATCTTGGTACATGCTTTTAGGGATTTTTTAGGGTTGGCCCACTAGGTGGACATGTTATTGTGCTTCCAACCATGTGTGTTAAAGTTAAACAAGGACTCAATATGAAAGAAAATATTTAGATAGTTAGAAATGATACAATATGGATGCCAATTTGATACACGTCCCTCACCATGAATGCTCCATATCGATACCTAAAACATTGAATTTTAGTGAGTAACATCTAATAAAAATTTTAAGTAAGCACTAATATTTAATAAAAAAATTCAATGACAAAAATAGTAAGTGCAAAAAGAAAAGATAACATCAATTGGGCACAATAGTGAGGATAAAAGGAAGCATGGAGTTATAATAACATGAAGCCATTTAGGCGGGCCAAGTGTTTAGAAATGGGGATAAAAGGGGTCAAAAGTGACCACTTTTTTCTTGAAATCAACTAAACATAAACTTGGGCATGTAATTGAAGATAGTTGCAATTAAAATTTGAAGATGTGATAAAAACAAAAGATGTAGTACTCTAAATATAGTCTCCAAATTACTAAGGCTTTTTAAAATGGTCAAGATTAAGAGGGTCAAATATTAAGTGCATATAAAAGTGCTCCTATTTTTATTACTAAAATATAATATAGCATCTAATTTGTAACCTACTATTTTTTTGTTGTGTTGAGTATTTTTTAAAATTAGTTGTTGGAAAGATAAGTAAGAGCTAGTACCTCAAATTCTATACTCTTTTTATAATGATTTGAAGTAGGTGCATTCTAAAAAAAATATCGCTAAATATGTGAATCACACAACTTATGTAAAAATAATATAAAATATATATTTTTGAATGTGTATAGAATGAAATAAAAAAAAATATTTATATTTTACATTTGAATAATTGAAAAAAATATAAAGAAAAAATAAATATGTATTTGAGAAATATGCAGAAGTTATCATTAAATGCAAAACACATATCTTAACTTATTCAAAATAAAGAAAAAAAATACTATATTAAAAAGGTCAGAAGTAATTCAAGTGGTGTCATTGAGTTCAACTATAAAATTAGTAAAGCTAATGAGAATGATTTTGGGAGCCAGAGTGGGGTCCAACCCTTAGGCTCAGATAACCAAGCCTATTCCAAGATTGATAGGTAGGAGTACATAATTTTAAATATCATGAGTTCACATTATATTCATCCAAAGAAAATGCACTAACAAGCACAAAAGAAAATATCCTAGTTTTGGTCCCACAAATAGTTGGGCCACATGATGTTTATGAACTTTTTATGATACTTTTTGTTTATGTTATTACTAATTATTATTTTGTATTGGAAAGTATAATTGTTTGATTATTACATCTTAGTTGTCAATTTTATTTAAAATTAGCATAGAATTGATAATTTGTCAATCCTGTGATATTATTTTATATTAAAGTATATAATTGGTATCATTATATTTTTTTTGTGATTAACTTATTTCTCTTGTTTAATTAATAATTTTAATTTATAATTTAATTTTACATATTAAGGTAGAATTGATAATCAACATGGAAAATAATATGTGGGGAACATTTAATGAAATCAAAATAAATAAAAATAATAATGGGAGCACATGAAAAGACTTCATCAAATGAGAAAATATAGAGGTGAGGGTATGTCATCATTGTCAATTATTTGAATATAAAATAAATCATAAATAACCTACTGAAATATAAATAATAAAATTATGATTGATGATGAAACACCGACGCTTATAATATTCTAAATACAAAATACAAAAAATATACCACACAATCAAACTAATAAAAAATATATACTTTATTATAAAAGTCAAGAAAATATACCAAATTAAAAAATACTCAAAATGAATAGAATTCACCAAATGTACCAAACATACCAAACTAAAAACATATTCTAATTAAAGCACCACCTAAAATTATTCATAAAAAATCAAAGAGTTTAATTGAAATTGATGAAAATATAATAAACCCATGTCTAGTAAAATTGTAGAACATACTTGTAGTGAATTGCTAAAGAATGGAAAATATTTTTTGAAAACTTATATAAAACAAGAAAAGTTAGTTGTTTGTTAATATGATGAAAATTGTAAGGCCTCAAGATTTTACCTAATACATTAATAGTTAATGCTAGAGGAACATTTTTTTGTGCACATGTCACAAATGTATATTCACACACTAGAGATGCCTTGATGCAACACAACATCACTCATATAGTATGACATAAATGCATAAATAATGGTTACATAAGGAGAAGACTTAACACCATCGTGCGATGATATCACCACAAAAACCATATAAGAGTATTGAGTTTAACCTAACCATGGTGAAATGATACAAGACCATTAACCACATCTCTCATGAGTTGATAAATGAATGAGAATGAACCTCTATTTCCTAATCCAAGGAAAAGCATGCATAATTTCAATCCACAATACAAACCCACACACACTTAGCCATACCAAATGATATAGAAATAAAATTCAAACCATAAGGAATGTCTAATTGGGAGGTTGAATGGTAGGGGGAATCACTCTCATGACCTAGTATTGCAAGATACTATCAACTTCCTCTTGAAGTGTGTCTAACAACACATAATGAATCATAATGGACAAAGGGCATAAACCACCATCAAACCAAGATAGGAATTATGTTGAGAAAATGTGTCTCAACCTTGCAATTACATAAGGTATTGTTGATACAACAAGTATTGTTCATTCGGAAACGACGAGGGGGGTGTGGGGGGATCCCCCCATGAGGGTTCTGGGGGGATCATCCTCTTGGCTAGGGTCTAGGGGCAGTGCGCCCTGGTAGGGGCTTGGGGACAACACCCCTGAAAGGAAATTTTTATTTTTATTTTATTATTGTAAATATGGACCGTTCATCATTATGTCTCATATATGAGGGAAGATATTTTATTAGCTTGACTTTCCCTAGAAGGAAACCCTATTTTATGAGGGTGATGTATTACAATTGTGTATTGTGATGTATTCAAGGGTTTGATAGCGGTCATGTTGTCTCTGGATCTCTGAGTGGTGATACTCTTGTGAGAAGCTTGCTTTGCAAGTATATTGTAATCTTTGTGATTTATGAAAAATATATCGGGTGGGCTTTTGGAGTGTGGGGTTTTTCTCTTGAAATGGTTTTCCCCATGTAAATCACTATGTTGTGGTATGTGTGATATTTATGCCTATTTATGTTTAAGTTTCTATAACTGCTAAAGATCTGTAAAAGTTTTGCATTATTCTCCTCTCAAGATTAGTGTAGGAAGTTGTTCCACTACCTTAGCTTCCTTACACATTCAAGGTAGACCCTAGAGAACAAATTTCATTTCATTTTTTCTTAAATAGTTAAAAAATAACCACCATATTAGGATCACCATAGCTAATTAAAATCACCCCTATTTCTAGTCTAAAATTCCTAGGCGATTTAAGGTTAACCCTTGGCTATCTTCAAATAACTCTTTGTAAAACATGCAATCCTTGACTATTAAAATGCCATATTTTGGAGAGGACTCTTAGAGACTTTATTTTCAACTTTGAAGAATACATTGGGATCCCCTACAAGTCTTGTTGTTCTATGGATCCTAATCATGCTTTGGTGTTAATATTTTGGCCACTTTAGCAGTCTTATTTTCTCCCAAAATTAATTAACAAGGGAGTGTATGGGGGAGGGGCCCCTTTTGTTGGGTTTGAAGGGAACCCCCCCATCTAGGGCCTAGGAGCAAAGCCCATGGTGGGGGTCTGGGGACAATGTCCCTAATGGGGGTTGCTAGGGGTAGCACCCCCAAAGCAAAAGTTTGATATATTTTTAATGTTGAATGAACAAGAAAACTAAGAGGAGGTGGTGAATCAATTATATCTTATCAAAACATCAAAACCCTCATTAAAATTTAGATCCACATACATTCATTAAACCCTTAATCTATTATGATGAATTAACATGAAAAGCAAATAACAAAAAATGAAACAACTTTAACACCATGCACAAGAGAACACCAGATTTATGTGGAAAACCCAAGAAGGGAAAAACCATGGTGAGGATTAGCTCACAATATAATTAATTTCAAAATCAGTTACAAGGCCTCATTTCTAGAATATGACATACTATCCAAAAAGGCTCATAGCCAAGGCTCACTTCCAAAACAGAAAAAGAAGATAGAGAATAAATGTTACACAAAGAACATGATCTCAATGCAATAGAAAATCCACCACAATAGCTCTAACACCTTCGTAGTCGATTTGAATGATTGTAGAAACCTTCTTCTCACTACATATAGTAATCTAACACTTCAAATTTCACACTTCTCTGCTTAATTTTGCATCACACACACTTCACACTTTCATCTATCTTGTCGATCTTGACCTCCTTCAACAATTCAACTCATACTTATACCATCCTCAACCTTGAAACCCTCTCCAAGGTCAGAAATGCACCTCAAACATTCAAATTCAAATTAGGTTGGTGCCAAACACTTCTATGGAAAGTAGAAATGAATGTGGACCACATTAAAACTTAATTGCGACCCAAATCAACAACACCACTTAAACACACGCTACAAAAAATTGATTTAGGCCTTGAAAAGTTCCATTTAAAGGATTCTAATTGAAGAGGGTTTGATCAAACCCCCTTAGATCAAACCCCCTTGGATAGAACCCCACTTGTTTTAAACCATACCTATAACGGAGTCTCCTTTACACCTATCAAAATGTTGATAAAAAACCACATTTGCTTTACCTTTTGGGTGATCAAATGAATTCATTTAAAATTTATTATTTGTAATCATGTAGTCCTTATTATAAGCTTCCCAAAAAGTATAATTTTAAATATATTTAATTTGATTATTATATTTATTTTTTATTTGTTGTGAATGTAGTTTTTTCACCGAAAATCAAGTTCTCTATTCCACACATGTGGAAAAATAGTAGATTATCAAAACAA
Organism: Sequoia sempervirens; assembly: GCA_007258455.2. Lineage (NCBI taxonomy): Eukaryota > Viridiplantae > Streptophyta > Pinopsida > Cupressales > Cupressaceae > Sequoia > Sequoia sempervirens. Next base: position 242,081,773 of record VDFB02252616.1, read on the forward strand.
AATTCTGAAAAATATGTTCTAGCTAGGTATTGATGTCCTTGATCCAATGAAAAAGAAAAATTGAATTTTGATACATACAAAAAAAGTTATGTTGTTTAGGGTCCACATATGTCTAAATTGTAATTAGTTTGACTTCAAAACTTGATTAAGAAAAAAAATTTCAATAAAACACTATGAAACCAAATGAACATACTAGATATCACAATTACAAAGCTAAAAAAATAAAAAATAAAAATATCCTTCATAGAAAAAAATTTATGTTGTTTACGGTGAGCATCACTCTTTAAAAATGGTGTTTGATACCAAAAACTAGTTTTTGAAGATGGAAAAAAAAATGCAAACTGATTCAAAAAATAAATAAAAAAATATATTTAGAATCTACAAAAAAAATGTCACAAATCACTAGTTTGCATTATCTTCAAATTCCTCATGGTTTAGTAGCTATAGGTGCCCATAAGTGAATATTTAGTTAAAAAAAATTAGTTCAATGTCTAGTTTGGCCAAAAATTGTAAACCAGTATTGTGGGATCATCACGTAACTATGAAGAAACATGGAGCAAAAACATTTCTCCCAAACACCTTTGTAATGCACAGTCACACAACGGTGAACACAACTTCTATTGTATGATGATCCAACATACCATCTTTGAACACTTCTTACCAACATCTAAATCACATGGGAAGATCTTCAACCTAGAAGAAATGCAAAGCAAAACAAAAACATCTCTATGTAACCTAGAACAAAATTGCAACTCACTATTTCCTCTTTTTATCAAATTTTCTCAAAAGCACTTAGAAACCAAGAACCCAAAACACATCCAAAACACCTTCATCACTACCACAACCATAAATATAAGCTTATCAAAGTAAAAATAGAGGTTAACACCAGTAGCTTAACTGATGGCAACATAATGTAACAAATTGAAGCATAGAAAACACCAACCATTCATTTTCAACACCAATCTCCTTCAACACATACAATTGACACCAATGTCAACACAAGCTTGTTGGCATCAATGGCAACACCAATGTGCACATACTTGCAACAATCTCCCCCTTTGTCATTGATGGCAACACATGATGTGAAAAAATATCAAAGATACAACAACTCTGAATATACCAATTTCCTTTTCTCCTTTCTCTTTACTCACACTCTCTCCCTTACATGATTCTCTCTCCCTTATTACTTATTCTTTTTCACATGACTCTTCTCCCCTTCATAACTTTCTCTTTTTCACATGATTTTCGCTCCCCCTTTGACAGCAATGGAAAAGGATATACTATTTACATTATTCTCCCCCTTTGACATTACACAACCTACTTACAACTACTTTGAATACCTTTCCTTTTTTGCTCTGAATACTCCCCCTTAGGAGCACACACCAATCTGCAACAATTTGCAATGCCACTACCTGCTTCCCTTGAGAGATAGCCACTAACATCGGTCTAGAATAAGGGATAAATCTTGAAATCCACTGTACTAATGCATCTCCTTATACATCTAGTTCAAAGAAGGAAGGGAAATAACCCCAAGCTTCTCCCAGAGATACTCAAAAGTATCCTTAGGAATATCCTTAGTGAATATGTTAGCAATCTGATCCTTTGTAGGCACATATTCAAGCTTCACTTCATTCTCCACAACCTTCTCTCTTAGAAAGTGATATTTGATTGAAATATGTTTTTTTCTTAAATGCATCACGGGATTCTTTGAAATGTTTATTACACTTGTATTGTCACAAAAGATAGAAATAGGCTCATCATACACCACTCTGATATCCTTCAATGTTTGCCTCATCCTTAACACCTGTGTGTAGCAAGATGTTGCTGCAATATACTTAGCCTTTGCAATAGATAATGAAACTGAATCTTGTTTCTTACTTAGCCATGACATTGATCTATATCCAAGAAATAATGCACCACCACTTGCAATTTTTTTGTCATCCACACAACCAACCCAATCTACATCTATGTAAGCACTCAATGTGAAGTTAGTATCCTTTGGATACCATAAGCCATGATTCAAAGTGAATTTTACTTATCCGGATATCCTTTTTATTGTTGCAACATGTGACTCTCTAGGATCTTCTTGAAATCTAGCCACAAGACAAATTGCATGCATGATATCTGGTCTAGTAGTAGTTAGATATAGTAGTCCACCAATCATAGATATGTACTTACTCTAATTAGCCTTAGGGGATTCATCATCCTTTCTCAATTTGCAACTAGTAACCATAGGACTACATACCGGATTGGAGTCTTCCATTCTAAACTTCTTCAACATCTCTTTGACATACTTTGATTGTGAAATTAATATACCTTTATTTGTTTGATTGATTTGTATCCCAAGGAAGAAATTCATCTCCCAAAACATAGACATCTCAAACTCTTTTTGCATCTCTTCTGTAAACTTATTACACAACTTCATTGCCTCCAAAAATGATGTCATCAACATGCACAACTACAATCAAGATTTGATCTTTTTTAACCTTAAAGTAAAGGTTACTATCTATGGTGCCTTTATTGAATCCTTGTTGTATCAAATACTTATCTGACCTTATATACAAAGCTTTGGGAGCTTGCTTCAATCCAAATAAAGCCTTCTTCAATCTGTAGACCATATTAGGTTTATCTGATAAATGAAATCCTTTTGGTTGTTCCATGTAAACTTCTTCTAATTCTCCATTCAAGAAAGTAGACTTCACATCCATTTGATAAACTTTAAAATCCTTATATGCTACAAAATCCAAAAACATCCTGATTGCTTCCATTCTAGCCATCAGAGCAAATGTGTCCTCAAAGTCTATTACTTCAACTTGTGCATAGCCCTTACACACAAGCCTTTCCTTGTTTCTTACCACTTCTCCATTCTCTTTCAATTTTTTTTTGAATATCCACTTGGTACCAATAATGTTCTTGTTTGTTGGTCTTGGGAAAATTTCCCAAGTCTGATTCTTCTCAATCTGCATAAGTTCTTCTTCTATTGCCTTCAACCAACATTCATCTTTGCATGCCTCAATCACTGTTTTAGGTTCAACTTTAGAAATTAAACACAGATTTACCTCTTCTTCTTGTCAACACAACTTTTCTTTTGTCTCCAATGATTTGTTCTTTGAAATGATTTCTCTTCACATACTTAGGGGTTTTAGGGGTCTTTTTCGGATCTTCATCCTTTTCATCCTATGCTTCCTATTCCTTATCTTTTTCTTCTTCTTCTCTACAAGAAGGTTCATTTGATTCATATCCATCTATCACTACTAAATTCTATAGATCTTCATCAACTTTGAAACTTGCACTCTTAACAATATTTCTCAATCTTTCATTGTAACATCTGTAAGCTTTGCTTTTAGTAGAATATCCAAGGAAGAATCCTTCATTATACCTTTCATCAAACTTTCCTAAGTTTTCATCATCTCTTATGATATAGCATTATCTTCCAAACACTCTAAAGTACTTGACAGTAGGAATCCTTCCATACCACAACTCATAGGGAGTCTTTATATTGTTTTATTTTTCTTGAACTCTATTAAGTACATAAACAATAGTATGAATTGCTTCTCTCCAATAGACTTCCTATAGGTTAGATTCTTTCATCATAGTCCTTGTAGCTTCTTGAATAGTCCCATTTTTCCTTTCAAGCACTCCATTTTTCTAAGGAGTCCTAGGGGCGGAAAAGTGCCTCTTTATGCCATGATTCTCATAAAACATGTTAAATTTATTGGAGGTGAAATCTCCACCTCTATCAAACCTCAAACATTTGATCTTCAAATCTATTTCATTGTCAACCATAACTTTAAATTCTTTGAATCTATCTAGGGCTTCATATTTTTCTCTAAGAAAAGTAACCCACGTCATTCTAGAATAATCATCAATCAAAAGCATGAAATACCTATCACCTTGAAGACTTCTCACTCTTTTAGGGCCACAAAGGTCTGTATGCACCAATTCCAACAATCTGGTAGAAGATTATTATTTACCTTTGAAGCTTCTTCTTTTCTTCTTTTGACACTCCTTGTAGAAAACATTGTTAGGCTTTGTAATCCTTGGAAAATCTCTCATAGCTTGAACTAAACTTATTCTAACCAAGTTACCAAAATTGATGTGACACATCCTCTTGTGCCATAACCATTTTTCATTAATTTAAGTCATAGAACAATGACCATCAACACCCTTGAGCTAATAAAAATTTATATTTTTCCTCTTTCCAACACCAATCATAGTTTCAAACCCTTTCCTAATCTCACATCCATCATCTTGAAACATAAGATTATATCCTTTTCTACACATTTTTCCAACACTCAAAAGGTTATGCCAACCCTTAACATAGTAACGTCATTAGTATTATGCTTGCCATCAAAATTGATTGAACCTATTCCACAAATCTTAGCACTTGACTCATCTCCTAATCTAACAAGTCCTCCATCATATTTTTTTAATTTTAACATACTTACTCTTGTCTCCAATCATATGATTTGAGTAGCCATTTTCAATGTTCCAATAGTTCTTATCCTATCTAACATGAAAAGTAGATACCAAAGTACCTTCAGTCTTAACCTTTGTCTCTAGAGCACTTTCCTTCACACACCTTTTAGAGTTAGCATAAAAAAATTCATCTTTTAAAGCCAAGAACAAGCATGCATTATCATCATAATCTCCATAATTAGATTCATTGTCATAAACACTTGCATCTTTTCTAACATAATAGCTTTTCTTGATCATCTTACGTTTTTTTCCTTATTCTTATTGTTCACAATTCTGTTTGCACATCTTGAAAGCATAGTGACCTATTTTTCCACAACTAAAATATTTGAAAGGTAATTTACCTTTGTACTTACTAGTGCCCTTCTTCATCCTTCTCACAAAGTTAGCTACTACATCATCAAGATCATCCTGATTTGAATCTTCAGTCTTCTTTTTTTTTCCAACCTTAAAACCAATCTCCACTTTCACACCAGTATTCAAACCAAATTCTCTCATTTCAAATGAATTTATTGTACCATACAACTAATCTCTAGTATAAGTATTAAAATATGCAATTTCCTCAATAGCAAAAAAAATTTGACCATAGGATTTAGGAACAGTTTTGAGAATTTTCTTTACCTTTTTAGGTTCTTTGACCTTTCCTCCAAGACATCTAATTGCACTAACAATTTCATCAACTCTCTGCATGTAGCTTGTGATATTTTCTTCTTTAGACATTTGTAGGTTCTCAAATTGTGTCTTCAGATTTTGCATCTTAGCTTGTTTAACCTTAGCATCTCCTTCATAAATACTTTATAGCTTATCACAAATTTCTTTAGTAGTTTTCAAATCCATCACTTTTACTAATTCAGAATTGGTAAGACTACTCAAGGGAAAAAATATTGCTTTACCATTTGTTTCATAGGCCTTGATCTCATCACTTGTGCTTGGTCCATTTGTAGGTATGTAATATTGAGTCCTCATTGATTTCCAGACATCATATCCAAGGTAAACCAGATAGCCTTCCATATTTACTTTCCAGAACGGATAGTTTGAGCCATCAAACATAGGGATCTCCTTCTTGTTCACCATCTCAAATCTACCTTAAGTTGTTAAGATTTACTCCAAGGAACCTTGCTCTGATACCAATTGTTGAATGAACAAGAAAACTGAGAGGGAAGGTGAATCAGTTGTATCTTATCAAAACATCAAAACCCTCATTTTAACATTTAGATCCAGACGCATAACCATTAATCTATTATGATGAATTAACATGAAAAGTAGATAACAACAACTGAAACAACTTTAACACCATGCACACGAGAACACTATATTTACATGGAAAACCCAAGAAGGGATAAAACATGGTGAGGATTAGCTCACAATATAAGTAATTGCAAAATTAGTTACAAGGGTTTACTACCAAAATAGGACACACTGTCCAAAAAGGCTCACAACCAAGGGTCACTACTAGAACAAAAAAATAAAATAGAGAAGAAATGATACACAAAGAACATGATCTCAATGCATAGAAAATCCACCACAATAGCTCCAAAACCTTCACAATATGTTTGAATGATACAAACACCTTCTTCTCACTACATCCGGTAATCTAACACTTGAAGGTTCACACTTTTTTTCTCAATTTCACATAATTCGTATCACACAACTTCACACTTTCATCTATCTTTTCTATATTGACCTCCTTCAATAATTCAACTCATGTACTTATACCATCCTCAACCTTGAAACCCTTTCCAAGGTCGACAATGCACTTCAAACATGCAAATTCAAATTAGGTCAGTGCCAAAACACTTCCGTGGTAAGTAGAAGTGAATGTGGACCACACAAAAACTTAATTGGGACCCAAATCAATGACACCACTTAAACACATGCTACCACAAATAGTATTTATCCTTTGCATGTAGTGTAAACACCAAGTCAACCGTTACCTGTGCAATCACCATTAAACAATTAAGTACATGCTTCATCAAACCCAAGGATGACTTGTGAATCACACACCATGCTTGAACATGATCTAGAATATTCCTCAAGCACCTTGAAATCCATCAACCTCCTTCGCAACAACTTCCTCCTAAAGAATGTACAAACCCAATACACTTAGACTACTCTACCAAACACTATTAATTGAAAAATTATCTTTTGAATCACCAAACCTCAAATCCTCTTGATCGAGGTAAACTACCAACACAATAAACACACCTTTAGAATCACAAGACCTGAAGCATAATTGTGGTGAAATGCGGAGAGAAAACATTTCTCCCAAACACCTCTGCAACACATAGTCACACATCGACAAACACAACTTCTACGGTATGACAATCCAACATACCATCTATTGAATATAACATATATGAACATTCATACCAACATATTTGAATCTCATTGGAAGATCTTTAGCCTAGAAGAAATGCAAAGAAAAAATAGAACATCTCTCTGTAACCCAAAACAACACTGCAACTCACTATTTCCTCTTTTTATCAAATTTTCTCAAAAGCACTTGGAAACCAAGCACCAGAAACACATCCAAAACACCTTCAACACTACCACAACCATATATAGAAGCTTATCAAAGTATCAATAGAGGTTAACACCAATATCTTAACATATGATAACATAATACAGCAAATCAAAGCATAGACAACACCAACTATTAATCTTCAACACCAATCTCCTTCAACACATACAGTTAACACTAATGCCAACACAAGCTTGTTGACAACAATGACAACACCAATTTGCACATATTTACAACATTTAAAAAATAAATTTGTGAGTAATTTTGATTGAAAAATCAGTTTGTAACAGCCCAAAACAAGCAATTTATTACTGCATGTTGGAGGTGAACAATTGAGTGTGTGAGAAGTTGAATCTACACATAGTAAGCAATATAAAGTGTAGAGTGTGGATATTGCAGTTTTATGTGAGAGAGCTTGTAGCATTAGTGCACAAGTGTTTGAGTGTAGTTTGAGTAGTGAACATACAACAACAAAATTGTTGTGCATAGGAAAACTATAGTCATTGGAGAAGTTGCACACAACTATGAATATTATTGTAGATTTATGCAACACTATAATCTGTATATTTTGCTAGAAATTAATAAAAATTTGATAGCTATTTTGTGGACATAACCTATATTAGGTGAACCAGGTTAATTTTTTTGTCTCTATGTAATTCATTTAAATTTATTTTTATTGTTTGTATTTGCAATTAATTAATTTTAATTGCTCTATCTTGGTGGAAAATCCCAACAAGTCTAATATCCAAAATGACATCACCAACTAAGTGACAACCTTAAAAAAGTATAAATTACTAAGATCTAAAAGCTAGGGCATTACCAAGCTAATATAGAACATTAAGGTTGAATAAAAAAATATATTATAGCATCCTCATTTTAAGAGCTATTTAAGGATGGTTTAAACAAATCATTTCTAATATACATAGGGCTCAATTTTCTATGTTTGAAAACTATGGAGACCATAAATTTATTTTTAACCAAAATCATACTACTATTTATAAGCATAAATACCTTTTCAACTAATACAAATAAAGCACATACAAGTAATTTATGAGGCTAAATTGGCCACATCAATTTCATAAACAATGAACCTTATTTTACTTTTCCACCCCTCATTTTGTGATAAATTAATGTTTTATTAAAAAATTATTACTTACTTGAAGTGAAAGAAATTACATGACTTTGGTATAATGATTATTGGTCAGCAAGATCTAAATGCTTACAATTTGTTGTGAAAAAAAGGTGTGTTTTTGGTTGAGCATGACACTTTAGAAATTATTGGAGGATTCCAATTAGTCCCAAAATTATTCAATGACCTTTAGAGGGTTTGAGAATTTTAAAAAATTCACCAACTCCAAATGCTACAATCTTTAGAGAAGATGACACCACCTAGTTCTCTTAAACCCTACAATGATAAGTACACTCAATAATTTGAATTTTCTCATACCAAATTCATCATGCATGACAATAGAATCAATAAAAACAATAATTTTTTAGTTTGTTAATGATATAGATAACCTTTATTGATAGTAGACTTCTATTGAAAGTTTTCCTTGAAGAAATTTCCCTTTTTTATTTTTTAAACCAAACTTTGCATTAATTTTATTAAAAACTTATACATTTCCATTTAATTAAGAATCTTGATAGAATTTGAATAGAGAATTCATGTTCAACATGTCATCATTTTATAGGGATATATCACAAACTTTTAGAAGTAGTGGTAATTAGTTAGATGTTATTTAGTTATTGTACATGTCATTTCATGCTTGCCTTAAGACCCATTAGTAATAGCTGATCTAATAAATATTACTTGGGCTATCTTGCATGATTTTATGCCTTTGGTTGTTACACTAGTCCTCCTTTTCCATACCTTGGTCAAAATTCCTAACTTAAAGATCCAAAAATATTACTAGGTTTACCTTGTTGAGGTTTTGAGGTTTCTCTTACCTTCATGCTAACATGCTTTCACATTAGTCTTGATGACCACCTTGCAAATCCAAAAAATCTTTGAAGTATAATCTTTATTCTATTGATGTTCGGTTTATCGAGGTTCCATTCATTTGTTTTCCATTTATTTTTTTCCCCCAAAATCCTACCTTTTTCTATGCAAAATGCATCTAAGTGTGGATTTTTTGTGGATTGGGTCATCAATGTCCTTCATGCCCTCATTCCTTCTCTCATTTCCTTGACATCCAACCCTCAAGTCCCTTCCATTTTCAATATCTAAGTGTTACCTATTAGATCTTGTAATTTTAGCATCCTCCTTGTTCTCTTGCCTTCTTAGCAAGCCTTCATAGTCCTCTTGAGGTCCATGTTCTAAAAATTTGACAAAGTATAAAATATGTTGGGAGTTGGGCCATCAAAATTCTTCTCATAACCATAAAATTTTAGCATGTGTCATACCTCCTCCTTGATCACTGATGCCAAAGTCCATGAAATTTTCTAATTCTAACCCCTGTTGACATTAGACCATTAGGGTTCTCTCTAATCATCTACCATTTGTTCCAACCCCCTACAACCTAGTGCCCTGCCTTTGTTTCACTCTATTTGGTTGGATTGTCAGGGAATTTCATGACCACATCCATCAAAGTCAAGAATTTTGGAGGATCCATAATCCTTGATATATGACAAGCATGTCCATTGGGGAATTGGTGTTTGGCATGATTATATCCCCTTGGTAGTGGTAGGAGGTCTACATTTGGCCTAAAGCCCAACACCCAATGATAAGAGAGAAGAGTAGGCCCGAGGCCAAATCCTCAATGACAAGCAATATGGCATAGTTTTGAGACTTGATGCCTAATAGGTGTGTTAGGAATTTTCAATATCTGAGATTTTTTCCATGAAATTCCTAAGTTGTAAACCCTAAAGCTCAAAACCCTATTGCCTATGCCCTAAGTCAATCACTTTATGTTTTAATTTTAAAGTGACTTCCTTAGCTAGTTTTTGGTCATTTATGTTCCTTTGTGAAGTCCTTAGGTTCATGCATTAATTGACCCATTTGTCATAGTGACTTATTCTCCCATTAAAATACTTATCCTTTATTTAGTCACTTAAGTGACTTTCCTATGCCTTTAATTTTTTGTCTCCACCACTTTTCACACTAGACCCATGTGTCAAGCTCATGTTTTATCATGAAAATTTACTTTGTCGTGGGCTCACTTTTAGAATTTGGTTAAAGTTTGTGATTTCATGAAATTGTGAAACCTATCATCAAGGTGTTAGTTTGTGTATTTATCAAAGCTTCTTATTATTTCACAAGTTCAAATTGAGGGCCCACATATGTAGCCACGATGGTGCAAAATACCACCAAATGTTAATGCAAGAAATCTGTCAACATTCATATAATTTTCCCCGGTGGTGAACATGTGGCATATTTTCATTACATCACACTCGTACTTCATATCATAGGCTCAAAAAAAATATCTTCCTTCAACATGAAAACACATAGTGATTTTCCATGTGTAAAGTGTGTCACTCACTCTTCAATGGGTATAGTGCTAGTGACATAAAAAAATGGAGAACTTATATTGGATTACATAGTTCAAGATTATCATGGGATTTAAAAGGATATTTTTCTTAAGCCCATGACAATGTGATTATTCACCACATGGATCTTAGTTAGCGTGGGCCTGAGTTTCTTCCTAATAGTTAAAGTTAATGTAAATGATGGTGCCCAATTTACATATGTTATGATTTCACAATATTTTCTTTTATTATGAGTTATATAAGATGAGATAACTTCAAGCAGTGATAGTGTGAAATGATGAAACATGTCCTTTTTTATGCCATATCAGGATATCCATCCAAGCTTTCTAAATATTTTATGGGGCCATCAGGGTGATTTATAAAGGGCTTTGTTGTGAATTTTGCACACACACCCTGCTAAAGTAGGGACCTCCCCTTTTTCCTATTTTGATTTTGTGCCAGTTTCATTCGTGCTCATTTGGTTTTGATTTTGCCTTCACTTTTTGGCCTTTGGCTTGTTTTTCCTTCAAAATTTTGATGCCTCTTGAAAATATTAATTTTTTTCCTAACTGTCCTTTTGCAAAAGTTTTTTATATTGGTTTCCATATGCGGGAACCCATCAGGTAGATGCTAGAGTCTTTTTGGCTAGTTGTAGGAATTTCCATGCGAAAATCTGCTTGCAGGAAGCCATATGTGGAAATACATTAAGATGACACCAAGGTCACCAGTACCTGCATCCTTCATCCCCAAATTGTTGTGGCACCTGCACTTTCAACACCCACACCCTCTGTATCCGTATTTTCTTGTCTTCCGCCTTGCGAGTTTCCACAAACTAGGGTTTGCACATAATCCAAAAAAACTACACACATTTAATGCACCAAGTTCTATAAATAGGGGGGTTCAATGGGGTCATTCTCACCCTGTGCATGTGGAGATTTGATCGAGATTGCTCTAGACCTTTTTGTTGCGGTTTCTAAAGATTTCAGAAGTTCAAGTTTCATGGCTTCTTCCTTGCATTTCACACTCAACAAGTATGTATTTTACACAATCAATCGCGCTATAAATTTCATTTTTCAGAAAAAGGATTCAAATCATTAAAACTTGAAAAATTAAAACAAACCCTTGCATGTGGACTCTGCTATTATTGCACCATAATTTTTTCTCAGGAACCCTTACCTCCCACAATGATTAGACCCACATATGTAGGAAAGCCTATGCAGAGTGCCATCATGTTTTTGCCAAAATTTTGGTGTGATCACTAATGACCTCCAACTCATTTGTTTCCATATGATTTTAATTGAGCCTTTAGTCTATACAAGATTCAAACCCCTCATTCTCACATGTGTTGAAAATATTTTGACCCAAGATGACTAAGTCCTGAAAGTTATGTGGAAAATTTTGTCCAGGAAGCCAGATGCGAGAAGTCAGTTGCATCAAGCCATTTCATGGCACAAACTCACTTGGATTTTGTATCCTTGGCTTCCGCATATGAAATTTCTACATCTTCGAAAAGGGTTAGGAATGAACTTTAATTGTGTGATTTTGATATTTATTTTCCCCATGTGTTTTAAACAAAGTTAATCTTGAAATTACTAATTTTTTCTTAGTTGCAGAAAACCCATGTGTAGGGGGGCATTTGCGGAAAGCCACATCTCTCATGCCATTTTTTTGGCTTACTCTACATTGACTTATGATAGGTTGGCTTTTGCATAGGTTTTTCCCGCATAGATCAAATGATGAATTTTTGAGTCGAAATGCTTAAGACACTTTGCATGAATTATTTCTCCATGTGCCAAATTTGCTAAACCTTGAGATGGCTAAGTATTTACTCATTGCGGGAAATTCCTTGCAAGGTTCCCTTTGTGGGGCATCGTTTCACTAGCGTCATTGTCAATGGCTTCCACATCCTTCATCCCCACATTACCTTGACACCTGAAACTCCCTAGACCATAAAGCCTTAAACCCATAAATTGCTATAAATTGTTCCAAGATGCCAAGTTTAATGATTCCTTTCTAGTATTTGATGCATTTATGATGATTTTGGGCCTTAATGACCTATTTTTCAATCACACTATGTATTATCTTCTTGCTTGATCAATTCGGTTAATTACATGCCATTCTTGCAGGTTTTATGGAAAAGGGTGAGAAAGTGGGGAAAAGCGGGAGAACTAAGATCAAGAAAGAGAAAGCAAAGATGAAGTACGTGTTTCACGGTATGGAGGTCACCTCCAAAATTTCTTTAGCTTGGGACAATCTCTCAGATATTGGTTTGGGGCATATCAATATTGACGAGTTCAGAGAACATGTCTTGATCAAACCACATAATGATATGGCACAAAAGACTAGGAAAAGTGGTATTGCACATGCAACAGGGTTCTCACCATCTTTGATTAGTCCTGAGCTCATCCATAGTTGCAAGGAGTACTACCATAAGGATTCCCAAGGGTTGTAACTTCTAAAGGATGAGTTGTGGCTGATTTATCACCTCCGTTTATTGCTCAAACCTTTGGGATCCATTATTTTTGGAAAATGGAGGTGACTGATAGGGAGTATTCCCTCAATATGTGGAAGGAAAATCCTCTAAGTTGCACTCGGGTAATAAATAAGAAATGGATGTAGACTCCTTGTCCAAGTGTAGGAAAGCTTCCCAAGAAGCTTTACAAAAGTGACTTCGTGGAGGAAGTAAATTTTCTAGTCACACTGTTGAGTAGGGTTGCAAGAATTCCTATGTCCAACATATTTGAATGGATGTGGTACTTCATTGAAGAAATCTTAAGGGGAAATAACAAGTTTGACTGGCCCAAGATGATAAGTGACAACATCTATGAGGAATTTTCTCTGGTGAAGAAAACCTCAGAGTTTTATATGACCTCTTATGTCGTGTGCATATTGGCAACTAACTTTCCATATAGAGGTCTAACATGTAAAGGAAATCTAGGAATAGGGACAAATCAAATTATTGTTTATGAATGCTATCCACAGCTATAATATAGAAATTTTAAGAAGAATTACAAGAGGGTGAACTATGATTTTATTATGTACATTCTCAAGTCATTGTCGGGAGAGTTCATAAATAGAATGCCATAATCTGCCAAGGCTATGGTAAAGGAATTTTGTTACTGGGTCATCCAGTTTCCCAAGTTTACTTATTTCAAGATTGAGGGATTTTTGAGAAATCTGTACAAACTGCCAAGATATCCAATTGATAAGATGGTCATCCTTGAGCTGACATGACAAATGCGGACATCCCATCATTTGTTGCACTCTACACATAGAGTTTGGGTACCTTACCCCATGACACTTGGGAAGAGAATGTATTCGTGCCTAACAACCATTTCTATAGAGAATTCAGATAAAGAGATCCATGAGTATGGGCTTGTATTTCATACGATAAGAGGAAATGTTGATCCTTTGGTAAAATTGAAGAAGCAAGTCAGGAGGCAACATGCAAACAAGCCTCACTTGGAGGACTTTTGGGAAAATTGTGAGAACGATCAAGAAGTCTAAAAGAGAATTTACATGAGAATTCCATTGGAGCTTGTTTGATCTCTTGAAATTTACATGATGTTGAACCAAGTGAAGGATGATGAGAATAGATTGGATGAGACTTCCTTTAGAAAGATAGCTAAAGTCCCATTTCCATTGATTGACTGGATAGAAGAAGAAGAAATTGACATAGATGTGATCACCCACCAAGTGTTGCAAAGAAAAAAGTAGTGGTTAGATGTTCAAGTTTCTCAATTGGAGCAACGGGGAGTCAAGCTTACATTTGGAGAATGGGAACAAGAAAAGTATCTCAAGAGCGATGAAGGAGGTAAAATAGTTGATGAAGTTGAAACAAGTTCATCAAGAAAAGAGGCAACTTCCCCTCCTCTTCGTTATCACAAAAGGAAGGAAACATCGGAGAGGCAGCCCACTGAGAAGCCTTGTGTCTATGAGAGAAAGGTCATGGAAGGATGAAGCCCCTCAAAGAAGGCCAAGAAGGCCAAAATTTTTATTTTGGAAATGATAAAGGAAGATCCTTCTCCTCTTGAGGAGAATGTTCAAACTCAATCATCGACCCATCTAAATTCACCACCGCCATGCACTGCACCCCTTCCATTGAATTTTGTTCTACTTCCACCACTTGTATCCTCTTCACTTGTTGTCTACGTCTTGGTCCACCTTCCGTCTACCACCCCGACCACCTTAGTGATTGTTTTTGATTTATCCTCATCCACATGGTTCTCTTCATCCTTCTCTTGATTTCCACCCTCCTAGCCTACCTTTTTGACACTATCACATGCAATTCCTTCTATTCCTCCTATACCAACTACCTTTCCAAAATCCTTTGTAGCATACCTTCAAAAATTTCCCCAAGTATTATCTGAAACTTTGGTATCTCCTAAGGCAAAGCTCATCATGTCTCAGCTTGTTGCTACTTTTCCCACTCCTCCTCCTCCCTTGCAACCGCTAAAGATGGAGAATGTAGAAAGTATATGGGAGGAGATACAACAAAAAGAGAAGGAAAAACTTGAAGAAGCAGTTGGTGCAAGTGAGGAATTTATTGATATGGAACAAGATGACTATTTTGAGGATCCATAGGCTAGACTTAGGATAAAATAACTTGATGAAAAGGCTTCAGATGATAAGGGAAACCAAACCCCAAAAGAAAGAGAGTTGAAGAAAACCTTTGAGCAACAACTACATGAAGAAGTCTCTGAAGAGGAAGAAGAGGAGAAAGAGAAAGAACAAGAGAAGGGAGAGGAAGAATCTTATAAATAAGAGGAAGAAGAGAAAGGAGAAAAGGAAGCAAATATTGAATCTACTAAGGGAGAAAAGACAATAGAAAAAGAGAACATCAAAGAAGAAGAGAAGATTGCAGAAGAGGCCCCTCAAGATGAAGATAAAATGCAGCAAGAAGGATAGAAGGATAAAGTGTCCTCTAAAGAGAAAACATAGGCTCCATCTTGGCTAGAGCAACAACTAAAAGAGAAGGCTCCAATAGTTCAAGATCCAAGAGCCCATTTCAAGGTAATTATGGCTTGTGCAGGGTAGAAACCCGAGGAGAAGAAGAGAGCAAAGATAAGGTCACACAATACGACCAATGCCTCGGGTTCATGTATAGTACATGTGGCCACTTTGGTAGTTGAAAAAGATGCTACCACCATTCAAGCATCTGACTATCAGGTCACATCCATTAATATTGGCCCAACAAGTAGAGCACAAAAGATCAATGAATTCTAGGGTTTGGTATCTAATATTTTGAACCAAATGGATAAAGACCAAGCTACAAAGAAAGAGATAAAAGCTCAGGTAGCAAAAATAACTACTTTTATCCAAAAAATCATTGCTTCCAATGAAGAGGTTCTTGCTGACGCATCCACACCGACAATTTTGTCAAAGGAGGAAGTGAGTAAAGTTGAAAGGATGAGAAGTTGGACTAAGTCCACTTCTGATTGGATCAATCATGTGGTTGCAATTTGAGATAAGGTTGTGAATGTTGGAGTGGAAATGTATAATCATTTCCATGTGTTAAAGATAGAGGTTGATAAAGAAATTGAAGATTTTAAGGCATTCATAGGGTGTTATAATATTATTTGTTTGAAGTTGCACTACATCAAGAATCTATTTGTAGAAATTTTGGAACAAGAACAGATTTTGACCAAGGATGAGCTAAATGAGCCTAAAACATGGCTATTTTCCATAGAATTTAGAAGGGATGTCTTGCTAAGGTACTTCCAGAGCTGTAGTTAATCAATGAAAGGATCACTGATTCGATGAAAAAATGTGATGACATTTTGGAGCTTCTAGATGGAGCAAAAATATCTACAGTAAGACTGGATGCTAGAGCAATCACATGAGCATGGATGGTGAGAATTGAAAAGGGAGTTTCCAAAAACTTGAGTGGAATTTTTGGACTTGGTTGCATGTGCATTTACGAGGTCAAAAAAATTATTCTAGAGGAGACATTTATGTGCAAACCTACACATAGAGTTGATGGAGGAATATAAGCTAATAACTTTTAAAATCAACAAAGCTCAACTGCTGCTTGAAGAAAAAAATTCAAAGGCCTTGATTAATTTTGTTAAATATGCTGTAAAATAGAAAGAAACTGGAGATATTTTGATAGAACACAATTTTTTGTAAATTCCTACTATAGGACGAAAATAGTTACATCAAAGTGTTTGCACCCAGATTTTGGGGATTTTGTAGGATATTTCTTGAATATAAAATAGGATAAGAATATTTTACATTCTCCTAGGTTCACATGTGAACTAAGTTTATATTGGATAATATTGTAAATGTATTGAATGTATTAAAAACCCTAAGGGGATCGAATCTGGGCCCTTGAATGTGATTTAATCTTGGCCATTGGTTTATATTGTAAAATCTTTAAATAACATCTTCCTCTCATTTGCAAAGAGAGAGAGATGAATTTTTGTACAAGGAATTTTGAAGTAATACAAGTGAAGGCATTGTAGTGTTGGTGAATTCCTTGTGCTCTTTGGATATATGCATGATTCTATCTTTTAATTTTAACTTCATCATTCTTAGTTTATGTTTAGTTTCATTAAAGGTAAATTGTTAGGATATTTGATGAGCTTCCTACTCATACCTTTTGTAATTTTCTTATTGTAAGTTACTTTGCAGGGCTATTCTAAGCTAATTTTATGTTCTCAAGTTCAACTATGTATGTTTATGCACTTGTGTATGAATGTTATAGTTTGAAAATCTAAAGATCACCTTTGGATATTGTACTATTTCTGTGATATTGTGAACTTAGTTCTGGTTAAATATGAATTATTTTATTGGGAGTTTGTCTATCTAAATCATCAACCATTACTACAACTGTCATTAGGTTTTAGACTTAGGATTTCTCTTGAACCCTCATCTTTTGATATTTCTTTATAAATTATGTTAGTATAGGATTTCAACATCACTACATTGTAATAACTGATGATAAGAAGACTATTTTCATACTACTATTCTAAAAATACAACAAGGGTTATACTAGTCCTTAGACTTATTGAAACCCTCATTATGATCCCTATCAATTTCCAGCCTTGTTTTACCATAAATTCCCTTTGTGATTACTAGCAAATCACATCATCATTGAGCTATTTTCTGCATTGTCAAGACCTAACTTTATAAGCCTTGGGGTTGTTTTCTGAAGATTTTCTACAAAGAGTTACCTTTCAAGAGAGATAGAACACTTGTTTTTATTTGTATTATGTAATGCTAAAGCACTCATCAATAGAATTGGTGCAAGATGGAGGGATGATTGAAGAAAGCTATAGTGTATAGGGTCATTCTCTCCTCAAAGATTCTATAGAGTCCTTAGATCTACACCTAATAAGGGAGAGTTTCAAGAGCTAAAGATCCCTACATGGGCTAGGAGAGCCAAGAAAGGGAAAATTTTATCTTCAATACCATCTGCCATACCCAATTGACCTCCAACTCCATCTTCCCCATCTTCCACATCATCCACTTATTCATCTTCATCTTTAGATCACACTTAGGTTGCTATACCTCAACCATTACCACCCCCACCCCCACTAATGGATTGGTTTGATAATAACCCATCACCTCTTGCATTCAATGACTACCATGAGATGCCAAAGAACATTGATAAATTATGTTCAAAGTTCTTCACTAATGACCCCAACAAGACTGCAAAAGAGCACATAAAAATCTTTGAGGTAGCCTTGAAGGAAAGGGTGATCAAACACCAAGATATTGCCTATAGGATTTTTCCATACTCATTGTGGGATAAAGATTTTTACTAGTATATTCATTTTCCTATTGGTTCAATCACAGATTGGGATACTATGAAAAAATGATTTTTGTAGAAATATATAGTCCCAATAAGCCCTACTGATTTATACAAATAGTTTGTAACCATTAAGAGGGAAGTTGGTGAACCTGTAAGTACCTTCAATAATAGATTTCACCAGGCCTATACTAGATTATAGGACCCCTATACTATCAATGATGCCTCAACCAAGTTAATGTATTGTGAGGCCCTAGATTACCAAACTACAACCCTGGTAAAAAGAGAAAATCCTGCCCCGTAGGACTTAGTGGCCATGTATGCTAAAGGAGTCAAGGCAAGTGCTGATTTAGGAAAACATCTAACGGGCCCACTTCCTTCATTAGGTCCAGCTACAAATCTTGGATAGATTCAAGGATTGAATCAAGCCTTAGCTAATCATAACCTTTTGATGAATCAAGTTCCTCAATTGCCAATAGTGCCTCACTTGGGCCCCCCTTTGAATCAATCTCTGTCAATGATTCCTAGTTACTTGCAAAATTCCAATCCACCAACCTATTCACAAAATTCAAATATACCATCTTATTTGAAAAATTCTGAAGTACCCTCTTATCTATAGAATTCTTCTACAACACAACCTATGTATCTTCAGAATTATGTTCCAACTCAAACTACGATAGAGAAGGACCGAATATATGAGTTGGTTGGGAAAGTTAAGGAGTTTTCCATTGAGATTTCATACCTCAAAAATCAAAACAACTAGCTATAGGCTTTGCGGAAGAGTCATGAAGTCAATTACAATAGAGATCTAGGCCAAAGCTTAGGACAAAATTTTGAACATAATCAAGGCCCGGGGTAGAATAGGACATGGAATACTAGGCCCAATAATGGAGTTCTTACCCCACTCGATCCACCCAAAAATTTTTAAGAAGTCATCTGGAGGAGTGTACTTGGTTGAAGCTGCATTATCTAGGTGGTGTAAGATCCATAGTGCTAACAAGCATTCTAAACTTGATTGTCTAGAATTTCAAACTGGGGCCACCATATTTTAGATGGAGGTGTAGAATGCTACAAGCAATGAAAACTTGACTGGATGTGAGATAGTGCCATCAAACCTATATGACTCAGTAATGGTGGTGAATCAAGCCCCATTTCTTGAGGCTAGAGACAATGAACTTAGAGAGGAATCTACAAAAGATATAGTGAAGACGAATGATGTGTGTAATGAAGAAACTCTTTCTCAATTGTTCAACATAGATTCCAATGGACCTAAAGATGATGAATCTTAAATGGAAGATGAAGTTCATATGTTTCATCAATGAACAACATCGTACAACCTACAAAATAGGAAAGTTGGTGGTCCATTCACTACTTCCACACTGCCAAACAACTTTAGTGCACCTCTAGATCCAAAAGTAACCAACAATCCTTCATTTACTAAGGTACCAACTAAGTACCTTGCTAAAGGTGATCAATCTAAAATTGAAATTGATTAGATGGGAGAGTACATGGTAGAAGAATTGAAAAAGGTAAAGGTTGTCTCTCAGATTTTGAATTATTAAAGTACCATAGATTAGAAATTCCTTTTTTAGATCATTAAATGGGACTATGCAACTAAAAGCCTCTCAAGATACAACAACTAGGAAGGTTGCATTAAATATGACTAAAAATGAGCCAGTTCTAAAACAGGTTGTAGATAAGGATACAAGTAAGGAGCATGCCAAAGAAAAAGGTAAGGAGAAGGAGAAAGAAAAGGCTCAATTCTCCCAAGCAGATACCTTGGTAAGCCTATTTTAAGGAAAGCATGAGGCTTTTCCTTTCTTATTGAACATTCGTATATTTGGAAATAATTTGCACAAGTGTTTGTTGGATTCAAGAGCTTCCTAAAATATTATGCCCTTTTTAGTGTGTAAGGACTTAGGCATTACTCCCACTCCCTCACAATGAAAGGTCACACAATTAGATAAAACATAAGTGAATATGGTTGGGGAATTGGATAAGATCCCTATGCAAGTGGCATTAGATTTGAGGGTCCAACAGATAATTGAGATTCAAGTAGCCGATATTCCTTATGAATATGGTCTAGTCCTAGGTAGGGATTGGATGAGAACACTCAATGGCTATATATCCACTAAGCATTCACACATGTGGTTACCTTGGAGGGGAATGTCTTATCAGATCCGCATAGAGCAGGAGCTAGGAATGAAGCACATGATCATCAAATATATTAATGCGAATGAAGTGCTATTTTTAGAGACTAAATTGGGAAATTATATTCTTGTGGAAGTTGCAGATGGTGATGAAGAAGAAGAAGAGGTGTTGATGCTGCATGATGTACTTAGGGATTTAACTCAAATTACCAGTAGTATCGAAGTGAACATTGAATCAGATGATGAAGATCCTCATACTGATGGTGACATTGGATTATTTGAAGGTTTCTATGAATTCATGAGGAAGTGTGTACAAGATTAGATTAGCCTTGGGAGTAATGTAGACTTCAAGGACTTACTACTACCCTGTTGGTGTAGAATACATGATGCTTCTCATTCAGAATTTGAATGTTGTCTCTATCAAACCACAATAGAAGAAATAAAAAAATAGATCAACTCAACTAGTGTTAAGTGTGAAGACGAGAAAGTTCAAGTATCAAAACAATAGATTGATCCCAAGCCAAATCCAACACCAAAGAATGAAGTATGCTCTGAGAATCAAAAGGGTATGCACCCAACCAAGTTCTATACTTTACAATTCGATGGGTCTAAGTCAAAAGTGGGGGATGGCATGAGATTTGAGTTAATCATCCCAACTAGTAAAACCTTCTTTGTAGCACATAGGCTACAATTCTATTGCACTAACATAGAAGAATATGAAGCATTAATGCATTGTTTGTTAATGGAATTACAAAAGAAGGCTAAGGTGTTGCAAGTATTTGGAGACTCTGAATTAGTAATAAATAAAGTTAGAAAGAGGTACTCATTCCATGATCGAAGGATGAATAATCATAGGCATAGAGTTTGAGATCTAATAGAAGGTTTTGATGCCTTCAATATCCAATAGATCCTGAGCAATAAGAATTAGATTTCTAATGTGTTTTCTCAGGCCGCTAGCACTCTACAACCTCTTTCATTGTCAGGATTGAAGAATTTCATAGTTGATCTTATTTCTACTCCATCAGTCCCTGAAAATGTTACCAAATTTCAAGTTTTTGAGGATGATAAACATATATTGGATTTCATTACCAGCTCTAATGTGTTTTCCTCTCAAATCATTGATGAAGTAGAACCCGAAGAGGTGGAACTAGACATAGAAGGGGTCATCAACTTGAATACTAACACGATTCCAAGGGGCATGGTGTAATTGGAAAGGATATTCGAATTCAATAAAATAAGAGGCCAAAACCAACAAGCAAGGAAGGAGTCTATTGATAGCGAGTGTGATACATACAACATGGGTACCACAGAGAATACAATTTTTTTTTTTATTGCAGGTAAGGTCTATACCCTAAAGCTGAAAGAAAAGGAATAATTGGTGTGCTGCATAGATATCAAGATATTGTTACATGGAGTTATGAGTATCTTAAGAAATATGACACTTCTATTATCACACATACAATTCCACTCAAGGCTGATGTGAAATCATTTAGACAAAGGTGACAACCTATCAACACACTTCCTGAGTCGGTGATCTATAAGGAGGTGAAAAAATTACTCTCATCTTGTATGATATTTCGTAGAAGACATTCCACCTGGGTTGCGAACCTGGTGCCAGTCCATAAGAAGGATGGTGAGATCCATTTGTGTGTGGACTTTCGTAATTTGAACTGTGCATCAAAAAAGGATAATTACCCGATGTCTTCGTTAAATGAGGTTTTGTAGATTGTGAATGGTTCTCAGATGATGTCCTTCCTCGATGGATATTTAGGATACAATCAAGTCATGGACCAATATGAAGATAGGAATAAAACAACATTTACGATGAAATGTGGAACCTTTTCCTACAGATGGATGCCTTTTAGTTTGGTCAACGCTAGGGAAACATTCCAGCATGTGATGGATATTGCATTTAAGGACCTGATCAGTAAGTGTATCATCATATATATGGATGTTTTGACAATATTCTCTAAGAAGAAAGGTGATCATATCTCAGATCTATGCAAGGTGTTCCAAAGGTGTCGAGAGTTTGACATTTCACTCAATCCAAAGAAATGCATCTTTGGAGTAATTGAAGGAAAGTTGTTTGGTCATGTAATTTCAAAGAAATTGATATCAATTGATTTCGAGTGTATTCAAGCCATATTGAAAATTCAGCCACCCATGAGCAAGAAAGAAATGAAGTCCTTCTTTGAAAAAATCATTTTTGTAAGGAATTTTATCACTTGTTTTGTTGAGATTGTGAAGCCTCTAAACGTAATGTTAAAACAAGATGCCAAGGTGGAATGGATGCCTAAAGTAAAGCAAGCTTTTGAAGAAATTAAAAAAGGAATTGTTGAGGCTCTGATTCTAGTTAGTCTTGATGATACAAAGCCATTCTACATCTATTCCTTTGCTTCTAAACACTCATGTGCAAGAATGTTGACACAAAAGAAGGAGCAAGGAGATGAGCACCCTATCACTTTCATGAGCTCTCCACTTAATGATGATGAGTTGTGCTACCCAAGCATTGAGAAAAAAGCTTATGCCTTGGTATGTGCTTTCAAAAAGTTTAGGCATTAAATATTGAGGAATAAGGTGCATGCAATTGTTTCAGATTTGACTGTTAAGATTCATTTAATGCAAAATGAGTTGGGTGAATGATAGAAAAATGGGTAACAATGATACAAAACTATGACATGGAAATCCATCCGATGAAAGTTGGTTAGGGGAAAAGCTCTCACTTGTAGAATGGCTGAAGTTGATCTAGAACTCACTGCACACCAATATAATCTTGAAGATGTTTCCCCTCATGATTGGTACAATAAAATCATATACTACTTGCTAAATAAAAGATGTCCATCACATCTGAATATTGTACATGTTGTAAGGTGTTTCCCTTGGTCTCCTTGGTGTGGGCCAGTGTGGTGTTTAGGCTTCGTGACTTGGTTTAACCACATCCTGTGGATCTTGGATCTTGTATAAATCTAATGGTTGTATAAGGAATTAATAGGTCAATATTTTGGTGCAACGAAAATCGCCTTTGCAACAATTGGTATCAGATCTAAGGTCACAGGTTTGAGCCCCTCACTTGCGCTAGTGGGGATTGTTGCAAGGTGTCGCCCTTGGTCCCTCAGTGTGGGCTAGTGCGACACTTGGGCTTTGTGACATGGTTTAACCACCTCCTACGGATCTTGGATCTTGTATACATCCAATAGTTGTATTGGGCATTAATAGGCTGATTTTTTGGTACAACAACAATAGCCTTTGGAATAGTACATAGATGTGCCTTATGATTGAAAATTGGTTTCTATATGTTAAAAGGAGCTATACTCTATAAGAAGAATCATGAAGGAATTTATCTTTGATGCCTTGGGAAATAAGAGGTAGTCTGAGTGTTGAAACAATTCCATGACAAGTTCAGGATTGATCATGGTTCACGCCCTTCAACCGTAAATTAGATCCTCCAGGCTGGATATTATTGGCCAACACTATTCAAAGATGTACATGCACATGTACACGCTTGTCACATATGCCAGGTTGCTGTCAGCAAGGAGAATTGTGTTGTTGTTCCATTGCAACCTATAACTAAAGTGCATCCCTTCACATAGTGGTGACTTGACTTTATTGGTATGATCACTCCACCATCCTCCAGGGGCCATAGGTATATTTTGACCACTATTTATTACTACACTAGATGGACATAAGTAATGTACCATTGATTTTGTTATTAAATTTCTTTAGGATTACATTATTACTCATTTTGAATGTCGATTTGCATTGGTGTGTGATAATGGTGCAACATTTTCTTCTCTAAAATTGTCGAGATGGGATTTTGATTACGTTATCACATTGAAATTTGCTTCTAACTATTATCCACAATGGAATGGGCTAGCTAAGTCCATGAACAAGAACCTATTAACTAGCATTCATAAATTATTGGATAAGAACACCAAATATTGGAACACTCAGTTACGGTTTGCTCTATGGGAAAATTGTACCCACCAGAAGGTTGCTTTAGGTACCTCCCCTTACCATTTAGTTTACGATTAGGAGCTTGTCTTTCCCATTCATTTGACAATTCCTAAATTGTAGTTCATTAATTATTATTATGATGAGGGAGAAAGGCTTGAAGCCTGCCTTGTTGAGCTTCTCCATTTGGAGGAAAAGAAAGATGAGACCATTGAGAATTTTTCCAAGCACCAAGGTATTGTGAAGCACTGGTTTGATCAGTGTGCAAAAGTTAAGGCCTTTAGGATCTCTGACCTAGTTTTGTATTGGGATAAGGCCCATGAACGAAAGGGGGAACATGGTAAATTCGACAAGATTTGGCTTGTCCCCTTTAAGATCTTTGAAATTCTAGGACATAATGCTTATTGTTTGAAAAATATCACAGGAGAAGATGTCCCACTAATTGTTAATGGGAAGTATCTAAAGCACTATTTCCTTGCTTGAGTTGTTACAACTTGACCTTGTACGTAGTTAGTTTAAATTATTTGCTATAGGTTAGGTTACTTTAGGTTATTTTGCTATCAATTTGCTTTCACTTCACTATTTTTCTTTGGGTGTGTGGGTTTTCCTATTTTGTCATGGTGGAAGTGCTACGTGCAATCAAAGGAGGTTTATGATAAATGTTCATGTATGTTTCTTGAATAATTTTTCATAAGTTGTATAAAGATGTCTATTCACCTTTGTGATTGAATTTCATTAATTAAAATCCTGCTTGATTTAGAAAGAAATCATTATTTGAATCCTTTTACAATTGTCTTAGTCCTCATAATCTACACATCTTAAATATTCCTAGAAGGCTTTATGGTAGGTATCATCAGACTTTGATAGGTGAAAATTTTAAAATCTACTTCAGTGACCACTACAATCTCCAAACCTAGAATAAGCTTTAGTGCTTACTAGTTCACAAAAGAACAAAAGTTGTCAAGAATGAAGACAAAACAAATCTAATATTAGTTGTATGGGTGTACAAATAACTCTATCGAGGCTATAGATGCCTGACTAGCAATAGAGAAATGTTCATGGGGATTGTAGCGATAACCTCATTTGGGCTATAGATGCATGACTGGTAGTGAGGTAATGTCCAGGTTGCTTTTGGAGTTGAAATATCTATGTAGCCTATCTTGGTCGATTGATTTCTTACCTCAATTTTTCTAAGGAAGGGAATGTATCCACATAACACACACACACACACACCTATGAATCTAATATATATCATGAATAGATTCAACCAATGATCCCGTTTCCCATTTAAGCAAGAATTATCTCCTGAAGCTTCAATTCTGGTTTGTGAAACTAGAGATTTTGGGTTCCAGATGAATTCTTATCCTTGAAACATTTAGAAATGTTTCCCAACAAAGTCATTGTGAATTTTGCACACATGCCCTACTAAAAGTAGGGACCCCCCTTTTTCCCTTTTTTCTTTTGTGCCAGCTTCATCCATGCTCGTTTGGTTTTGCTTTCGTCTTCACCTTTTTTCCTTTGGCCTATTTTTCCTTCAAAATTTTGATGCCTCTTGAAAATCCTAAATTTTTTCCTAAATGTCCTTTTGTGGAAGTTTTTATGTGGGTTGCCATATGTGGGAAGCCATCAAGTGAATGTTAGTCTTTTTGGCCAGTTATGGGAATTTCCATGCAAAAATCTGCTTGCGGGAAGCCGCATGTGAAAATCCATTAAGATGATGCTAGGTTCATCGAAACTTGCATCCTTCATCCCCGCATTGTTGTGGCACCCACACCCTCCATCTCCGCATTTTCTTGTCTTTTTACTTGCAATTTTTCACAAACTAGGGTTTGTGCATAGTTTGAAAAATCTACCCACATTTAATGCACCGAGTTATATAAATAGGGGGTTCGACAGGGTCATTCTCACCTTGCACACATGGATATTTTATTGAGATTGCTTTGGAACTTTTTGTTGCGACTGCTAAAGATTTTGGAAGTTTTATTTTTGTGGCTTCTTCCTTGCATTTCACACTTGGAAGGTATGTATTTTGCACAATCAATGGTGCTACAAATTTCATTTTTTAGCAAAAGGTTTCAAATCATTTAAACTTGAAAACTTAAAAAAAACCATTGCATGTGGGACTTCATTGTTGTCATGCCAAAATTTTGGCTCGGGAACCCTTGCCTCCCATGATGATCAAAACCACATATGTCAGAAAGCATATGCGGAGTGCCATTGTGATTGCGCCAAAATTTCAGTGCAATCATTAATGGCCTCTAACTCGTTTGTTTCTGTATGATTTTGATCGAACATTTAGTGTATGCAAGATTCAAACCCCTCATTTTTGCACTTGTTGAAAATCTCTTGACCCAAAATGACTGTCTTGAAATTTATGCAAAAAATTTCATGCAGGAATCTGGATGCGGGAAGTCATTTGCATCAGGCCATTTTATTGCACAAACTCACTTGGATTCCACATATGGAATTTTGGCATCTTCGAAAGGGTTAGGAATGAACTTTAATTGTGTGATTTAGATCTTTATTTGCCCCACGTGTTTTAAACAAACTTAATCTTAAAATTGCTAAGTTTTTCTTAGTTTCAAAAAAACCATGTGTGGGGGGCCATTTGTGGAAAGCCACATCTCTCGTGCCATTTTTTGGCTTACTCTTCACTAGTTTCCAATAGGTTGGCTTTCGTGTAGGTTTTTCCTCCATAGATCAAATGATGAATCTTTGAGTTGAAATGCTTAAGAAACTTTGCATGAATTATTTCTCCACATGCCAAATTTCTAAACCTCGAAGTGGTTAAGTATTCACTCATTGTAGGAAATTCCTTGCGGGGTTCCATTTAGGGGGCACCATTTTATTGGCATCATTGTTGATGGAATTCACATCCTTCATCCCCGCATTACCTAAGCACTTGCAAATCCTTGGTCCACAGAGCTTCAAAACCTACAAATTGCTAGAAATTGTTCCAAGATGCCAAATTTAATGATTCCTAATAAGCCTAGTTTTTGGTCCAATTTTGGGTAGAATCTATAGTTTATTTGCTAGTAGATGTCATGGAATTTAATGTTAAATGTCAGTATTTTTATAATGTTTCCCTCAAACCATTGAAATTGGACTTAATCATATCTTTGCAAGCTTTAATGACATTTGGCATAATATGTGGATTATCTATATTGATTTTACATGTGGTTAATGAATGTACCTTAAGTTGGTTATAGATGTGTAGTTATTATGTGTACTGACTTTGCCATGCAGATTTAATATACTAAGTTAAGGAAGACATCGCCAGCTAGGAATGCACCATAACATCCAACAAAGGAATCACTCCAAGTCAAAGGAGGCCCGGTGATAGAAGATCCTTCATGCAACTGAATGTAACCACCTTGTAGTGGAATTTAATGATCAAGCATGCACGAGCGTTACTGTTGAGCTGAATTTGTTTTTGGACCTACATGTCTGACCAGATTCCATGCACGCGTAACCACCATTGCTCCATTTCCTTTGTTTTCCCTAAATGGCGTCCTCCTAGTTGTGGAGTTGACTGCCTTATTCAGCTGTTAGTATAAATAATGATCTGATGCTCCTTCTTCAAGATGTTGCATGATTTGATATTGTACTTGCACTCTCTAGTTTTCAGTAATACATATACATTACTCTTTTGTAATCATGATTCGTAGTGAATAAAATAAAGTTCTGAGTTCAAGCATCTGAGTTTTCGTTAGTTTTAGAGGATACTTATCCAAGGGGGACCACTTGGTGAGTAATCCGTATTATTAGTTTAGCATTAGTTTAGTATTACTTGTTGTTTAGTACTTAGTTAGAAATCTAGCACCGACTATTCCTACAACCATTAGAATTTCATTTTGTGACTGTTCCTGCAGCGAAAGCAGATGGAGTAATGTCTTGTTTTTGCTTAGATTTTTATTCCTGTTATGCATTTCAGCTTAGCATAGTCATTGATTGATGTTCAATATTTGTTTCATTCCTTCCCAAGAAATTTACTTTCAATATTGTGTGTTCCTTAGCTATAGAATGAAATAGCTACTTTGAGTTCCTAGTGCACATACTGTGCTGGCCCATTTCAAGTTCACGTCCTTGGGTTGACAAGTTAAATGCACCTTCATGATGATTGAAATGGCTATTCAAGTTAGATGTCCAATCTCTGAATCATGGTTGTAAAGGCTTAGTTATTAAGATCATTATAGGAGGCCAACATTTTTGGTGCCGTTTCCAGGGATGGTGTCAAACTAGGGAATCTTTTGGAGTCATTGGTAGTTTTCCTTGTTGTAGTGTTTTTGAAAATTATTATTAGTATATCCTCATTTAGAAATTAATGACCCCCCTTATTCTTTACCAATTCTTTGTGTGAGCTGACTGATAGTGAGTGATACCGCATGCATAGAGGAAGGAGAAGGGATGCTTATGGGAGCTTCCTTCCTAAAAATCCTAATCGATTCCAGCTAGTTGACTATCAAAATCTACCAGAAGAAGAAGAAGATACACACCCCTTTGTTGATGCATATCTCGATTTGACTGGTTCTGAAGTTTCCTTTGAAGATCAAAATCAACTTGAGAACCCCTTTGCTTTGGAACAACATCAAGAAGGCATGGGTGATGCAAATAGGAATAGACCTAACCAACCAACTTTTCCTTTCCCCACCGCCCATTGGAATGAAGTTGACAACATCAAGAATATTCCTACCTCAGCACTCCCAAATTTTTATGGACTGTGGAAACTTGGGAAGACATGAAGACAAAATTCCTAGAGAATACAAGGAATACTGTAGAGGCAGTGATATGAGAGGAGGTGACATCTTTAGGATGCAACAAAAGGAAGATGAGAGCCTGGAAGATTACATTGCAAGGTTTCTATTTTTCCTACAAAAATCTCCACACCATACACTTAATGAAGACTCATAGAAGTTTCTTTTCCTAAGAGGAATCAATGATAGTTGCACTGATGCCTTGGACCTCATGGGAGGAGGAGATATCTCCCAAGTTCCTTGGGAAGATATCAACAAAATATGACATAATTACTCTAGGGAAACTTCAAAGAAAGGGAGAGCTTACCAATCTTCCATGGGTAAGTCAATTACTAGTGGAGTCTCAAGAATGGAGATTACTCATTTGCTGGAAAACTTCAAGCAAGACATTATCAATAATCTAGCTACTTAGCTAGATACACTTTAGGCCAAGAAGAAGCAAGAGGATGCAGAGGCAATGTTAATAGAGTATTTCCCCCACTGTAGAAAAAAGGACTATAGATGTAAGATGATAGATAATTTTGAAAGCAAGCAGGTTCCACCTGAGTTCAAGCCAATCTAGATTGAAGAAGACCAAGTATATACTATGTTGAAAGGAAGCCTTGGGATCCATGACAAGGTATGCCACTGGATCCACTATCCTATGCTAAACCATATTTTAATTCCTATTCATCTGGTAGCCAATGACAACCCCCATATCCACCCAAGTATGGAGGATACCAACCGCAGCCTTGGAGTAACCATCCAAATGCTTGGCCCATTCATTAGAGTTCTCCACCCTAGTGGTAGCAACCTCAGGGGAATTGACAACAATTTCAACGACATTGGAAACCACCTCCAAGAAATTGGCAAAAAATGAATCAATGGAGAGGAGGGCAGCAATGGGCTACTCAGACAACCAGTTACATGCAGCCATCTTCTCACCCCCATCAACCTACTATAATGCCTCCACCTACTAATCCAAGCTCAAATGCACCTAAACCTACTCAACTACTGCTCAGCCCACACCTAATCCAAATAACAAACCATAGTAGTAGCGTACCTACTCTGCTGATTCAAATCAATTCCATACATATGCTGTGAGTGTAAGTGATATCCACTTGCATTCAGGTACTACTCTACCAGACCCTTCCAAGCCCATCATCACCGAGCTTCCTATGGAAGAGGAGGAGGAGCCTCTGAATGATCCCATTCAGCCTAGTGTACCTAAAAATCCTAAACCAATCCAAGTCAAACAAATTGAACAAAAGCCACCATTTCCTCAGAGATTGGAAGTTGCCAAGAAGAAGGAAGAAAATGAGGATACAAATTTTGATATCTTGGATTAGCTGAAGCATATATGTGTCTAGATACCTCTATTTCAGGACATAAAGGATGTTCCAATCTATGGCAAGGAAATCAAGGAGGCATGTCTATAGAAGCTAGGTAGGAAAAAGAAGGACCCAACTATAGTTCATGTGGTTGGACAACTAGTTGACATCATGCTAGGAAAAGTGGCTATTTTCAAGTATAATGACCCAGGCAGTCTTATGGTAGTAGTTGTTATAAACAAGGTCCAAGTAAAGAATGCTCTTATTGATTTAGGGGCAACAATAAATGTAATGACCAAAGACATTCTACAACAAATAAATATCGCAAGTATGAGGTCCACTCCTACTGTCCTGTAGCTTGCTGATAACACTATTGTTAAGCCTGATGGTGTAGTGGAGGATCTTGTGGTAGTTCTAGACTCCTAGGAGTGCCCAACAGACTTTATGATTCTTTCTCCTAAAGCTACACTAGGCGGGTATCCCATTATTCTTGAAAGGTCATGGTTAACAACTGCAAATGCATACATTGGATGTTGGTCAGGTGACATGACCATTTCAGATGGGAGGAGCACTAAAAACTTTGTTCTTTATCTTCCTGCTTAGGCATCTCATGATGAAGATAATCCCGTATGGCCACATGTTGGTGAAGAGGTCAAGGAAGTTAACTCTTTGGTGCAACTTAAGGTAGAAGATCTTTCATGCAACTCCAAGATGCGGATGAAGTATTGGCTAACATCATTTGGAACCATTGTGAAGTGGAGGAAGCATCATCTTCTCATTCTGCTACTCTAGTCAAGACACTTCTGCCTGCTCTTCCTGCAACCACTATTCCTGTAGATAGACTTCCTACAACAACAGGTATGTCCCATATATTACTGCCATATGAGCTAAAGGTACCATGTGTTAATGAAGCAACCATGATAGAGTTAACTACACAAGTACATGTGTCAAAAGGAAAATATTTGAATGTTAATAGTAAACTGAATGAGGAACAACAATTATTATTGGCAAACCTATTAAGGACCCATCAACATGAATTTGCATGGGATTATCATGATATGAATGGATTGGATCCTAAACTTTGTACGCACAAAATTTACATCAGAGATGATTGCACCCTAGTAAGACAGCCACAAAGAAGAATTAACCCTACATTAAGAGAGATTGTGAAAGGAGAACTACAAAAATTACTAGATGCAAGATTTATCTACCCCATTTTAGATATTTAGTGGGTGTCTCCATTAATGATTGTGCCCAAGAAGGGAGGGAAATGGCGAGTTTTTTTTTATTATAGGGAACTTAATGCTGTCACTAAGAAGGACCACTTTCCTTTACCCTTCATTGATCAAGTTTTGGACACACTTGAAGGAAAGAAATACTTTTCTTTTCTAGATGGATTCAACGGCTACAACCAGATCCAAATTGCACCAGAGGACCAGGAGAAGACTACATTTACCTATCCATGGGGGACCTATGCCTATTCGGTGCTCCCATTTGGCTTATGCAATGCACCTGCAACTTTTCAAAGGGAAGTCATTAGCATATTCTCTGAAATTTATCATCATTGCATTTAAATTTATATGGATGACTTTACCACTTATGGTGTTGATTTTAATCAAGCATTGGAAAATCTCAGGAGGGTCCTGCAGAGATGTGAAGACCAAAACTTGTCCTTAAACAGTGAAAGGTGCTTCATGATGATGTAGGAAGGTGTATTTCTTGGCCACTACATCTCCCATAAGGGAATTCAAGTAGATCCTACAAAGATTGAGGTAATCACAAATCTTCCCATAGCTGCAAAATAAAAGGATGTTAGTAGTTTCTTGGGTCATGTAAGATATTATAGGCATGTCATCAAGGATTTCAGCAAGGTAGTAGCACCATTATACACTCTTCTCACTAAAGATGTTGAAATTCAGTGGACTGAAGCTTGTGACAAGGCATTTTTTGACTTGAAGGCAGCTTTGACTCATGCTCCTGTACTCAAAGGGCCTAATTGGGAGCTTCCTTTCCACATCCATAGTAATGCATCAGATTATTCCATAGGAGTAGTCTTAAGATAGAAAGAAGGAGCTATTGAAAACGCCATTTACTTTGTCAACAAAAATCTACAAGGAGCCAAATTCAATTATATAGTGAAAGAAAAAGAAATGTTGGCAGTAATCTATGCACTAAAGAAATTCAGACATTACATAACAGGCTACCAAATCTTTGTGCATAATGATCACGTAGCCATTAGATATCTCATGAATAAATATTTGATCATAGGTAGATTGGCAAGATGGTTATTGTTGATACAAAAGTTTGATATAACCATTGTGGATAAGCTAGGGAAGGCCAATGTTGTTGCATATTTTCTTTCAAGAGTAACTATATCAAAAGATAATCAGCCCATCGATGAATCTTTCCCTAATGAGCATCTATTCTCCCTTAGTGTAAAAAAACCCTAGCATGTTGACATAGCCAATTACTTGGTCACAAGTAGAATTCCTTCTCACTTCTCTCCAAGAGAGAAAAGGGCACTCATTGAAAAATCTTTTCCTTTCTCTTGGATTGGTGGATGTTTTTTTATACTGGACCTGACCATGTCATGAGGAGGTGTGTGAGAGAAGATGAGACATATGAAATTTTTCATGCATGCCACAATGAACCATGTGGAGGACACTTTGTAGCCAAGAGGATAGCAATGAAGGTTTTGAACACAGGATATTACTGGCCAACACTCCGCAAGGATGCAGGAAGGTATACGATAAAATGTGATAAATGTCAAAGAATGGGAAGACGAACCAGATCTGATGAGATGTCACTGTGTCCTTAGGTAGTAATCACTCCCTTTGACAAGTGGGGATTATATTTTGTGGGACCCATTGACCCTCCATCAAATGGTAAGTCTTATATATTGGTATGCACTGATTATGTGACAAAGTGGGTAGAAGTTAAGGCCATGAAGCATGCAAGAGATAACAAGGTTGCAAAATTTCTTTATGAGGAGATTTTCACAAGATATGGAGTCCCAAGAGAAATAGTGACTAATCAAGGGGCACAATTCAGATCAACCCTTGTTGTAGCACTAGTTAATGAGTACACCATAAGGCACATGAAGTCTACTCCTTATCACCCACAAGCTAATGGTCAAGTTGAAGTGACCAACAGAGAGATTTAATCCATTCTGACTAAAATAGTAGCTATTCATAGAAAGGATTGGGCAAATAGATTACCAAAATATTTTTGGGCATATAGGACAACCTAGAAAACAACTACGCGCTTCACCCCATTTGAGTTGTTGTATGGGAAGATAACTATGATTCTAGTTGAATTTGAATATAAGACTCTGCATATTGTAATAGATTTTGGGATGGATATTTCTAAGGCACAAAGAGAAAGAATCATGCAACTAAATGCTTTGGATGAGATAAGAAGAGCATCCTTGCAACATACAAAAGCAGCGGAATTAGCTAATCAAGTGGCATGAAAATTTATCAAGGACAAGAAATTCCAACTAGGAGATTGGGTCTTGCTCTATGACTCAAGATACTAGACAATGCAGAAAAATTCGCAAACAAGGATAGGACCATATGAAGTTGTTGAGGTGTCTTTCCTAATGAGTTGTTTAGCTTACTACCATTGACCTTGTCAAGTTCAAATTACTTGTCAATGGTCATCACCTCAGATTATATCACAAGCTAGCTTCCCAAAAGAAGAGTTTGCAGGCTCATCAATATTAACACCAAGCTTTTGGTACTTAAGGAATGGGCTTGTCTTCCTTTGGATAATTATGTATGTATTTTCTTTGCATAAAGACTTTCACTTTACATGGAAGTCTATTTTCACCCATCTACTCATCCATCACTACCTTTTCTTTCCATCACTTATTCCCACCTCACTTACTCTACTTCATTTTCATACTTCTCAATTTATTCTCACAAGGTGAGTGGTACTTTTCTCCAATTTTATTATTTGCAAATCTTCCACACATTTAGGTATGTGCACATTAATTGCTATCTTTAATCATATTTTAAGTGTGTTCATTTAATCACTATACGTTAGTATAGAAGTTTACATAAAATGCCATCATTCACTATCAAATCACCACTCCCATCTCACATGTGTGGAAACCTGTGCTCCATAGGGAGGCGTCCCCTATTATTTTTTCCCATTTTCCATACTGGGTACAAAACGAGGATGTGGGGACGGCTAGGAAATGTCCCCTTGCCATCCCTTTTTTTCCACCAAGTACCTAGTACTTACTAGGGACTTTTTCCAAAAAAGGGGACGTACAATATGGCTAGGAGTACCTGATATGGCCCAGTCATCCCTCATCTGTACTGGGTATGGCTAGTTGTACCCTATGGCCCAACAACAAATAAAATGTTTAAAAAAATAAATAAATAAAGCTTTTTAAATTAAAAGAAAGGCATGGGGGGCTCACAAGGGACACCCCATGCCACTTAACCTAATTTTTACCTTATATGTGGCCTAAAATGAGAAAAACAACTCATTTTTACTTCTTGCCATGTGAAGTGAAGGAGAGCAAAAGAAGATCAATTGAGTGAAGGAGAGAAGATCAGTTTGAAGAGGAGCTTAAGGAATCATTTCCAACATATTAGAGGTATGTTTTTCATCTTTTTTTGTATTTTCTATTTGTTTTTAATTTTTGCAATATTTTTTTAAGTTTTCAAACACATACAAAGGGCATTTAGGGTGTTTTTTTTTGAACTTGTAGCTCTTTGAAATCATAAACTTCATAAATTTTTTGAAAACAACCATGAGTAATAGTAGTGATAGTGAAAGTGATATTGAAATCCAAATGGAGGAAAGAACTCAAACTCAAAGAGCTAGAAATAGACCTAGAGGTAGTTCAACTGCAAACATTGGGGGGTCTTCAAAGACTAGGAGTGGAGTAGGGTTAGCAAGTTCAAAACCCTTTGAATGTCCATCTGAAATTCTCAAAAAATAGGAAAAAGGCCCATTTAACCCCAAAAAACCTCTACTACAATTTGCAACAAGAGTTGATAAAGACAAGAAAAAAATTTGAGGGGTAGTAGAGTATGGGAGTGTCATTTGTGCCACAAACAATATAGGGGCAGCTATACGAGAGTTTATTGCCATCTTTTGTGGATTGGTGGTCAAGGGTTGAAAGGGTGTAGAAAAATAACCCAAGAACAAAAAATTGAGGCAACTAGATTGCATATGGAGGGGGAGGCATTAAGTAAAGGGGTTTCAGTTGAGAGTTTGCAGCCTAGTACGGGAATGCCTACACCATCAGTAGATGTTGCTTTAGCTTCTCACTCTCATGTGGGGGAGAATTCTACTAGAGGAAAGAAAAAGAGTATGAATGTTGCTGATATGTTTAATGTTACAGTAAGAGATGGGGCTGATTCCTCTATTGCCAAGTTTTTTTATGCTAATGCTATACCATTTCATGTCTCACGTTCACCATATTT
>VDFB02252616.1:242117696-242268126 GCA_007258455.2 Sequoia sempervirens
CTCAAGTCCCTTCCATTTTCAATATCTAAGTGTTACCTATTAGATCTTGTAATTTTAGCATCCTCCTTGTTCTCTTGCCTTCTTAGCAAGCCTTCATAGTCCTCTTGAGGTCCATGTTCTAAAAATTTGACAAAGTATAAAATATGTTGGGAGTTGGGCCATCAAAATTCTTCTCATAACCATAAAATTTTAGCATGTGTCATACCTCCTCCTTGATCACTGATGCCAAAGTCCATGAAATTTTCTAATTCTAACCCCTGTTGACATTAGACCATTAGGGTTCTCTCTAATCATCTACCATTTGTTCCAACCCCCTACAACCTAGTGCCCTGCCTTTGTTTCACTCTATTTGGTTGGATTGTCAGGGAATTTCATGACCACATCCATCAAAGTCAAGAATTTTGGAGGATCCATAATCCTTGATATATGACAAGCATGTCCATTGGGGAATTGGTGTTTGGCATGATTATATCCCCTTGGTAGTGGTAGGAGGTCTACATTTGGCCTAAAGCCCAACACCCAATGATAAGAGAGAAGAGTAGGCCCGAGGCCAAATCCTCAATGACAAGCAATATGGCATAGTTTTGAGACTTGATGCCTAATAGGTGTGTTAGGAATTTTCAATATCTGAGATTTTTTCCATGAAATTCCTAAGTTGTAAACCCTAAAGCTCAAAACCCTATTGCCTATGCCCTAAGTCAATCACTTTATGTTTTAATTTTAAAGTGACTTCCTTAGCTAGTTTTTGGTCATTTATGTTCCTTTGTGAAGTCCTTAGGTTCATGCATTAATTGACCCATTTGTCATAGTGACTTATTCTCCCATTAAAATACTTATCCTTTATTTAGTCACTTAAGTGACTTTCCTATGCCTTTAATTTTTTGTCTCCACCACTTTTCACACTAGACCCATGTGTCAAGCTCATGTTTTATCATGAAAATTTACTTTGTCGTGGGCTCACTTTTAGAATTTGGTTAAAGTTTGTGATTTCATGAAATTGTGAAACCTATCATCAAGGTGTTAGTTTGTGTATTTATCAAAGCTTCTTATTATTTCACAAGTTCAAATTGAGGGCCCACATATGTAGCCACGATGGTGCAAAATACCACCAAATGTTAATGCAAGAAATCTGTCAACATTCATATAATTTTCCCCGGTGGTGAACATGTGGCATATTTTCATTACATCACACTCGTACTTCATATCATAGGCTCAAAAAAAATATCTTCCTTCAACATGAAAACACATAGTGATTTTCCATGTGTAAAGTGTGTCACTCACTCTTCAATGGGTATAGTGCTAGTGACATAAAAAAATGGAGAACTTATATTGGATTACATAGTTCAAGATTATCATGGGATTTAAAAGGATATTTTTCTTAAGCCCATGACAATGTGATTATTCACCACATGGATCTTAGTTAGCGTGGGCCTGAGTTTCTTCCTAATAGTTAAAGTTAATGTAAATGATGGTGCCCAATTTACATATGTTATGATTTCACAATATTTTCTTTTATTATGAGTTATATAAGATGAGATAACTTCAAGCAGTGATAGTGTGAAATGATGAAACATGTCCTTTTTTATGCCATATCAGGATATCCATCCAAGCTTTCTAAATATTTTATGGGGCCATCAGGGTGATTTATAAAGGGCTTTGTTGTGAATTTTGCACACACACCCTGCTAAAGTAGGGACCTCCCCTTTTTCCTATTTTGATTTTGTGCCAGTTTCATTCGTGCTCATTTGGTTTTGATTTTGCCTTCACTTTTTGGCCTTTGGCTTGTTTTTCCTTCAAAATTTTGATGCCTCTTGAAAATATTAATTTTTTTCCTAACTGTCCTTTTGCAAAAGTTTTTTATATTGGTTTCCATATGCGGGAACCCATCAGGTAGATGCTAGAGTCTTTTTGGCTAGTTGTAGGAATTTCCATGCGAAAATCTGCTTGCAGGAAGCCATATGTGGAAATACATTAAGATGACACCAAGGTCACCAGTACCTGCATCCTTCATCCCCAAATTGTTGTGGCACCTGCACTTTCAACACCCACACCCTCTGTATCCGTATTTTCTTGTCTTCCGCCTTGCGAGTTTCCACAAACTAGGGTTTGCACATAATCCAAAAAAACTACACACATTTAATGCACCAAGTTCTATAAATAGGGGGGTTCAATGGGGTCATTCTCACCCTGTGCATGTGGAGATTTGATCGAGATTGCTCTAGACCTTTTTGTTGCGGTTTCTAAAGATTTCAGAAGTTCAAGTTTCATGGCTTCTTCCTTGCATTTCACACTCAACAGGTATGTATTTTACACAATCAATCGCGCTATAAATTTCATTTTTCAGAAAAAGGATTCAAATCATTAAAACTTGAAAAATTAAACCAAACCCTTGCATGTGGACTCTGCTATTATTGCACCATAATTTTTTCTCAGGAACCCTTACCTCCCACAATGATTAGACCCACATATGTAGGAAAGCCTATGTAGAGTGCCATCATGTTTTTGCCAAAATTTTGGTGTGATCACTAATGACCTCCAACTCATTTGTTTCCATATGATTTTAATTGAGCCTTTAGTCTATACAAGATTCAAACCCCTCATTCTCACATGTGTTGAAAATATTTTGACCCAAGATGACTAAGTCCTGAAAGTTATGTGGAAAATTTTGTCCAGGAAGCCAGATGCGAGAAGTCAGTTGCATCAAGCCATTTCATGGCACAAACTCACTTGGATTTTGTATCCTTGGCTTCCGCATATGAAATTTCCGCATCTTCGAAAAGGGTTAGGAATGAACTTTAATTGTGTGATTTTGATATTTATTTTCCCCATGTGTTTTAAACAAAGTTAATCTTGAAATTACTAATTTTTTCTTAGTTGCAGAAAACCCATGTGTAGGGGGGCATTTGCGGAAAGCCACATCTCTCATGCCATTTTTTTGGCTTACTCTACATTGACTTAT
Organism: Sequoia sempervirens; assembly: GCA_007258455.2. NCBI lineage: Eukaryota > Viridiplantae > Streptophyta > Pinopsida > Cupressales > Cupressaceae > Sequoia > Sequoia sempervirens. Next base: position 242,120,656 of record VDFB02252616.1, read on the forward strand.
GATAGGTTGGCTTTTGCATAGGTTTTTCCCGCATAGATCAAATGATGAATTTTTGAGTCGAAATGCTTAAGACACTTTGCATGAATTATTTCTCCATGTGCCAAATTTGCTAAACCTTGAGATGGCTAAGTATTTACTCATTGCGGGAAATTCCTTGCAAGGTTCCCTTTGTGGGGCATCGTTTCACTAGCGTCATTGTCAATGGCTTCCACATCCTTCATCCCCACATTACCTTGACACCTGAAACTCCCTAGACCATAAAGCCTTAAACCCATAAATTGCTATAAATTGTTCCAAGATGCCAAGTTTAATGATTCCTTTCTAGTATTTGATGCATTTATGATGATTTTGGGCCTTAATGACCTATTTTTCAATCACACTATGTATTATCTTCTTGCTTGATCAATTCGGTTAATTACATGCCATTCTTGCAGGTTTTATGGAAAAGGGTGAGAAAGTGGGGAAAAGCGGGAGAACTAAGATCAAGAAAGAGAAAGCAAAGATGAAGTACGTGTTTCACGGTATGGAGGTCACCTCCAAAATTTCTTTAGCTTGGGACAATCTCTCAGATATTGGTTTGGGGCATATCAATATTGACGAGTTCAGAGAACATGTCTTGATCAAACCACATAATGATATGGCACAAAAGACTAGGAAAAGTGGTATTGCACATGCAACAGGGTTCTCACCATCTTTGATTAGTCCTGAGCTCATCCATAGTTGCAAGGAGTACTACCATAAGGATTCCCAAGGGTTGTAACTTCTAAAGGATGAGTTGTGGCTGATTTATCACCTCCGTTTATTGCTCAAACCTTTGGGATCCATTATTTTTGGAAAATGGAGGTGACTGATAGGGAGTATTCCCTCAATATGTGGAAGGAAAATCCTCTAAGTTGCACTCGGGTAATAAATAAGAAATGGATGTAGACTCCTTGTCCAAGTGTAGGAAAGCTTCCCAAGAAGCTTTACAAAAGTGACTTCGTGGAGGAAGTAAATTTTCTAGTCACACTGTTGAGTAGGGTTGCAAGAATTCCTATGTCCAACATATTTGAATGGATGTGGTACTTCATTGAAGAAATCTTAAGGGGAAATAACAAGTTTGACTGGCCCAAGATGATAAGTGACAACATCTATGAGGAATTTTCTCTGGTGAAGAAAACCTCAGAGTTTTATATGACCTCTTATGTCGTGTGCATATTGGCAACTAACTTTCCATATAGAGGTCTAACATGTAAAGGAAATCTAGGAATAGGGACAAATCAAATTATTGTTTATGAATGCTATCCACAGCTATAATATAGAAATTTTAAGAAGAATTACAAGAGGGTGAACTATGATTTTATTATGTACATTCTCAAGTCATTGTCGGGAGAGTTCATAAATAGAATGCCATAATCTGCCAAGGCTATGGTAAAGGAATTTTGTTACTGGGTCATCCAGTTTCCCAAGTTTACTTATTTCAAGATTGAGGGATTTTTGAGAAATCTGTACAAACTGCCAAGATATCCAATTGATAAGATGGTCATCCTTGAGCTGACATGACAAATGCGGACATCCCATCATTTGTTGCACTCTACACATAGAGTTTGGGTACCTTACCCCATGACACTTGGGAAGAGAATGTATTCGTGCCTAACAACCATTTCTATAGAGAATTCAGATAAAGAGATCCATGAGTATGGGCTTGTATTTCATACGATAAGAGGAAATGTTGATCCTTTGGTAAAATTGAAGAAGCAAGTCAGGAGGCAACATGCAAACAAGCCTCACTTGGAGGACTTTTGGGAAAATTGTGAGAACGATCAAGAAGTCTAAAAGAGAATTTACATGAGAATTCCATTGGAGCTTGTTTGATCTCTTGAAATTTACATGATGTTGAACCAAGTGAAGGATGATGAGAATAGATTGGATGAGACTTCCTTTAGAAAGATAGCTAAAGTCCCATTTCCATTGATTGACTGGATAGAAGAAGAAGAAATTGACATAGATGTGATCACCCACCAAGTGTTGCAAAGAAAAAAGTAGTGGTTAGATGTTCAAGTTTCTCAATTGGAGCAACGGGGAGTCAAGCTTACATTTGGAGAATGGGAACAAGAAAAGTATCTCAAGAGCGATGAAGGAGGTAAAATAGTTGATGAAGTTGAAACAAGTTCATCAAGAAAAGAGGCAACTTCCCCTCCTCTTCGTTATCACAAAAGGAAGGAAACATCGGAGAGGCAGCCCACTGAGAAGCCTTGTGTCTATGAGAGAAAGGTCATGGAAGGATGAAGCCCCTCAAAGAAGGCCAAGAAGGCCAAAATTTTTATTTTGGAAATGATAAAGGAAGATCCTTCTCCTCTTGAGGAGAATGTTCAAACTCAATCATCGACCCATCTAAATTCACCACCGCCATGCACTGCACCCCTTCCATTGAATTTTGTTCTACTTCCACCACTTGTATCCTCTTCACTTGTTGTCTACGTCTTGGTCCACCTTCCGTCTACCACCCCGACCACCTTAGTGATTGTTTTTGATTTATCCTCATCCACATGGTTCTCTTCATCCTTCTCTTGATTTCCACCCTCCTAGCCTACCTTTTCGACACTATCACATGCAATTCCTTCTATTCCTCCTATACCAACTACCTTGCCACAATCCTTTGTAGCATACCTTCAAAAATTTCCCCAAGTATTATCTGAAACTTTGGTATCTCCTAAGGCAAAGCTCATCATGTCTCAGCTTGTTGCTACTTTTCCCACTCCTCCTCCTCCCTTGCAACCGCTAAAGATGGAGAATGTAGAAAGTATATGGGAGGAGATCCTGGCTCTAAGAAGAGGCAGAGAAGGGTTCGTCCCTAAATAAAGAATTGTCGGTTTCAGATAATATTAAAGGATCCGACTGAACCGGATAAAACAACAATTAAACGGATGTCGAGAAACCAAACAAAGATTAAAACAGCAAAACCATGAAAGTCAGAAAGAAGAAAAAGGCGCAGAATCATATCATCAGAAATAAGATCCGAAACAAAGATTACAGAAAGGCCAGATAGAAAGATCCATCAAGAAGGATAGAAGGATAAAGTGTCCTCTAAAGAGAAAACATAGGCTCCATCTTGGCTAGAGCAACAACTAAAAGAGAAGGCTCCAATAGTTCAGGATCCAAGAGCCCATTTCAAAGTAATAATGGCTCATGCAGGGTAGAAACCCGAGGAGAAGAAGAGAGCAAAGATAAGGTCACACAATATGACCAATGCCTCAGGTTCACGTATAGTACACATGGCCACTTTGATAACAAGTAGAGCACAAAAGATGAATGAATTCTAGGGTTTGGTATCTAATATTTTGAACCAAATGGATAAAGACCAAGCTACAAAGAAATAGATAAAAGCTCAGGTAGTAGAAATAACTAATTTTATCCAACAAATCATTGCTTCCAATGAAGAGGTTCTTTCCGACGCATCCACACCGAAAATTTTGTTGAAGGAGGAAGTGAGTAAAGTTGAAAGAATGAGAAGTTGGACTAAGTCCACTTCTGATTGGATCAATCATGTGGTTGCAATTTGAGATAAGGTTGTGAATGTTGGAGTGGAAATGTATAATCATTTCCATGTGTTAAAGATAGAGGTTGATAAAGAAATTGAATATTTTAAGGCATTCATAGGGTGTTATAATATTATTTGTTTGAAGTTGCACTACATTAAGAATCTATTTGTAGAAATTTTGGAACAAGAACAAATTTTGACCAAGGATGAGCTAAATGAGCCTAAAACATTGCTATTTTCCATAGAATTTAGAAGGGATGTCTTGCTAAGGTACTTCTAGAGCTATTGTTAATTGATGAAAGGATCATTGATTCGATGACAAAATGTGATGACATTTTGGAGCTTCTAGATGGAGCAAAAATATCTGCAGTAAGACTAGATGCTAGAGCAATCACATGAGCATGGATGGTGAGAATTGAAAAGGGAGTTTCCAAAAACTTGAGTGGAATTTTTGGACTTGGTTGCATGTGCATTTACGAGGTCAAAAAAATTATTCTAGAGGAGACATTTATGTGCAAACCTACACATAGAGTTGATGGAGGAATATAAGCTAATAACTTTTAAAATCAACAAAGCTCAACTGCTGCTTGAAGAAAAAAATTCAAAGGCCTTGATTAATTTTGTTAAATATGCTGTAAAATAGAAAGAAACTGGAGATATTTTGATAGAACACAATTTTTTGTAAATTCCTACTATAGGACGAAAATAGTTACATCAAAGTGTTTGCACCCAGATTTTGGGGATTTTGTAGGATATTTCTTGAATATAAAATAGGATAAGAATATTTTACATTCTCCTAGGTTCACATGTGAACTAAGTTTATATTGGATAATATTGTAAATGTATTGAATGTATTAAAAACCCTAAGGGGATCGAATCTGGGCCCTTGAATGTGATTTAATCTTGGCCATTGGTTTATATTGTAAAATCTTTAAATAACATCTTCCTCTCATTTGCAAAGAGAGAGAGATGAATTTTTGTACAAGGAATTTTGAAGTAATACAAGTGAAGGCATTGTAGTGTTGGTGAATTCCTTGTGCTCTTTGGATATATGCATGATTCTATCTTTTAATTTTAACTTCATCATTCTTAGTTTATGTTTAGTTTCATTAAAGGTAAATTGTTAGGATATTTGATGAGCTTCCTACTCATACCTTTTGTAATTTTCTTATTGTAAGTTACTTTGCAGGGCTATTCTAAGCTAATTTTATGTTCTCAAGTTCAACTATGTATGTTTATGCACTTGTGTATGAATGTTATAGTTTGAAAATCTAAAGATCACCTTTGGATATTGTACTATTTCTGTGATATTGTGAACTTAGTTCTGGTTAAATATGAATTATTTTATTGGGAGTTTGTCTATCTAAATCATCAACCATTACTACAACTGTCATTAGGTTTTAGACTTAGGATTTCTCTTGAACCCTCATCTTTTGATATTTCTTTATAAATTATGTTAGTATAGGATTTCAACATCACTACATTGTAATAACTGATGATAAGAAGACTATTTTCATACTACTATTCTAAAAATACAACAAGGGTTATACTAGTCCTTAGACTTATTGAAACCCTCATTATGATCCCTATCAATTTCCAGCCTTGTTTTACCATAAATTCCCTTTGTGATTACTAGCAAATCACATCATCATTGAGCTATTTTCTGCATTGTCAAGACCTAACTTTATAAGCCTTGGGGTTGTTTTCTGAAGATTTTCTACAAAGAGTTACCTTTCAAGAGAGATAGAACACTTGTTTTTATTTGTATTATGTAATGCTAAAGCACTCATCAATAGAATTGGTGCAAGATGGAGGGATGATTGAAGAAAGCTATAGTGTATAGGGTCATTCTCTCCTCAAAGATTCTATAGAGTCCTTAGATCTACACCTAATAAGGGAGAGTTTCAAGAGCTAAAGATCCCTACATGGGCTAGGAGAGCCAAGAAAGGGAAAATTTTATCTTCAATACCATCTGCCATACCCAATTGACCTCCAACTCCATCTTCCCCATCTTCCACATCATCCACTTATTCATCTTCATCTTTAGATCACACTTAGGTTGCTATACCTCAACCATTACCACCCCCACCCCCACTAATGGATTGGTTTGATAATAACCCATCACCTCTTGCATTCAATGACTACCATGAGATGCCAAAGAACATTGATAAATTATGTTCAAAGTTCTTCACTAATGACCCCAACAAGACTGCAAAAGAGCACATAAAAATCTTTGAGGTAGCCTTGAAGGAAAGGGTGATCAAACACCAAGATATTGCCTATAGGATTTTTCCATACTCATTGTGGGATAAAGATTTTTACTAGTATATTCATTTTCCTATTGGTTCAATCACAGATTGGGATACTATGAAAAAATGATTTTTGTAGAAATATATAGTCCCAATAAGCCCTACTGATTTATACAAATAGTTTGTAACCATTAAGAGGGAAGTTGGTGAACCTGTAAGTACCTTCAATAATAGATTTCACCAGGCCTATACTAGATTATAGGACCCCTATACTATCAATGATGCCTCAACCAAGTTAATGTATTGTGAGGCCCTAGATTACCAAACTACAACCCTGGTAAAAAGAGAAAATCCTGCCCCGTAGGACTTAGTGGCCATGTATGCTAAAGGAGTCAAGGCAAGTGCTGATTTAGGAAAACATCTAACGGGCCCACTTCCTTCATTAGGTCCAGCTACAAATCTTGGATAGATTCAAGGATTGAATCAAGCCTTAGCTAATCATAACCTTTTGATGAATCAAGTTCCTCAATTGCCAATAGTGCCTCACTTGGGCCCCCCTTTGAATCAATCTCTGTCAATGATTCCTAGTTACTTGCAAAATTCCAATCCACCAACCTATTCACAAAATTCAAATATACCATCTTATTTGAAAAATTCTGAAGTACCCTCTTATCTATAGAATTCTTCTACAACACAACCTATGTATCTTCAGAATTATGTTCCAACTCAAACTACGATAGAGAAGGACCGAATATATGAGTTGGTTGGGAAAGTTAAGGAGTTTTCCATTGAGATTTCATACCTCAAAAATCAAAACAACTAGCTATAGGCTTTGCGGAAGAGTCATGAAGTCAATTACAATAGAGATCTAGGCCAAAGCTTAGGACAAAATTTTGAACATAATCAAGGCCCGGGGTAGAATAGGACATGGAATACTAGGCCCAATAATGGAGTTCTTACCCCACTCGATCCACCCAAAAATTTTTAAGAAGTCATCTGGAGGAGTGTACTTGGTTGAAGCTGCATTATCTAGGTGGTGTAAGATCCATAGTGCTAACAAGCATTCTAAACTTGATTGTCTAGAATTTCAAACTGGGGCCACCATATTTTAGATGGAGGTGTAGAATGCTACAAGCAATGAAAACTTGACTGGATGTGAGATAGTGCCATCAAACCTATATGACTCAGTAATGGTGGTGAATCAAGCCCCATTTCTTGAGGCTAGAGACAATGAACTTAGAGAGGAATCTACAAAAGATATAGTGAAGACGAATGATGTGTGTAATGAAGAAACTCTTTCTCAATTGTTCAACATAGATTCCAATGGACCTAAAGATGATGAATCTTAAATGGAAGATGAAGTTCATATGTTTCATCAATGAACAACATCGTACAACCTACAAAATAGGAAAGTTGGTGGTCCATTCACTACTTCCACACTGCCAAACAACTTTAGTGCACCTCTAGATCCAAAAGTAACCAACAATCCTTCATTTACTAAGGTACCAACTAAGTACCTTGCTAAAGGTGATCAATCTAAAATTGAAATTGATTAGATGGGAGAGTACATGGTAGAAGAATTGAAAAAGGTAAAGGTTGTCTCTCAGATTTTGAATTATTAAAGTACCATAGATTAGAAATTCCTTTTTTAGATCATTAAATGGGACTATGCAACTAAAAGCCTCTCAAGATACAACAACTAGGAAGGTTGCATTAAATATGACTAAAAATGAGCCAGTTCTAAAACAGGTTGTAGATAAGGATACAAGTAAGGAGCATGCCAAAGAAAAAGGTAAGGAGAAGGAGAAAGAAAAGGCTCAATTCTCCCAAGCAGATACCTTGGTAAGCCTATTTTAAGGAAAGCATGAGGCTTTTCCTTTCTTATTGAACATTCGTATATTTGGAAATAATTTGCACAAGTGTTTGTTGGATTCAAGAGCTTCCTAAAATATTATGCCCTTTTTAGTGTGTAAGGACTTAGGCATTACTCCCACTCCCTCACAATGAAAGGTCACACAATTAGATAAAACATAAGTGAATATGGTTGGGGAATTGGATAAGATCCCTATGCAAGTGGCATTAGATTTGAGGGTCCAACAGATAATTGAGATTCAAGTAGCCGATATTCCTTATGAATATGGTCTAGTCCTAGGTAGGGATTGGATGAGAACACTCAATGGCTATATATCCACTAAGCATTCACACATGTGGTTACCTTGGAGGGGAATGTCTTATCAGATCCGCATAGAGCAGGAGCTAGGAATGAAGCACATGATCATCAAATATATTAATGCGAATGAAGTGCTATTTTTAGAGACTAAATTGGGAAATTATATTCTTGTGGAAGTTGCAGATGGTGATGAAGAAGAAGAAGAGGTGTTGATGCTGCATGATGTACTTAGGGATTTAACTCAAATTACCAGTAGTATCGAAGTGAACATTGAATCAGATGATGAAGATCCTCATACTGATGGTGACATTGGATTATTTGAAGGTTTCTATGAATTCATGAGGAAGTGTGTACAAGATTAGATTAGCCTTGGGAGTAATGTAGACTTCAAGGACTTACTACTACCCTGTTGGTGTAGAATACATGATGCTTCTCATTCAGAATTTGAATGTTGTCTCTATCAAACCACAATAGAAGAAATAAAAAAATAGATCAACTCAACTAGTGTTAAGTGTGAAGACGAGAAAGTTCAAGTATCAAAACAATAGATTGATCCCAAGCCAAATCCAACACCAAAGAATGAAGTATGCTCTGAGAATCAAAAGGGTATGCACCCAACCAAGTTCTATACTTTACAATTCGATGGGTCTAAGTCAAAAGTGGGGGATGGCATGAGATTTGAGTTAATCATCCCAACTAGTAAAACCTTCTTTGTAGCACATAGGCTACAATTCTATTGCACTAACATAGAAGAATATGAAGCATTAATGCATTGTTTGTTAATGGAATTACAAAAGAAGGCTAAGGTGTTGCAAGTATTTGGAGACTCTGAATTAGTAATAAATAAAGTTAGAAAGAGGTACTCATTCCATGATCGAAGGATGAATAATCATAGGCATAGAGTTTGAGATCTAATAGAAGGTTTTGATGCCTTCAATATCCAATAGATCCTGAGCAATAAGAATTAGATTTCTAATGTGTTTTCTCAGGCCGCTAGCACTCTACAACCTCTTTCATTGTCAGGATTGAAGAATTTCATAGTTGATCTTATTTCTACTCCATCAGTCCCTGAAAATGTTACCAAATTTCAAGTTTTTGAGGATGATAAACATATATTGGATTTCATTACCAGCTCTAATGTGTTTTCCTCTCAAATCATTGATGAAGTAGAACCCGAAGAGGTGGAACTAGACATAGAAGGGGTCATCAACTTGAATACTAACACGATTCCAAGGGGCATGGTGTAATTGGAAAGGATATTCGAATTCAATAAAATAAGAGGCCAAAACCAACAAGCAAGGAAGGAGTCTATTGATAGCGAGTGTGATACATACAACATGGGTACCACAGAGAATACAATTTTTTTTTTTATTGCAGGTAAGGTCTATACCCTAAAGCTGAAAGAAAAGGAATAATTGGTGTGCTGCATAGATATCAAGATATTGTTACATGGAGTTATGAGTATCTTAAGAAATATGACACTTCTATTATCACACATACAATTCCACTCAAGGCTGATGTGAAATCATTTAGACAAAGGTGACAACCTATCAACACACTTCCTGAGTCGGTGATCTATAAGGAGGTGAAAAAATTACTCTCATCTTGTATGATATTTCGTAGAAGACATTCCACCTGGGTTGCGAACCTGGTGCCAGTCCATAAGAAGGATGGTGAGATCCATTTGTGTGTGGACTTTCGTAATTTGAACTGTGCATCAAAAAAGGATAATTACCCGATGTCTTCGTTAAATGAGGTTTTGTAGATTGTGAATGGTTCTCAGATGATGTCCTTCCTCGATGGATATTTAGGATACAATCAAGTCATGGACCAATATGAAGATAGGAATAAAACAACATTTACGATGAAATGTGGAACCTTTTCCTACAGATGGATGCCTTTTAGTTTGGTCAACGCTAGGGAAACATTCCAGCATGTGATGGATATTGCATTTAAGGACCTGATCAGTAAGTGTATCATCATATATATGGATGTTTTGACAATATTCTCTAAGAAGAAAGGTGATCATATCTCAGATCTATGCAAGGTGTTCCAAAGGTGTCGAGAGTTTGACATTTCACTCAATCCAAAGAAATGCATCTTTGGAGTAATTGAAGGAAAGTTGTTTGGTCATGTAATTTCAAAGAAATTGATATCAATTGATTTCGAGTGTATTCAAGCCATATTGAAAATTCAGCCACCCATGAGCAAGAAAGAAATGAAGTCCTTCTTTGAAAAAATCATTTTTGTAAGGAATTTTATCACTTGTTTTGTTGAGATTGTGAAGCCTCTAAACGTAATGTTAAAACAAGATGCCAAGGTGGAATGGATGCCTAAAGTAAAGCAAGCTTTTGAAGAAATTAAAAAAGGAATTGTTGAGGCTCTGATTCTAGTTAGTCTTGATGATACAAAGCCATTCTACATCTATTCCTTTGCTTCTAAACACTCATGTGCAAGAATGTTGACACAAAAGAAGGAGCAAGGAGATGAGCACCCTATCACTTTCATGAGCTCTCCACTTAATGATGATGAGTTGTGCTACCCAAGCATTGAGAAAAAAGCTTATGCCTTGGTATGTGCTTTCAAAAAGTTTAGGCATTAAATATTGAGGAATAAGGTGCATGCAATTGTTTCAGATTTGACTGTTAAGATTCATTTAATGCAAAATGAGTTGGGTGAATGATAGAAAAATGGGTAACAATGATACAAAACTATGACATGGAAATCCATCCGATGAAAGTTGGTTAGGGGAAAAGCTCTCACTTGTAGAATGGCTGAAGTTGATCTAGAACTCACTGCACACCAATATAATCTTGAAGATGTTTCCCCTCATGATTGGTACAATAAAATCATATACTACTTGCTAAATAAAAGATGTCCATCACATCTGAATATTGTACATGTTGTAAGGTGTTTCCCTTGGTCTCCTTGGTGTGGGCCAGTGTGGTGTTTAGGCTTCGTGACTTGGTTTAACCACATCCTGTGGATCTTGGATCTTGTATAAATCTAATGGTTGTATAAGGAATTAATAGGTCAATATTTTGGTGCAACGAAAATCGCCTTTGCAACAATTGGTATCAGATCTAAGGTCACAGGTTTGAGCCCCTCACTTGCGCTAGTGGGGATTGTTGCAAGGTGTCGCCCTTGGTCCCTCAGTGTGGGCTAGTGCGACACTTGGGCTTTGTGACATGGTTTAACCACCTCCTACGGATCTTGGATCTTGTATACATCCAATAGTTGTATTGGGCATTAATAGGCTGATTTTTTGGTACAACAACAATAGCCTTTGGAATAGTACATAGATGTGCCTTATGATTGAAAATTGGTTTCTATATGTTAAAAGGAGCTATACTCTATAAGAAGAATCATGAAGGAATTTATCTTTGATGCCTTGGGAAATAAGAGGTAGTCTGAGTGTTGAAACAATTCCATGACAAGTTCAGGATTGATCATGGTTCACGCCCTTCAACCGTAAATTAGATCCTCCAGGCTGGATATTATTGGCCAACACTATTCAAAGATGTACATGCACATGTACACGCTTGTCACATATGCCAGGTTGCTGTCAGCAAGGAGAATTGTGTTGTTGTTCCATTGCAACCTATAACTAAAGTGCATCCCTTCACATAGTGGTGACTTGACTTTATTGGTATGATCACTCCACCATCCTCCAGGGGCCATAGGTATATTTTGACCACTATTTATTACTACACTAGATGGACATAAGTAATGTACCATTGATTTTGTTATTAAATTTCTTTAGGATTACATTATTACTCATTTTGAATGTCGATTTGCATTGGTGTGTGATAATGGTGCAACATTTTCTTCTCTAAAATTGTCGAGATGGGATTTTGATTACGTTATCACATTGAAATTTGCTTCTAACTATTATCCACAATGGAATGGGCTAGCTAAGTCCATGAACAAGAACCTATTAACTAGCATTCATAAATTATTGGATAAGAACACCAAATATTGGAACACTCAGTTACGGTTTGCTCTATGGGAAAATTGTACCCACCAGAAGGTTGCTTTAGGTACCTCCCCTTACCATTTAGTTTACGATTAGGAGCTTGTCTTTCCCATTCATTTGACAATTCCTAAATTGTAGTTCATTAATTATTATTATGATGAGGGAGAAAGGCTTGAAGCCTGCCTTGTTGAGCTTCTCCATTTGGAGGAAAAGAAAGATGAGACCATTGAGAATTTTTCCAAGCACCAAGGTATTGTGAAGCACTGGTTTGATCAGTGTGCAAAAGTTAAGGCCTTTAGGATCTCTGACCTAGTTTTGTATTGGGATAAGGCCCATGAACGAAAGGGGGAACATGGTAAATTCGACAAGATTTGGCTTGTCCCCTTTAAGATCTTTGAAATTCTAGGACATAATGCTTATTGTTTGAAAAATATCACAGGAGAAGATGTCCCACTAATTGTTAATGGGAAGTATCTAAAGCACTATTTCCTTGCTTGAGTTGTTACAACTTGACCTTGTACGTAGTTAGTTTAAATTATTTGCTATAGGTTAGGTTACTTTAGGTTATTTTGCTATCAATTTGCTTTCACTTCACTATTTTTCTTTGGGTGTGTGGGTTTTCCTATTTTGTCATGGTGGAAGTGCTACGTGCAATCAAAGGAGGTTTATGATAAATGTTCATGTATGTTTCTTGAATAATTTTTCATAAGTTGTATAAAGATGTCTATTCACCTTTGTGATTGAATTTCATTAATTAAAATCCTGCTTGATTTAGAAAGAAATCATTATTTGAATCCTTTTACAATTGTCTTAGTCCTCATAATCTACACATCTTAAATATTCCTAGAAGGCTTTATGGTAGGTATCATCAGACTTTGATAGGTGAAAATTTTAAAATCTACTTCAGTGACCACTACAATCTCCAAACCTAGAATAAGCTTTAGTGCTTACTAGTTCACAAAAGAACAAAAGTTGTCAAGAATGAAGACAAAACAAATCTAATATTAGTTGTATGGGTGTACAAATAACTCTATCGAGGCTATAGATGCCTGACTAGCAATAGAGAAATGTTCATGGGGATTGTAGCGATAACCTCATTTGGGCTATAGATGCATGACTGGTAGTGAGGTAATGTCCAGGTTGCTTTTGGAGTTGAAATATCTATGTAGCCTATCTTGGTCGATTGATTTCTTACCTCAATTTTTCTAAGGAAGGGAATGTATCCACATAACACACACACACACACACCTATGAATCTAATATATATCATGAATAGATTCAACCAATGATCCCGTTTCCCATTTAAGCAAGAATTATCTCCTGAAGCTTCAATTCTGGTTTGTGAAACTAGAGATTTTGGGTTCCAGATGAATTCTTATCCTTGAAACATTTAGAAATGTTTCCCAACAAAGTCATTGTGAATTTTGCACACATGCCCTACTAAAAGTAGGGACCCCCCTTTTTCCCTTTTTTCTTTTGTGCCAGCTTCATCCATGCTCGTTTGGTTTTGCTTTCGTCTTCACCTTTTTTCCTTTGGCCTATTTTTCCTTCAAAATTTTGATGCCTCTTGAAAATCCTAAATTTTTTCCTAAATGTCCTTTTGTGGAAGTTTTTATGTGGGTTGCCATATGTGGGAAGCCATCAAGTGAATGTTAGTCTTTTTGGCCAGTTATGGGAATTTCCATGCAAAAATCTGCTTGCGGGAAGCCGCATGTGAAAATCCATTAAGATGATGCTAGGTTCATCGAAACTTGCATCCTTCATCCCCGCATTGTTGTGGCACCCACACCCTCCATCTCCGCATTTTCTTGTCTTTTTACTTGCAATTTTTCACAAACTAGGGTTTGTGCATAGTTTGAAAAATCTACCCACATTTAATGCACCGAGTTATATAAATAGGGGGTTCGACAGGGTCATTCTCACCTTGCACACATGGATATTTTATTGAGATTGCTTTGGAACTTTTTGTTGCGACTGCTAAAGATTTTGGAAGTTTTATTTTTGTGGCTTCTTCCTTGCATTTCACACTTGGAAGGTATGTATTTTGCACAATCAATGGTGCTACAAATTTCATTTTTTAGCAAAAGGTTTCAAATCATTTAAACTTGAAAACTTAAAAAAAACCATTGCATGTGGGACTTCATTGTTGTCATGCCAAAATTTTGGCTCGGGAACCCTTGCCTCCCATGATGATCAAAACCACATATGTCAGAAAGCATATGCGGAGTGCCATTGTGATTGCGCCAAAATTTCAGTGCAATCATTAATGGCCTCTAACTCGTTTGTTTCTGTATGATTTTGATCGAACATTTAGTGTATGCAAGATTCAAACCCCTCATTTTTGCACTTGTTGAAAATCTCTTGACCCAAAATGACTGTCTTGAAATTTATGCAAAAAATTTCATGCAGGAATCTGGATGCGGGAAGTCATTTGCATCAGGCCATTTTATTGCACAAACTCACTTGGATTCCACATATGGAATTTTGGCATCTTCGAAAGGGTTAGGAATGAACTTTAATTGTGTGATTTAGATCTTTATTTGCCCCACGTGTTTTAAACAAACTTAATCTTAAAATTGCTAAGTTTTTCTTAGTTTCAAAAAAACCATGTGTGGGGGGCCATTTGTGGAAAGCCACATCTCTCGTGCCATTTTTTGGCTTACTCTTCACTAGTTTCCAATAGGTTGGCTTTCGTGTAGGTTTTTCCTCCATAGATCAAATGATGAATCTTTGAGTTGAAATGCTTAAGAAACTTTGCATGAATTATTTCTCCACATGCCAAATTTCTAAACCTCGAAGTGGTTAAGTATTCACTCATTGTAGGAAATTCCTTGCGGGGTTCCATTTAGGGGGCACCATTTTATTGGCATCATTGTTGATGGAATTCACATCCTTCATCCCCGCATTACCTAAGCACTTGCAAATCCTTGGTCCACAGAGCTTCAAAACCTACAAATTGCTAGAAATTGTTCCAAGATGCCAAATTTAATGATTCCTAATAAGCCTAGTTTTTGGTCCAATTTTGGGTAGAATCTATAGTTTATTTGCTAGTAGATGTCATGGAATTTAATGTTAAATGTCAGTATTTTTATAATGTTTCCCTCAAACCATTGAAATTGGACTTAATCATATCTTTGCAAGCTTTAATGACATTTGGCATAATATGTGGATTATCTATATTGATTTTACATGTGGTTAATGAATGTACCTTAAGTTGGTTATAGATGTGTAGTTATTATGTGTACTGACTTTGCCATGCAGATTTAATATACTAAGTTAAGGAAGACATCGCCAGCTAGGAATGCACCATAACATCCAACAAAGGAATCACTCCAAGTCAAAGGAGGCCCGGTGATAGAAGATCCTTCATGCAACTGAATGTAACCACCTTGTAGTGGAATTTAATGATCAAGCATGCACGAGCGTTACTGTTGAGCTGAATTTGTTTTTGGACCTACATGTCTGACCAGATTCCATGCACGCGTAACCACCATTGCTCCATTTCCTTTGTTTTCCCTAAATGGCGTCCTCCTAGTTGTGGAGTTGACTGCCTTATTCAGCTGTTAGTATAAATAATGATCTGATGCTCCTTCTTCAAGATGTTGCATGATTTGATATTGTACTTGCACTCTCTAGTTTTCAGTAATACATATACATTACTCTTTTGTAATCATGATTCGTAGTGAATAAAATAAAGTTCTGAGTTCAAGCATCTGAGTTTTCGTTAGTTTTAGAGGATACTTATCCAAGGGGGACCACTTGGTGAGTAATCCGTATTATTAGTTTAGCATTAGTTTAGTATTACTTGTTGTTTAGTACTTAGTTAGAAATCTAGCACCGACTATTCCTACAACCATTAGAATTTCATTTTGTGACTGTTCCTGCAGCGAAAGCAGATGGAGTAATGTCTTGTTTTTGCTTAGATTTTTATTCCTGTTATGCATTTCAGCTTAGCATAGTCATTGATTGATGTTCAATATTTGTTTCATTCCTTCCCAAGAAATTTACTTTCAATATTGTGTGTTCCTTAGCTATAGAATGAAATAGCTACTTTGAGTTCCTAGTGCACATACTGTGCTGGCCCATTTCAAGTTCACGTCCTTGGGTTGACAAGTTAAATGCACCTTCATGATGATTGAAATGGCTATTCAAGTTAGATGTCCAATCTCTGAATCATGGTTGTAAAGGCTTAGTTATTAAGATCATTATAGGAGGCCAACATTTTTGGTGCCGTTTCCAGGGATGGTGTCAAACTAGGGAATCTTTTGGAGTCATTGGTAGTTTTCCTTGTTGTAGTGTTTTTGAAAATTATTATTAGTATATCCTCATTTAGAAATTAATGACCCCCCTTATTCTTTACCAATTCTTTGTGTGAGCTGACTGATAGTGAGTGATACCGCATGCATAGAGGAAGGAGAAGGGATGCTTATGGGAGCTTCCTTCCTAAAAATCCTAATCGATTCCAGCTAGTTGACTATCAAAATCTACCAGAAGAAGAAGAAGATACACACCCCTTTGTTGATGCATATCTCGATTTGACTGGTTCTGAAGTTTCCTTTGAAGATCAAAATCAACTTGAGAACCCCTTTGCTTTGGAACAACATCAAGAAGGCATGGGTGATGCAAATAGGAATAGACCTAACCAACCAACTTTTCCTTTCCCCACCGCCCATTGGAATGAAGTTGACAACATCAAGAATATTCCTACCTCAGCACTCCCAAATTTTTATGGACTGTGGAAACTTGGGAAGACATGAAGACAAAATTCCTAGAGAATACAAGGAATACTGTAGAGGCAGTGATATGAGAGGAGGTGACATCTTTAGGATGCAACAAAAGGAAGATGAGAGCCTGGAAGATTACATTGCAAGGTTTCTATTTTTCCTACAAAAATCTCCACACCATACACTTAATGAAGACTCATAGAAGTTTCTTTTCCTAAGAGGAATCAATGATAGTTGCACTGATGCCTTGGACCTCATGGGAGGAGGAGATATCTCCCAAGTTCCTTGGGAAGATATCAACAAAATATGACATAATTACTCTAGGGAAACTTCAAAGAAAGGGAGAGCTTACCAATCTTCCATGGGTAAGTCAATTACTAGTGGAGTCTCAAGAATGGAGATTACTCATTTGCTGGAAAACTTCAAGCAAGACATTATCAATAATCTAGCTACTTAGCTAGATACACTTTAGGCCAAGAAGAAGCAAGAGGATGCAGAGGCAATGTTAATAGAGTATTTCCCCCACTGTAGAAAAAAGGACTATAGATGTAAGATGATAGATAATTTTGAAAGCAAGCAGGTTCCACCTGAGTTCAAGCCAATCTAGATTGAAGAAGACCAAGTATATACTATGTTGAAAGGAAGCCTTGGGATCCATGACAAGGTATGCCACTGGATCCACTATCCTATGCTAAACCATATTTTAATTCCTATTCATCTGGTAGCCAATGACAACCCCCATATCCACCCAAGTATGGAGGATACCAACCGCAGCCTTGGAGTAACCATCCAAATGCTTGGCCCATTCATTAGAGTTCTCCACCCTAGTGGTAGCAACCTCAGGGGAATTGACAACAATTTCAACGACATTGGAAACCACCTCCAAGAAATTGGCAAAAAATGAATCAATGGAGAGGAGGGCAGCAATGGGCTACTCAGACAACCAGTTACATGCAGCCATCTTCTCACCCCCATCAACCTACTATAATGCCTCCACCTACTAATCCAAGCTCAAATGCACCTAAACCTACTCAACTACTGCTCAGCCCACACCTAATCCAAATAACAAACCATAGTAGTAGCGTACCTACTCTGCTGATTCAAATCAATTCCATACATATGCTGTGAGTGTAAGTGATATCCACTTGCATTCAGGTACTACTCTACCAGACCCTTCCAAGCCCATCATCACCGAGCTTCCTATGGAAGAGGAGGAGGAGCCTCTGAATGATCCCATTCAGCCTAGTGTACCTAAAAATCCTAAACCAATCCAAGTCAAACAAATTGAACAAAAGCCACCATTTCCTCAGAGATTGGAAGTTGCCAAGAAGAAGGAAGAAAATGAGGATACAAATTTTGATATCTTGGATTAGCTGAAGCATATATGTGTCTAGATACCTCTATTTCAGGACATAAAGGATGTTCCAATCTATGGCAAGGAAATCAAGGAGGCATGTCTATAGAAGCTAGGTAGGAAAAAGAAGGACCCAACTATAGTTCATGTGGTTGGACAACTAGTTGACATCATGCTAGGAAAAGTGGCTATTTTCAAGTATAATGACCCAGGCAGTCTTATGGTAGTAGTTGTTATAAACAAGGTCCAAGTAAAGAATGCTCTTATTGATTTAGGGGCAACAATAAATGTAATGACCAAAGACATTCTACAACAAATAAATATCGCAAGTATGAGGTCCACTCCTACTGTCCTGTAGCTTGCTGATAACACTATTGTTAAGCCTGATGGTGTAGTGGAGGATCTTGTGGTAGTTCTAGACTCCTAGGAGTGCCCAACAGACTTTATGATTCTTTCTCCTAAAGCTACACTAGGCGGGTATCCCATTATTCTTGAAAGGTCATGGTTAACAACTGCAAATGCATACATTGGATGTTGGTCAGGTGACATGACCATTTCAGATGGGAGGAGCACTAAAAACTTTGTTCTTTATCTTCCTGCTTAGGCATCTCATGATGAAGATAATCCCGTATGGCCACATGTTGGTGAAGAGGTCAAGGAAGTTAACTCTTTGGTGCAACTTAAGGTAGAAGATCTTTCATGCAACTCCAAGATGCGGATGAAGTATTGGCTAACATCATTTGGAACCATTGTGAAGTGGAGGAAGCATCATCTTCTCATTCTGCTACTCTAGTCAAGACACTTCTGCCTGCTCTTCCTGCAACCACTATTCCTGTAGATAGACTTCCTACAACAACAGGTATGTCCCATATATTACTGCCATATGAGCTAAAGGTACCATGTGTTAATGAAGCAACCATGATAGAGTTAACTACACAAGTACATGTGTCAAAAGGAAAATATTTGAATGTTAATAGTAAACTGAATGAGGAACAACAATTATTATTGGCAAACCTATTAAGGACCCATCAACATGAATTTGCATGGGATTATCATGATATGAATGGATTGGATCCTAAACTTTGTACGCACAAAATTTACATCAGAGATGATTGCACCCTAGTAAGACAGCCACAAAGAAGAATTAACCCTACATTAAGAGAGATTGTGAAAGGAGAACTACAAAAATTACTAGATGCAAGATTTATCTACCCCATTTTAGATATTTAGTGGGTGTCTCCATTAATGATTGTGCCCAAGAAGGGAGGGAAATGGCGAGTTTTTTTTTATTATAGGGAACTTAATGCTGTCACTAAGAAGGACCACTTTCCTTTACCCTTCATTGATCAAGTTTTGGACACACTTGAAGGAAAGAAATACTTTTCTTTTCTAGATGGATTCAACGGCTACAACCAGATCCAAATTGCACCAGAGGACCAGGAGAAGACTACATTTACCTATCCATGGGGGACCTATGCCTATTCGGTGCTCCCATTTGGCTTATGCAATGCACCTGCAACTTTTCAAAGGGAAGTCATTAGCATATTCTCTGAAATTTATCATCATTGCATTTAAATTTATATGGATGACTTTACCACTTATGGTGTTGATTTTAATCAAGCATTGGAAAATCTCAGGAGGGTCCTGCAGAGATGTGAAGACCAAAACTTGTCCTTAAACAGTGAAAGGTGCTTCATGATGATGTAGGAAGGTGTATTTCTTGGCCACTACATCTCCCATAAGGGAATTCAAGTAGATCCTACAAAGATTGAGGTAATCACAAATCTTCCCATAGCTGCAAAATAAAAGGATGTTAGTAGTTTCTTGGGTCATGTAAGATATTATAGGCATGTCATCAAGGATTTCAGCAAGGTAGTAGCACCATTATACACTCTTCTCACTAAAGATGTTGAAATTCAGTGGACTGAAGCTTGTGACAAGGCATTTTTTGACTTGAAGGCAGCTTTGACTCATGCTCCTGTACTCAAAGGGCCTAATTGGGAGCTTCCTTTCCACATCCATAGTAATGCATCAGATTATTCCATAGGAGTAGTCTTAAGATAGAAAGAAGGAGCTATTGAAAACGCCATTTACTTTGTCAACAAAAATCTACAAGGAGCCAAATTCAATTATATAGTGAAAGAAAAAGAAATGTTGGCAGTAATCTATGCACTAAAGAAATTCAGACATTACATAACAGGCTACCAAATCTTTGTGCATAATGATCACGTAGCCATTAGATATCTCATGAATAAATATTTGATCATAGGTAGATTGGCAAGATGGTTATTGTTGATACAAAAGTTTGATATAACCATTGTGGATAAGCTAGGGAAGGCCAATGTTGTTGCATATTTTCTTTCAAGAGTAACTATATCAAAAGATAATCAGCCCATCGATGAATCTTTCCCTAATGAGCATCTATTCTCCCTTAGTGTAAAAAAACCCTAGCATGTTGACATAGCCAATTACTTGGTCACAAGTAGAATTCCTTCTCACTTCTCTCCAAGAGAGAAAAGGGCACTCATTGAAAAATCTTTTCCTTTCTCTTGGATTGGTGGATGTTTTTTTATACTGGACCTGACCATGTCATGAGGAGGTGTGTGAGAGAAGATGAGACATATGAAATTTTTCATGCATGCCACAATGAACCATGTGGAGGACACTTTGTAGCCAAGAGGATAGCAATGAAGGTTTTGAACACAGGATATTACTGGCCAACACTCCGCAAGGATGCAGGAAGGTATACGATAAAATGTGATAAATGTCAAAGAATGGGAAGACGAACCAGATCTGATGAGATGTCACTGTGTCCTTAGGTAGTAATCACTCCCTTTGACAAGTGGGGATTATATTTTGTGGGACCCATTGACCCTCCATCAAATGGTAAGTCTTATATATTGGTATGCACTGATTATGTGACAAAGTGGGTAGAAGTTAAGGCCATGAAGCATGCAAGAGATAACAAGGTTGCAAAATTTCTTTATGAGGAGATTTTCACAAGATATGGAGTCCCAAGAGAAATAGTGACTAATCAAGGGGCACAATTCAGATCAACCCTTGTTGTAGCACTAGTTAATGAGTACACCATAAGGCACATGAAGTCTACTCCTTATCACCCACAAGCTAATGGTCAAGTTGAAGTGACCAACAGAGAGATTTAATCCATTCTGACTAAAATAGTAGCTATTCATAGAAAGGACTGGGCAAATAGATTACCAAAATATTTTTGGGCATATAGGACAACCTAGAAAACAACTACGCGCTTCACCCCATTTGAGTTGTTGTATGGGAAGATAACTATGATTCTAGTTGAATTTGAATATAAGACTCTGCATATTGTAATAGATTTTGGGATGGATATTTCTAAGGCACAAAGAGAAAGAATCATGCAACTAAATGCTTTGGATGAGATAAGAAGAGCATCCTTGCAACATACAAAAGTGGTGCGAATTAGCGAATCAAGTGGCATGAAAAATTTATCAAGGACAAGAAATTCCAACTAGGAGATTGGGCCTTGCTCTATGACTCAAGATACTAGGACAATGCAGAAAAATTGCAAACAAGGGGATAGGACCATATGAAGTTGTTGAGGTCTTTCCTAATGGAGTTGTTTAGCTTACTACCATTGACCTTGTCAAGTTCAAATTACTTGTCAATGGTCATCACCTCAGATTATATCACAAGCCGTTTCCAAAGAAGAGTTCTTGCAGTAATTCACCCAATATTCAACACCCAAGCTTCTTGCAGCCGAAGGGAATGGGCCTAGTGTCCTTCCTTTTGGATAATTAAGGTATGTACTCTCTCATAATAAAGACTTTCACTTACATGGAAGTCCATTTCTTCACCCATCCACCCATCCACCCATCCATCACCACCTTTCTCTCTCTTCCATCACTTCATTCCACCTCACCTCACTCCACTTCATTTTCATTAATTTCTCAATTTATTCCCACAAGGTGAGTGGTACTTTCTCCACGATATTTGCACAAATCTTCCACACATTTAGGTATGTGCACTTAATTGCTATCTTTAATCATCTTTTAAGTTTGTTCATTTAATCACTGTACGTTAGTATAGAAGTTTACATAAAATTCCATCATTCACTATCAAATCACCACTCCCATCTCACATGTGTGGAAACCTATGCTCCATGGGGACGCGTCCCCTATTATTTTTGCTTGTTTCCCATACGGGTATGAGACAGGGATGTGGGGACGGCTAGGAAATGTCCCCTGGCCATCCCTTTTTGCCACCAAGTACTTGGTACTTACCGGGACTTTTGACGAAAAAGGGGATGTAGGGTATGGCTAGGAGTACCTGATACGGCTCGTCCCACATCCACTAGGTATAGCTAGTTGTACCCTATGGCCCAACAACAAATAAAATGTTTTTTTTTTTAAATAAAGATTTTTAAATTAAAAGAGAGGCATGGGGGTCCCACAAGGGACACCCCATGCCACTTAACCTAATTTTTACCTTATATGTGGCCTAAAATGAAAAAAGCAACTCATTTTTACTTCTTGCCATGTGAAGTGAAGGGGAGCAAAAGAAGAGCAGTTGAGTGAAGGAGAGAAGAGTAGTTTGAAGAGGAGATTAAGGCATCATTTCCAACATATTAGAGGTATATTTTTCATCTTTTTTTGTATTTTCTATTTGTTTTTAATTTTTGCAAGATTTTTTAAAGTTTTTTAACACATAGGAAGGGCATTTAGGGTGTTTTTTTTTTTTGAACTTGCAGCTCTTTGAAATCAGAAACTTCACAATTTTTTTGAAAACAACCATGAGTAACAGTAGTGATAGTGAAAGTGATGATATTGAAATCCAAATGGAGGAAAGAACTCAAACTCAAAGAGCTAGAAATAGACCTAGATGTAGTTCAACTGCAAACATTGGGGGGTCTTTAGAGACTAGGAGTGGAGTAGGGTTAGCAAGTTCAAATCCCTTTGAATGTCCATTTGAAATCCTCAAAAAATGGGAAAAAGGCCCATTTAACCCCAAAAAACCTCTACTACAATTTGCAACAAGAGTTGATAAAGACAAGAAAAAAATTGAGGGGGTAGTAGAGTATGGGAGTGTCATTTGTGCCACAAACAATATAGGGGCAGCTATACGAGAGTTTATTGCCATCTTTTGTGGATTGGTGGTCAAGGGGTGAAAGGGTGTAGAAAAATAACCCAACAACAAAAATTTAAGGCAACTAGATTGCATATGGAGGGGGAGGCATTAAAAAAAGGGGTTTCAGTTGAGAGTTTGCAGCCTAGTACGGGAATGTCTACACCATCAGTGGATGTTGCTTCAACTTCTCATTCTCATGTGGGGGAGGATTCTACTAGAGGAAAGAAAAGGAGTATGAATGTTGTTGATATGTTTAATGTTACAACAAGAGATGGGGCTGATTCCTCTATTGCCAAGTTTTTTTATGCTAATGCCATACCATTTCATGTCTCATGTTCACCATATTTTAAACAAATGTGCAAAGATATTATAGTTGTTGGTCCCTCATATGTTCCACCTAGAGAAACTAAGCTACACACCACCCTTCTTGATAAAGAGTACTCCAAGGTGAGTATTTTGATGGAGGATATGAGAAAAACATGGTTGATAGATGGCTGCTCCATAATCATGGATGGGTGGACTGATATCAAACATCAGACACTCATAAATCTTATTGTCACTAGTACAACAGGCTCTTATTTTCTTAGAGTTGGAGATTTTTCAGGCAAAAGGAAGGATGCAATTTTGAGAGATGCTATAGAGGAGGTTGGAGCCTCTAATGCTGTGTAGGTATGATTTTCTTTCTTTCTTATTTTTGATTTTGATTTTCTTATTAGTTATTTAAATTTTTTGATATCTATATTCTATATTAATCTCATATCAACTTGATGATATGTCATTTCCAGGTAGTGACTGATTTAGCCCGTGTGTGTAAATTAGCTGGATTGATGGTGGAGAGTGCTTATAAGCACATTTTTTGGACCCCTTGTTGCATGCTTGCATTGGAAAATACCTTGAAGGACATTGGGAAGATAGATTGGGTGAAGGCAGTGGTTGCAGAGGCTAGAGAGGTGCAAATGTTCATTTGCAACCATCAGACTTCACTTGCTTTGTTTAGAACATTTTTCGAGGAAGGAATTCCTCAAGCCCATGGAGACTAGATATGCCAGCTACTTCATTTTATTGGAGAGGATGCTTGAGGTTCAAGAGGCTCTACAATTAATGATGTTCAATGTAGAGTGGGGTAGATGGAATGAGTCAAGCACAACAGAGGGAAAAAGGGTGAAACAAAAAATCCTTGATGATGACTGGTGGTCCACAATGAGGTAAGAAAATTGGCATTACTGATTTTATTATTTATTTGAATTATTAATTTATTTCTTAATTTTAATATTGCTGATTTTTATTTTATTATTTAATATTTATAGGCTAGCTGATTTTAATTTTTGTAACTTGTTTGCACTTGCAAATATGTATGCTCCTTCATCTAGCCTATTGTGCAAGTGATTAGATATGCTGATACTGACTCTCCTAGCCTTGGAGAGATTTATGAGACCTTTGATAGTATGCTTGGACAGGTCAAGCAAGCAATTTATAGCAAGGACCCTTCTTTGGCATTTTATGAGGAGCATCTTAAGCCCATTGTGACATGACAGTGGGACATTATGAACACCCCACTTAATATGGAAGCCTATGCTCTCAATCCAAAATGGTATGCACCGAGGCCTAGGAGAGTGGCTCCATCTCATGATGAAGAGGTGAAGAAGGCTTCATGAAGGCCCTTACAAAGATGTATACTCCAGAGGAATCTACCATACTTCGCACACAATGGCTTTCATTTTCCAATCTTTGTGGTCCAACCTTCAGAAAACTAGAGGCAAGGACAAATAGAGCTACATTGGCTCAAACCAACCCTATTGGATGGTGGATGTGGCATGGGAAGGATGCACCAGAGTTGAGATTACTTGCCATTCTCCTTCTTTTACAGGTTGCTAGTTCCTCTGCTATAGAGAGGAATTGTTCCACATATAGCTTCATCCAATCAGTCAAGAGGAACTGCCTTACATCTAGACAATCGAAGAAGTTGGTGGCAGTACACAGTGCTTTGTGGCTACAGGATCGCCCGTCTAGTGAGTATCGTCAGACTCTAGCCTTACGTTGGGATGTTAACCCCAAAGATTCTATGCAAATTGAGGAGGAGGATACACATGAGGGATTAGTTGGGGTTCCATTGGTTGAGGAAGATCCTTCTATTGGCATGGATAGTGACACTAACTTAGACTCGAGCTTTGATGGCAAGGGCGATGCTGATTTAGACCTACCTTTTGCTGATTAGGGACCTTGGACAGTGATATATTTTCTTAGTTTTATGTTTATCATGTCATTTCATAGTTGAGACTTGGAGCCTTTGGGCATTTTGGTTATAATTATCAGACTTTTATATGATATGTATGCACATTTATAATGAAAAGCATTTGAACTTTGTTAATTTGTTTGTCAATTCTCATGTGAAATCTCAATTCAAGTCTAATGATATGTATTAAGCTTATACAATGTCTAGAATGAATGATTTATCAATGTCATGCTATGAACATTTGAAATTTCTCTATATTTTTAAAAATTTCCCTATTTTTTGTCAGTCATCCCTTTTCGTCCCCTAAAAAATGACCCAAAAGTAACCCCGTACCGAAAACTCATCTCACCATATTGGGTACCCCCCCGTCCCCGAAACCCCATGGAGCATAGGTGGACACATGTCCAAATTTAGGTTGGGTGAAGGGAAAGAAAATGATGCAAATATATTACCCATGTGTAAATTTATGCTAGGCTACATCAAAAAATTTAAAATGAGATAATTTGAAATTTGAGTGAGAGGATGGCTTACATGTGTGAAGTGACATTAACTACAGCTGCCATTTCTTCCCATCATAATTCCCCTTTATCACTCCTTTTCTTGCCATTATTGACCATGTCGTAGTCTTGAGTTGCAAGCAAAAAGGTGAAACAAAGTAAAGGAAATTCAATTGATATTGGCACTGGAAATTTAGCAGGTACTGCAGGAAATTGAGCTTATTTTCATATGAGAATTGCAAGAAAGAAGTAGAGAATTTTTTTGATTGCAAACAATGGGAGGTGGATTAATTCAAAGTGAACCCATGGTGCATGACGTTTTATTGTAGGATGCACAATGCCTGGCCGAATTTAGAAACTGTGGATGGTCATATTACTTCTTGAAGTTGGATGGATTTGATGAAAGCATTTCCCTTGAATTCTCCCAGACATTTTATGAAGGGAAAGCCACAGTAAAAGGGTCGGAAGTTGTGGCAATTGAGGAAAGAATTGTAGAGGTCACAGGGTTACCAGACGATGGAGAAAATTACCCTACCTCCAGAGATGCCAAATTAGCCAGGGTCGAATTTATAGATCCGAATGACCCCCCATTGACCATTGATAAACATGGTGCAAAGAGAATGTCTTTGCCAGAGCCATT
The DNA here is from genome assembly GCA_007258455.2 of Sequoia sempervirens. Taxonomy (NCBI): domain Eukaryota; kingdom Viridiplantae; phylum Streptophyta; class Pinopsida; order Cupressales; family Cupressaceae; genus Sequoia; species Sequoia sempervirens. Next base: position 242,147,137 of record VDFB02252616.1, read on the forward strand.
GAAGAAAATAGCCATTTATGTTATTAAATATATCACCTATGATGGTCACCAGTCAAATTTGCATTTTGTACACTTCAAACTTTTGAATCACACGAGGCACGAAAGGAGGATGAATGTGCCTAACGTGCTATACAATCTTCTCTCAATTATGGTGGCTGAGACCCAAAAAGGTAGGGATAATTCTATTTCCCACCATTGTCTGATTAAATTTTTGGTTGAAATGTCTCTGCATGATGTATCTGCAATAACCTGGGAATAATTTATAATTTTTTTATCAAATTAGACCTAAGCACTTGCAACCTAGGCTTTACCTCAACCCCGTAGGTCTAGCAGGAGATTGAGTATGGCTGAAGCCCCTCTTGATGCTTCAACCTTTGGTGGTGGCTCTTGTGTGAATCCTCCCGCAACAGAAGAAACCATAGAAATTAGTTCTTCTGGAACAGAGCACTCAGAAAAAAAGAAAGTTCTTCCTCCGATTTTGACAATGACATTCCACTTGAAACCCTAATGAAAACTAGGGCCAGAAGAGAGAAGTAGAAACAAGAAAAGGAAAGGACAAAGCATAGCCTGTAGAAAGAAAGGTGCCAAGTTCTAAAAAGAGGAAGGCTAACATTGTTCATCCTATAGCCAAAGGAAAGCGCAAGAAACCTCCCAGGAAATCAAGACGAATTGATCTTGTGATTGGTACACCTCCACAGGAAATCCCTAAGCCTAGTGAGACATCACACGAGGACCTTGAATCTATAATGGGGCAGAAGAATGTAAAAGAAGAGGATATATTTGGGAGAGCAACAAATATAACACTGGCCGATCTTGCTAACATTGCAGAAGAGTTTGAGGAAAATCAGGATTTGTTGCAGCATGAGCAAGAAGTCATGCAACAAGAAGTCTTGCAGTAGGATGTCTTGTAACAACAACCAAAACTAGAGCAGGAGTTCCTACAACCATAGAAAAAATAAGAACGAGAGTCCCTGTAGCAAGAAGTGAAAGAAGAAACAATGCCCCTGCATCTAGAGATAACTAGACAGCCTGAGTCCATGCAAATAGTGCCATATGAGGAGCCGCCATCGACAAAAATACTGGTAGGAATTCATAATCCTCCCGATTTTACAATACATGCAACAATTTTGAATTTATGGAAAGAAATACAAAGAAGGGAGGAAGAATGGAAAAAGGAAAAAACAAAAATTGAAGAAGGAAATTCAATAGAAGGATGAGGAGATTGAAGATAAAGATGTAGAAATTTCCACCTTGAAGTAGAGGGTGGATGATATGGCAGCTTTGGCATCACAAATTTTGGAATGTAGGACCCCTCCAAGGGTCTATGCTCTGCTCCTAAAAGAGAAGTATCTCTCTTTTAAGTTGTCAAGGATTGCCTTAGGTTTGAATCCTTCTATCGACACCCCTATGGAATTTTTCAATGCTTATAGGATTGCCTCCCCTAAAATGAAGTATTTGTTGTGTGAGTTTTATTTGCATAATTTTTTTGTAACTCAAGACCATGATTGGAACCCATTGTTGTATGTTGGGGATGTCCAATTGAGGGCATTTATGTCTTGGGTACAAAATGAAATTAGTTGGGGACAACAACATGGAGCTTATAAGCAATTGGAGTCTGATATCCCTTTGCTCGTTAGAGCTGAATCAAGCAACCCAAATGATATTTATAAAGAATGGCACATAAGGATTCTCAAACCTAGTTATGGCAACATGATTATGCTTTGGATTGAGGCAGTTTACAATGAGTACAAGGTAAAGACAACAAAAAAGGAGAAAACTATGAGAAGATGTCTATCACAAAGATGGAATAGTATATCTGATGAGCTGAAGTAGGCTGAGCCTTATTCCATCCACATTTATGTTGCAACACTGAAGAGGATTGATAGGTATATTCAGATTGGGAGAACTTAGGGGTGGTCTTGGCTTCCCTTGACTTTCCAGCCACCCATGCTCATGTGGCTTGTGCCAAACTTCAGATTCTACCAGTATGACATTGCTTTAGAAAAGCAGAGATGGAACAAATTTGATAGATTGGGAGGATTCTATTGGGGTCCTAATTCAGGCACTACAACCATTGATGTTGGATAGCTATCAGTTGTAAATTTTAGAGCTTTGATCAAGAAAAAGAACAACCATTCCTTTGCTAGAGGACCAGCAAAATGTTAGGTTGGGGGGAGTGATGAGCCTAGTTTTTGGTCCAATTTTGGGTAGAATCTATAGTTTATTTGCTGGTAGATGTCATGGACTTTAATGCTAAATGTCGGTATTTTCATAATGTTTCCCTCAAACCATTGACATTGGACTTAATCCTATCCCTGCAAGCTTTAATGACATTTGGCATAATATGTGGATTATCTATATTGATTTTGCATGTGGTTAATGAATGTACCTTAAGTTGGTTATAGATGTGCAATTACTATGCATATTGACTTTTCCTTGTAGATTTAATATACTAAGTTGAGGAAGACACCACTAGCTAGGCATGCACCATAATGTCCAGCAAAGGAATTGCTCCAAGTCAAAGGAGGTTGGTGGCAGAAGATTCTTCATGCAACTGAATGTAACCACCTTGTAGTGGAATTTAATGATTGAGCATGCATGAGCGTTACTGCTAAGTTGAATCTTTGTTTGGAACTGCATGTCTGACCAGATTCCATGCACACATAACTGCAATCACTCCATTTCCTTTGTTTTCCCTAAATGGCATCCTCCCAGTTGTGGAGTTGACTGCCTCGTTTAGCTCTTAGGATAAATAATGATCTGATGCTCCTTCTTCAGGAGGTTGCATGATTTGATATTGTACTTGCACTCTCCATTTTTCAGTAATATAGATACATTACTCTTTTGTACTCATGATTTGCAATGAATAAAATAAAGTTCTGAGTTCGAACATCTAAGTTTTCATTAGTTTTAGAGGATACTTATCCAAGGGGGCCCACTTGGTGAGTAATCCATCTTCTTAGTTTAGCCTTAGTTCAATATTACTTGTTGTTTAGTACTTAGTTAGAAATATGGCATCGACTGTTCCTGCAGCCACTAGAATTTCATTCTGTGACTGTTCCTGCAGCCAAAGCAGACAAAGTAATGTCTTGTTTGTTGCTCAAATTTTTATTCATGTTATGCATTTCAGCCTAGCATAGTCATTGATTGATGTTCATTATTTTTTTTATTCCTTCCCAAGCAATTTACTTTCAGTATTGCGTGTTCCTTAATTGTAGAATGAAATGGCTACTTTGAGTTCCTAGTGCACATACTATGCTGACCCATTTCCAGTTCATGTCCCTAGGTTGACAAGTTAAATGCACCTTCATGATTATTGAAATGGCTATTCAGGTTAGATGTCCAATCTATGAATCATGGTTGTAAAGGCTTAGTTATTAAGATCATTATAGGAGGCCAACAATTCCTTTTTAGTATTCAATGCATGTATGATGATTTTGGGCCTTAATGACCTATTTTTCGATCATGCTATGTATTATCTTCTCACTTGATCAATTCAATTGATTACATGCCATTCTTGTAGGTTTTATGGAAAAAGGGTGAGAAATCAAGAAAAAGAGAGAAAAACTAAGACAAGAAAGAGAAACCAAAGATGAAGTATAAGTTTCACGGTGTTGAGGTCACCTTCAAAATTTATTTAGAATTGGAAAATCTCTTAGATATTGACTTGGGGCATGTAAATATCGACGAGTTCAGAGAAAATGTCTTGATCAAACTGAAGAATGATATGGCACAAAAGATTAGGAAAAGTGGTATTGCACATGCATTAGGTTTCCCACCATCTTCGGTTAGTCCCGAGCTCATCCACAGTTGTAGGGAAGTACTACCATAAGGATTCCCAAAGGGTCATAACTTCTAAAGGATGGGTGGTAGCTAAATTATTACCTTTGTCTATTGCTCAAACCTTTGGGATCCCTTATTTTGGGGAAACAGAGGTGACTGATAGGGAGTATGCCCTCAATATGTGGAAGGAAAATCCTCTAAGCTATACTCAAGTAATAAACAAGAAATGGATGCATACTCCTTGTCCAAGTGTAGGAAATATTCCTAAGAAGCTTTACATAAGTGACTTCATGGAGGAAGTAAATGATCTAGTCACATTGTTAAGCAAGGTTGCAAGACTTCCTATGTCCAACATATTTGAAGAATGGATGTGGTACTTCATTGAAGAAATCTTAAGGTGCAATATCAAGTTTGACTGGGCCCAGATGATAAGTGACAACATCCATGAATAATTTTCTCTGGTGAAGAAAACCTCAGAGTTTTATATGACCTCTTATGTCGTGTACATATTGGTGGCTAACTTTCCATATAGGGGTCTGACATGTAAAGGCAATCAGGGGACATAGATAGATTAGAATATTGTTTATGAATGCTACCCACAACTACAATATAGAAATTTTAAGAAGAATTACAATATGGTGAACGATGCCTTTATTATGTACATTCTCAAATCATTGTCGGGAGAGTTCTGAAATAGAATGTCATACTCCACCAAGGCTATTGTAAAGAACATCGGTTACTGGTTCATCTAGTTTCCCAAGTTTACTTATTTTAGGATTTAGGGCTTTTTAGGAAATCCGTATAGATTTCCAAGATATCCAACTAATAAGATGGTCATCCTGGAGATGACATGACAACTATGGACATCCCATCAATTTTTGTAGTCTAAACATAGAGTTTGGGTACCTTACCCCATGACACTTGGGAGGGGAATGTATTCATGCCCAATAGCCATTTCTATAGAGAATTTAGACAAAGAGATCTAGGAGTATGGGTTCATATTTCATACGACAAGAGGAAATGTTGATCCTTTGGGAAAACTAAAGAAGTAAGTTGGGAGGCAACATGCACACAAGCCTCACTTGGAGGACTTTTGGGAAAAATTGTGAGAATGATCAAGAAGTTTGAAAGAGACTTTACATGAGAATGTCATTATATTTTTTTGATCCCTTGACATTTACACGGTGCTTAGACCAAGTGAAGGATGATGAGAACATATTGGATGAGACTACCTTCAGCAAGATAGCTAAGGTCCCATTTTCATTGATCGACTGGACAAAAGAAGAATAAATTGACATAGATGTGATCACCTGCCCAGTGTTGTAAAGAAAAAAGTAGTGGTTAGATGACCAAGTTGCTCAATTGGAGCAACAAAGATTCAAGCTTCGATTTGGAGAATGGGAACAAGAAAAGGCTCTAGAGAGAGATGAAGGATGTAAAATAGAGGACAAAGCTGAAACAAGTTCGTCAAGCAAAGAGGAAACTTCACCTCCTCCTCATTATTGCAAAATGAAGGAAACATCAGAGAGGAAACCCACTGAGAAGCCTTGTATCTATGAGAGAAAGGTCATGGAAGGATGGAGGCCCTTGAAGAAGACCAAGAAGTCCATAAATTTAATTTTGGAAATGATAAAGGAAGAGCCTTCTCCTCTCGAGAAGAACATTCAAACTCAATCACCAACCTATCCAAATTCACCATCTCCATCCACTGCACCCCTTCCATCGGCTTCTACTTCACTTCCACCACCTGTGTCCTCTCCACCCACTATCAACATATCAGTCCACCTTCCATCTACCACCCCGACCACCTTAGTGGTTGTTGTTGAGTCATCCTCATCCGTATCGTCCTCTCCATCCTCCTCCTCACTTCCAACCTCCCAGCCTACCTTTTCTAGACTACCATATGCTATTCCTTATGTTCCTCCTATACTAACCACCCTGCCACAATCCTTCATAGCATACCTTCAAAATTTCCCCCAAGATTATCTAAAACTCTACTATCTCGTAAGGTAAATCTCCTCATGTCTCAGCTTGCTGCCACTTTTCCCACTCCTGCTCCTCCCTTGGAATTGCCAAAGATGGAGAATGTAGAAAGATTATGGGAGGAGATATAACAAAAGAGAAGAAACAACTTGAAGAAGCAGTTCATGCAAGAGAGGAATCCATTAATATAGAACGAGATGAGTATTTTGAGGAGCCAAAGGTGGGACTTAGGATCACAAAACACAATGAAGATGCTTTAGATGACAAGGGAGAGAAAACCCCAAATGAAGGAGAGCTGAGAAAAAGCTTCAACGAACAACTACATGAAGGAAGTATATGAAGAGGAAGAGGAGGACAAAGATCAAGAACAAGAGAAGGGAGAGGAAGAATATCATAAAGAAGAGGAAGAAGAGAAAGGAGAAAAGGAAAAGGAAGTTGATATTGAATCTGCTAAGGGAGAAGAGACAATAGAAAAAGAGAACATTGAGGAAGAAGAGAAGGTTAGAGAAGAGGCCCCTCAAAATGAAGATAAAATGTAGCAAGAAGGACAACAAGATAAGGTGTCCTCTATAGAGAAAACACAGGCTCCATCTTCGCTGGAGCAACAACTAAAAGATAAGGCTCCAATAGTTTGGGATCCAAGAGCCTGTTTCAAAGCAATCATGGTTCATGTAGGAAACCCAAGGAGAAGAAGAGAGCAAATATAAGGTCACACATTACGATCAATGCCTCGAGTTCTTGCATAGTACATGTGGCCACTCCAAAAGTTGACAAAGATGTTGCCACCATTCAAGGATTTGACTATCAAATTACATCCATTAATATTAGCTTGACCAGTAGAGTGTAAAGGATCGATGAATTCTAGGGGTTGTTATCTAATATTTTGAATAAAATGGATAAAGACCAAGCTATGAAGAAAGAGCTAAAAGTACAGGTAGCAAAATTAACTGCTTTTAAATCCAAAAAATCATTGCTTCCAATGAAGAGGTTCCTGTTGAGGCATCCACATCAGTGATTTTGTCGAAGGACGAAGTGAGTAAAGTTGAAAGGATGAGAAGTTGGACTAAGTCCGCTTCTAATTGGATCAATCAAGTGGTTACAATTGCAAATAATTCTATGAAAGTTGGAGTGGAAATACATAATCATTTCCAAGTGTTGATGATGGAGGTTGATAAATAAATTGATGAATGTAAGGAATTCATAGGTTATTATAATATATTACATGTCTGAAGTTGCACTGCATCAAAAATTTATTTGTAGAAATTTTGGAATAAGAACAAATTTTGACCAAGGGTGAGCTAAATGAGCATGAAACATGGATATTTCCATAGAATTCAAAAGGGAGGTCCTTGCTAAGGTACTGCCAGAGTTGCAGTTAATCAATGAAAGGATCACTAGTTCGATGATAGACAGTGATGAAATTTTGGAGCTTCTAGCTAGAGCATAAATGTCTACAGTAAAATAGGATGCTAGAGCAATCGGATAAGAATTGAGGACAAGAATTGAAAAGGGAGTTATCGAAAATTTGAGCAGAGACTTTTTGGACTTGGTTGCACATGCGTTTATGAGGTTAGAACAATTGGTCCTGAGGAGACATTCATGTGCAGACCTACACACAGAGTTGATGGAGGAATACAGGCTAATAAATTTCAAAATCAACAGAGCTCAGTCGCCGCCTCAAGAACAACTTTCAAAGGCCTTGATTAATTTTATTAAATATGTTGTAAAACATAAAGAAACAAGAAATATTTTGATAGAATACTTTTTTTTGTAAATTCTAGCTACAAGACGAAAGTAGTTACATCAACGTGTGTGTACCCAGATTTTGAGGATTTTGTAGGATATTTCTTGAATATAAAATATGATAGGAATATTTTACATTCTTCCAGGTTCACATGTGAACTAATTTTATATTGGAGAATATTTAAAATGAATTTAATGTATCCAAAACCCTAAGGGGATACAATATGGGCCCTTGAATGCGATTTAATCTTGGCCATTGGTTTATATTGTAAAATCTATAAATAGCAGCTTCCTCTCATTTGCAAAGAGAGAGATGAATTGTTGTACAAGTTATTTTGAAGTAATACAAGTGAAGGAAATGGAGTGTTGGTAAATTCCTTATGTTCTTTGGATATACGCATGGTTTTATCTTTTTTTTTTAATTTCAACATTCTTAGTTTATGTTCAGTTTCAAGAATTGCAAAGTGTTAGGATATTTGAACTTCCTACTCATACCTTTTGTAATTTTTTGATTGTAATTTAGTTTGAAAGGCTATTCTGAGATAATTTTATGTTCTCAAGTTCAAATGTGTATGTTTATGCACTTGTGTATGAATGTGACAGTTTGAAAATATAAAGATCACCTTTAGAGATTGCACCATTTTTGTGATATTGTGAACTTAGTTCTAGTTAAACAAGAATTGGTTTACTGGGAGTTTTTCTATCTAAATCATCAACCATTGTTACAACTATCATTAGGTTTCAAACTTAGGGTTTCTCTTGAACCCTCATCTTTTGATATTTATTTATAAATTGTGTTAGTATAGGATTTTAACATCACTACATTGTAATATCTGATGATAAGAGGACTATTTTCAAGCTATTGTTCTAAAAATATAGCAAGGGTTATACAAGTCCTTAGAATTCTTGACAGTCCCTATCAACTTCCAACCTTGTTTTACCATAAATTACATTTGTGATTATTAGAAAATCACATTATCACTGAGCTACTTTCTGCATTGTCAAGACCTGGCTTTATAAAACTTTCAAGAGAGATAGAACACTTTTGTTTTATCTATGTTGTGCAGTGCTAAAACACTCATCAATCAGCCTTTTCACAACAATTAAAGAAAAAATATTTTCAAATCCTTAGAAGCCACGATAGATGTATATTTTTTCAAGTTAGATCAAGATCAAGGGATAATATTCAAAATCTGAAAATGGTTACCTACGACCACCTTGTTCAAACGTATGAGATTTAATAGTTTCTTTTTCCATTATCTACTGGTTTCTTCTAGATTTTCAATTTAATTACATTTTTTGAGCTATGAGAAACCTTGAAAATAATCCTCCATGAAGAATTTGTGAAATTCAAGCCACTAGAGCATTCAAAATTTCAAATCAAGGTTCTTTAGAGAGAAAAATGTTTAAGTCTATTCTTATAACCTACATTATAAAATTTGAATATCTGAAAGGTTTTTCCAGTCTAGTTAGGTCAAATTCTAGTTGAAAATCGATAATATAGGCTCTAAAGACTCTAAATTTTTAAGAGAAATTAAAAACCCTTGTCACTCGTAAGGCCTTAATTCTATAAACCAAACCCTAATTCCTAAAATGGCTAAATTTTCAAGAAAATTAAAGAGGGGTTTATATTAAGATTTTTTACAACAATTTCTTGGGTCAACCAAGAGAGCTAAGCATGCTCAAGGTGTAGACATTATCTTAAATATATTAGTGGATAGGGTAGAGGATGTTAGAGATGCCACTATATCAACCTAAGGATGGAATATGTTTAGGTATGATTTTAAGAAGTGTTAGTCATCAAGGACCTTATCAAACATATGGATTTTGGATTTGGGATAGCTATTTGTCCCAAATATATTCATAAATATTGACCTAATTAGAGAAATGGAAATAAGGTATGACCTTAATAAAAAGGATAATTAACAATGATAAGAGGATAAAATTGGTAAGTTTGGGAAGGGAATATATTTGTGAGGTCTTCCATTTAACCAAAAATGCACATCTCGGTTGACCTCAACTCCCTCTAGAGAGAGTATTCTAGAGATAGGGAGAGTTTCAAAATTAAATGGGTCCCACACCACAAAAGAAGAAGCCCTAATAGACAATTGGTTAGATTCACCAGGGATGAAGTCTAGAGCCCTTTAATTATGACATATTTGAAGATTAGTTCATCAACACATATTATGCATTATGTCAAGTTTTGGGTATGGATGCCAAAATTCAAATACCAAATCCCTTATTGGTAATGGATTCAGACGTACAACATGAGGGCCTTAATAGAATCTTTAATTATGCCACATTTATATCTAATGAAATTCATAAGATAGTAATGGAAAACTAAGAGGATGAGACTGTTGTATATTTCAAATGGTGTTTTGTATTGTGCCATATCATTTTGTATAGTGGCAAGAGGATTTGGGTACCTCAAATAAAAATAAGGTCCCAAGATGAAAATGGATTCATCTTGCCAGTCCAAGAATGGACTTATATCTGGGACATACATTGTGACAAGTCTAGTTATGTGATCTTCAAAGAGTTTTTCATAGAGGTGATAAAAATATAGGGTTTCCTATTGATTAGAGACTCTCTCAAAAGGACAGAAGGTTGTTGAGGCCATTGGACCTAACTCTTGAGTTGGGAGTTAACCATAACTAGGGTGATTAATGTATACACCTAAAAATGGTCTGGATAATCTAATTAATTAAATATGACTTATTTGATTAATTACCTTAATTTCCTCTACTATTAAATAAATAGAAATATTTATTTATAGTTCATTCTCCTATTCTTCAATTTTAATTAAATATACAACTTCAATAGCTTGTGTTATTTAATTATCACATCATTCAATCTTAATTAATTAAACAAGGTTAAATACTTTGGTTTAATTATCATATCCCTTCTATATTTATTTAATAAACAAATTCTGTAGTTTGTTTTATTAAATTATTTATTCCCTTTTACTAATTTGAATAAATCATAAATTATTCAAATAAAGGCATAAAGGAAAATTTCCTCTATTCACTCACCTACCAAATTAGACATCAAATATCCAATTTAATTCAACTGGCATTTCACGGGAAAGATTTGGAGACAAATTGGAATCAATCTCTTAATCTCCTTCCTCTGATTCTTCCTATCATCTAGCCTGATGTTTTTATGGGGAGAAACCATTCCCATGATCAGCTCAAGGTTCTTCATCTCTCACCATTAAATTGTCCAAACCAAATCCAATCCTTTGTTGTGTTGCCCCATCACAATATATGATTAGATTATTGCATTTAGCAACATCTCATTCTCTAGATTGGCATTTTAACAATCATAATGCTTACAAAATCTGAGAGCCCCATGGCTTGATAAATATTTAGAGATAGGGAACAATATGGTGCTTTCAGTAGATTCTTGCTCTTAAATTAGTTTAAATGTTGTTGAATCTTTGATATAATGTCTTATTAAGAAGTGTTTTCAGTTATTTTACTCATTACTTATTCCAAACTTACATTTTGGCACCCATCATGGGGCACTAACCCCATATTTTAACATTTTTTTCTGAAAAGTGTTCGTACATGATTCTAGTGTGTTCTCTTAGCACAACCGAGGGATTTAGCAACACTTTTGACAAAAGTTTTAGTGATTTTGACCGTTTTAACGCATCCACTAAATTTTTTAGTGCTTCTGACTGTTTTAGTGCTTTTACCAGATACTTTAGCGCATCTGACCTCTATTTTAACACTTTTAATGAAGTAGCGCTTCTGATAAATTTTGTAGCACTTTTGACCTATGTTTTAGCGCTTTGACAATAAATCTTAAAAGGACCATATCTTGGTCATACAAAGGTCTTTTTCAAAACTTTGTTTTTTGAAATGGGGTAGAATTTCATAAGCTATGCAATGGTGTAGGTATTTCTCACTTTTTGTAGAGTTAAAGGTTTCAATTTTGCATTTAAATTCAAATCACATTGTAACTTGGTCTAAGTTTTAGGGTTTTTATGTTTAATCATTAATCTAACCCTTATATCTTCTTATTTCTTGATCTTATCTAACATTTTGAGCATTTATTGCAGGTTTTAAGAGGAACATGGAGCATTGAAGTGAAAGAAAAAAATATTTGATATCCATTGTAATAATGTTTTCAAACACTCATGAGAAAATAACCCATCATATGTTATTTTTCATTCATGCTTTATGACCAACTAGCATTACTTCGGGCTTAAAATTAACCATCTACACAAGCTTTGTCAAAGTTGGGTAAAAAGAAAATTAGAAACTCACTGGTTTTTGGATTTGGATTAAAATGAACCAATCCTAGGGTAGCCATTTGGATTAAAATGAACCAATCCTAGGGTAGTCATTTGGATTAAAATACACCAATCCTAGGGTAGTCATCATGCATTGCTATATCGGTTAAAATGAACATCATGTCTTTTGTGAAGCAATATCTTCGTGTAGTATAGCAAACTATCATTTGGGCTTTAAAATTGAACATTGTTTATTGTGATTGTGAGGTGATAGGACTATGCTCTCCCCTTAACTGGGTGATCAAAATTCTAGACTCATCTTTTAATTTCATGCACTTTATGCTTTGTTAAATCCTTTAGAAGGCTTCCTGTAGTGGGAAAAAGTACTCACCCTACGGGAACGACTTGAGTGGGAACAACCAAAGCTAGGTTTTCCAACCCACTATAAAATAAAAGTGAATCTGGGGAAACCCAATTTTTTTGAAAGTGTGCAAGATAACCATCCTCAAAATCTTTGTTCTAAGGATTGGGAGGTCTCCTGAGGGAGTTTATCATTTGCCACTCTGAACGAAAACCCTATCTATGAACCATAGTGTAGAATCTAGCTAAGTCAGTAACCAAACATTGTAATACTCGCAGTGCAAGGGGAGGGAAGAATCTATCCCCAAGACACTCACCATATAATTTCCAAGGACTATTTGCTCAAGGGATCAAGAAATCTAACTTTGAGTACGCGCCTAGAAAAGACAAAAACATGGGCACCCTCTAGGGGGTAACACAGCTATGTGAGTCGACACAATTTTAAGATGTGGGTTGTTGAGTATAATGATGACCATTTTTCCCTTAAGAGTGAGTTTTCCTTAAGTGTATTGTTTGTTGAAAACCATTGTAAATCAAGAAGGATCATGTTTGATTCTTGAACATACACTCATTGTGTAGATTCTAGGACTTAAAAACAATTGTTCTACATTTTCTTGCGTTTTCAAATCATTAATCCAAATGAAGATCATCTGGAAAAACACAAAAAGTCTGACAAAATAAAACTATGAAATTTATGATTAGGGTTTGGAAATCCTCAACATTTGTCAAGAAATCCCTCACAACAAGAGTCAAGAAACCAAAGAAAGAACTTAGCTACAAAAACCTTTTAAAAAGAAGACGCTTCTTGTATCAAAGTAGAAAAATATTGCTTGAACATCAAACTTTTATCCATAGGTATCACAACTTTGCTAGAGGATATACTAATGATTTTTCCTTAGAGTCTTTATATTCACAAGCCCATTTCCAATGAAGAGCTCTCTCACAAAAGCATAATCATAGTCAACCCATTTTTCATTCTTTTATCCCACAATCTGCCATGCAATATTCCAGACAGGTCAGATCAATTCTTACAATAGAGGAAAAACTTGGAAACATTAGGCTTGTCAAAAAATTAGAGATTTACCAACAAAGATATCCTGTCAAAATACCCAACATTGAGAAAAACCAAACAACACTAGGAAGTCCCAAAATAGCACATCCAAAGTCTGTTTTAGTACTTGCACCTATTTTTTAGCACATCTGCTAATAAAATAGTGCTTTCACAGTTTGTTTTAGCACTTCTGACAAATCTTATAGTGCATCTGCGGTCTGTATCAAAACTCACCAGTCAGAATTTACCAGTATTTTGGCACATCCACGATCAATTTTAGTGCATCTACCCTATTTGACAGTGCTTTTACCATATCTTTTAATGCATCATCAGTCTATGCACTTTTTCCCTTTGTAATAGCGCATCCAAATAACAAAAACCAGAGAGTTATTTTTCCCATCAGTTAGACAGTTAACATCAAAATCTAGATTTTTATCAAAACAAAAACATTTTCTCAGTCCAGATAGTGTCTTAAAACTTGAAACAAATAGGATATTACAAGTCAAAAATATTTCAAGTTAAACCTAGATCTTGCAATTATAAAGTGTCCAATTATTAAACACAAATCTTGGTTATTGGGTTAAGTTTCATCATCAGGATTTTTTTCATCCTACAATCATGAAACAAAACAAAATAATCAGATTTTAACTTGGTCTCATCAATAGAATATATCATTCTATTTGACTTAAGTTAATACCATTGGCACTCATCCAAACAAAAAGATCAAAGCTTAGTGAAAACCCTAACACTTGTATGCCCATTTTAACAAGGTTACAAAGACAAAAACTCCTAGAAAAAGGAAATTGAAACTCAAACCACCATGGGTGAAATAGATGAGGATCAATTGAATGCTTTAGCTCATCAAATGAAAAACCTTAAACAACAAATCTAGGATATGCAAAGGGAAACAACCACAAAGAGATATTTGCTGCCAGACATTTGTTCTAATTCCTCTGACAAAAATCTGGACATGACACCCTCTCCACCAACAACTACATCATCCAAGCTCAATATATTTGAATTTTTGAAAAAATTAAATCAGAAGCCCAAATCTCAGTCCTCAAACACAAATGATATTGAGAAATCCTATCATGTCATGCATTTATCTCCATCCACTATAAGCCAAAATAAACCTCAAGATTCTTTCACTCAAGTTAACAATTCCATCCAATCATCCTCTTCTATCATATCTTCAAAATCCAATGATTCATGTCAATCTCTCAATCCAAAGCATGCTAGCATAGACTCCCCTACAAATCAAGATCAAAATATTATTTCCACTCCATCCAATGATATCAAAATTCCACAAATTCTTCCAATCTTTGATCAAGATCCAATTTCTCAAGAATCTTATGATGATCCCCTCCTTTCACTTTTCATCCAAAATAATTCCCTTCCATCTCAAGAGACAACTATCCTTCCAAGTTCTTCTTCCACATAATCTAATCAATCCATACCATCTCATGATTATATTGCATCACAAGACCATGATAGTTCTTCCATCCTATCTAATGATGTCTTACCAACTAATGATCAAGACATGCTTTCTACAAAATCTCATGATTCCCTTCCTCATCAAGATCAAGATATGCTTCCATTCAAGGAAGCCCTTTCATCCCATGAAGATGTTTATCCTTCTCATGATCAAGATATGCCTTTCATACCAATTCAAGATCCTTTTCCAAGTCAAGATCAAAACACCCCATCATCCCCATGTCAAGAGCCTATCACACCTATTCAAGCTATCCATGAACCCCACACCTATAAATTGGGATCCTCCACCTTTATCCATTCTAGTTTACTTCCAACACCTATCCTCTCATCCATATCATATCCTCCCCAAAATGGACTCGCATATTGTTTCACAAACAATACATATCCCATTAGTAAATGAACGTGTAAAAGTATGAATTACAAAGGAAAATGATTAGGCCTTCATGAACAAGGTATCCTAGAACCCCTTTCTTTTCAAAGAAACCCATATCACCATGGCCTTGATTATATTCCTAAGTGTCATAGTTCATCAAACCTTCCATCTATCCTACGTCTTCATTCTAGTTCATCAAACATTCCATCTATCCTAGGTCTTCATCCTAGTACATCAAACCTTCCCTCTATCCTAGGTCCATATCCTATTTCTCAAGAACAACAAAGGCACACATCCTTGATGCCCTTTCAAAAGTCTACCCACATTAACTCATCCATAATACCTCCATATCATTCTTCTCAATCCACCCCTCCCATTGCTCTTGGAAGCAATTTGGGTGCCAAATATCAAAACCTTCTATATCAAAATCCACATGTATCAAAGGATCAATATGTCTACTCGAAGAGACATGCAAAAATAAAAGAAAATTTGATCCAAAATCCAAAGAAAATCTCAAAAGGTCACAAAGGCCCATCAAAGCAAAAAGGAAATTTTCAAAGACCACAAAGGTCCATAAGTCAAAAAGAAAAATGTCAAAGGCCACAAAGGTCCACAAAGAAAAAATAAAAGTCAAAAGTCATGTGGATTCCTAAAAGTCTCATAGAAGCAATAAAATCTAAATTGGCATTGAAATTTGCTAATCCAAAAGCTTCCTCCAATTTTCCATCTAATAACCTATCACCTTCCAAATCCATTTTCCCTCCATCACTCCACCACCCTTCAAGGTGTGTGCCAATGTTGATCTTTCCATCCTTTCCATCTATCCATCAACAGGCCTTCCAACCTCCTATCCATTATCCAAAATTCATCCCCCATCATTCTCCTTTAATCCAAACCTTTGCGTAAATCCTTAGATTCTTCCATCATATCATTAATTTTCCAACATTTAAGAGTCTAATTCCCATTTCCATGGTTTAATAGAGGGATATTTGGTTGTGAAACTTGATGCTTAAGTCATTCCTCCATCTCCCTATCATCCATATCCTGTCTTCCATATTCCTCTTGCACTCTACACTTAGGGACAAGTTTCGTCCATCTTATCATTCATGGTCATTATCCTTTCTATGCTAATTCCTTACATTTCCAACTTTGATCTTGACAAGGTTAAGGATCATCTTCAACATAATATATCTTATCCTATACACTTTATCCATATCTTCCATACCATATCTTTCATCTTATCCATATTCCATCATTCTTACTAAATACATGCTTTCTTCCTTTCCTTGGTCTTGATGAGGAATAGGGGAAAAATAATTGGGCCTTGTGTCTGTATCTTATCTAGTTGATCTTGATCATACCATTCATTATTTTTATCCTTGCTTTCTTCCATTCCATATCTCCTAGCTTATCAAAATTCATGTCACCATGTCCCTTTGCAACCTTGAATCTTATCATGTAAATCATATTTGAGTTTAGCTACAAAAAAATATCCAATCCTCATATCTTTTGTCAATCAATCATCAAAAATCATCAATCTTATCGTACTTAGAGGAAATTAGTGATCCTAAGTACTTATCATCATCATGCCTTATGGAATCAATCATTCCTGGCATCTTAATCAATCAACCATTATCATCTTTTGACAAGAGATATGTTGCTTGTGTGACATGTTTTACAGTGAATATTTCATTTTGATCTATCATTTATCCATGGTTGCATTATCCCTATTGTGGGGCATCTTCTTCCTTCAATCAATCATATCATCTCATTTCATCTTAAATATCCTGAAAAATCCAAAAAATTAAATAAATCAAAAAATCCACAAAAAAGTCAAAAAAAGAGAAAAATACAAAAATAAATAAATCAGAAGAGAAAAAATAGAAAAAAATCATAAAATATGAAAAAGGTGCAATCAAATCTCATGTACATGTCCTGGAAAATGTGGTCGTGTCTCACCCTAGCTTGGGGGAAAAATCCTGAACTCACTGGGGGCAATAAACTTTGAGCTTAATCAAATGGAAAAACAACAATATGACAAACACAACAAACACAATGATCATAGGAAGATCCGACATTGAACATACAACAAACATCGAAACCATTCCATCAACCATCCATATCAAACGTTGAAATCAGTCTCAATATGGATGATCTAATTTGAATAATGGTTGAAATACTTTAAGCAAAAGTTAAATTGGTGTACTTTGATCTTTGTTATCATTTATTTGGAGCAACTCAATGATGTATTGAACTAGAGAAGCTAGGAAGGAGAATGATATTTTCTTTGTCTGCTGTCTGTGAGTTAATCATTATTATTATGTGAATTGTTGCGAGACGTGCTCTACAAAGTATCACTGATGACATTTGGAATTCACATAGGAAAGTGATTGATTCTTGTCTGTTTATGCAATAAATGCTCAAGTCATCTTGGTTTAATTATACCTAGATGCTTGTGTTCAATTGAAATATTAAAAATCATGAAAGTAGTACTCAGGTTGTCATTGGTATAACATATATCATTGATGCTTGTACTCACTTTCAACATTTTAAAAGCTCAATGATGATAAAAAGCACAATACATGGACTATTAAGATGCCAATATTTGTATTTAGTTTTGCATGCTTAAATTAGATAGCATTTATGATTAGTTTTGCGTCTGCAAAGTATTTTTTTCCAAAGACGGGAAACCAATTCCTAATAATGTTAACTTTCCATATTAATGGATTGAGTATACTTGACATTAACAAAAACATCATCATTATCATATAGCTGCATAATCATTTCTATTGCATTATTATACATTTTATCATTCATACATTGGATCAAATCATTCACATTAATCATGTCATCTTCTTCATTTATCATCACATCATCTAAATTGCATAGAGAAAATAAAAAAACAAATCAACTACAAATTGCATTTTCATTAACATTATCATATCATACATCGCACATTAGAAATATCATCATATAAATCATTCATTCATCCATTTATTATATCATCTATATGCATTTAAAATACCCCAAAAACATAAAAATGCATCATATTTCATTATCATTATATCGTATATCATTAAGAACAACACATCCAAAATCATGCATATAGTTACATTACCATATCATTTACATATATCCATTGTCATACAATTCAAATCATGCATCCATACATCATCATTATTCACATAATCACATTTTAACATCATAAATCATCACATGTTATCATGTTTCATCATTTGCATCCATAGCATATAAAAAAAACCATCATATGGAATATCACATAGCATAAACATGTATCAACACCATATAGATCAATAGTTTGCTGCATATCATATAAACCTTAAAATAATAATGTCAAGTGTACAATGATATCCAAACATGGAGAGATACATCAACAAAGTGGTAGAAATTACAAAATCTCTGGATGAATAAGTGTATACATCAAGTATCAGTACATCAAGTCTCAGTACATTAATCAATCCTATACTGGGGCATATCAATCAAAGTTAATAAACCACATCGACTATTGATATCTATATTGGCCTGCACCAAATGTGAAATCATGTCCCAAGTCTTTGGGAAGAACTCTAAAATCCTCCTATAATCATAACATATCACAAATTAGCAATCTTATCAATCAATCAACATCAATCAATCAATCAAATCTAATAGGCTCTTATGAGACTTTGATCAAATCTCGTGAGCATCTATCATTGATCCTCGCCTATCATGAGGACAATCATCAATCTATCATTGATCCTCACCTATCATGAGGTCAATCATCAACTATCACATCAACATCATCAAATCAATTGGCTGAACGCGATCATCAAACATCAAACACAAGGAGGCAACACAAGGCATCAATTGATCAACTAGCAAGCTCAATCTTCTTTTTCGGGAGATAAATTGATTCTACATCATTGAAATCTACATCAAATCATCATAAAATAATAATTTTTTTTGATAAATTCCAAAAAATCCAAAAAAAAAAAAAATTCATCAATTTATCTCCCGAGGGGGCATATATCCATCATCACCTGAAAATTAACGTTTGGGGCATACTAAAGATTTTTTGTCGATATTGGCAACAACAACAAAATTTTCTTTGAAGCAATGTGTAAAAACATCACTTCAAAGAGGGGCAAAATGTATACACTTAAAAATGGTTTGGATAATCTAATTAATTAAATACGACTTATTTGATTAATTACCTTAATTTCCTCTACTATTAAATAAATAGAAATATTTATTTATAGTTCATTCTAATATTCTTCAAATTTAATTAAATATATGTAACTTCAATAGTTTGTGTTATTTAATTATCACATCATTCAATCTTAATTAATTAAACAAGGTTAAATACTTTGTTGTTTAATTATCATATCCCTTCTATATTTATTTAATAAACAAATCCTATAGTTTGTTTTATTAAATTATTTATTCCCTTTTACTAATTTGAATAAATCATAAATTATTCAAATAAAGGCATAAAGGAAAATTTCCTCTATTGACTCACCTACCAAATTAGACATCAAATATCCAATTTAATTCAACCGACACTTCACGGGAAAGCTTTGGAGACAAATTGGAATCAATCTCTCAATCTCCTTCCTTTGATTCTTCCTATCATTTGGCCTGATGTTTTCATGGGGAGAAACCATTCCCATGATTAGCTCAAGGTTCTTCATCTCTCACAATTCAATCGTCCAGATTAAATCCAGGCCTTTGTTGTGTTGCCCTGTCACAATGTGCTACCGTAAATCTATATATACAACCTTTCTCCACAGGAAATGTATCTCTCATCTTTGTGCAAACTTACTCTGTAGGAATAGAAATCAAGCAATCTTAGCAATAGCAAATCATTTAGCAATAACAATGATAGCATCAATAGAATCAAAATCATGGCTGCATCATAATTTACAGTAGCTTCTTTCATCATAGTTTCATGTCAATTTAGATTACAGTAGCTTCATTTTATCAATTAGAAATCACTATATAGGATTAGATTATTTCATTTAGCAGCATCTCATTCTCTAGATTGGTATTTTAATAGTCACAATGCTTACAACATATGAGAGCCCTGTGACTTAATAAATCTTTAGAGATAGGGAACAATATGACACTTTCAGTATATTCTTGCTCTTAAATTAGTTTAAATGTTGTTGAATCTTTGATATAATGTCTTATTAAGAAGTGTTTTTAGTTATTTTATCATTACTTATTCCACCCTTACAATTGGTTCTTCCATGCTCATTATATAGTGATCAATATTTATAGTGGACTAGTAGCACCCCATATGTTTCCAAGGATAGTGCCAAATAAAATTTCCTTATTAGAAATCACGTGGCAATTAAATGAGGCAAATATAACTCATTTGAGAAACATGAACAAGGGGTTTGTGTTGCCACCTAGTATTATATTTTCTGATTTCATGATTACTTCTAAAGAAGGCTTGGAGTTGATATACTCAAAATTACAACCATACATGATGAAAGTGGATGTACAGAGAAATTGTGATCTTGAAAATTATATCCACCAAGATAGAACTAGGGTCAAATTGGTTGGCTACACTCACTAGTTTGACAAGATTGAGGTTTTGATTAGAAATTGCTCCTATGAAGTAGAAGTATAGAAGAGAAGAAAGATTTTGGTGAGAATCCATATTGTAGAGGAAAAGAAGAAGGAACTTGATCCCTCATATAAAAGGAGTATATTAAAAAATTAAGGACCTAGTCCTCAAAATTTTGGTCATGATTAATAATTTTGATAATCTTACAGAACTCCTAAATTAGCAATGAATAGGCCTAGGCCTGAAACACAAAGCATTATTCAATAGCCTCCCAAATAGATACAACCTCTATAATAGATAAGCTCTCAACTGTTTGTTGAATATCCTGATGATGAGGATGATCTACCAAACATTGAAGAGATCAAAAAATCAATGTATTCATCTCAAAGGGTTATGGTAGAGGCTCCCCCTTATGAAATAATGATATTCATTTTTGAGACTAGGGGATATGTTATTAATGATATCAGGAAACTTAATGTTGCAAGAATGTGTTGTCATTGATGTCAACTAGTTAACTAGTTATCAACTGGTTGATGTTGTCATTGATGTCATGGATGTAGGTTATTAGCTGTATATGTTGAGGATATTGAGAAAATTGTAATGAAGAATGGTTGCAGGTGTTTAGTGGTTGCACCATGTTTTTCTCTAAGATTTTCTCCTATGTTTGTGTAGTTTAGATATGTTGATCAAGGTTGTTGGAAGCTGCTATATCCATTTTTTTGGCTTCTGATTCATTGTACAGTGCAAGTTATGTTCACCAGTTGTGAATTGTGGTTTTTTGTGTATCTGGTTGAGGTTCAAGAGAAATGTTGTTGGTCCAGATTTCTTTATGGTTTAGTCTTATGACTTGCGGCTCTAAAGTTAAGTTGTTATGATCGTATTAAAGATAATTTTTGTGGCTAGAAGGATTGTATTGTGCTAAGGATTAAGTGTGCTTAATTATTTTATGTGTTTTACACTGGTTTGGCTGACCTTGTGTTGAAAACTACCTTCAAAGTTGATGAAGCATGTTGGGACCTATTTGGGTTCTCATCAAGCATGTGTCTAGGTCGCCCTCATTCTAATTCCACCCTAGGATGTTTTGGTGCCAACCTAATTTGAATTTAATTTTGGATGGACGACTTTGGATATGTTTCAAAGTTGAAGATGGTATAAATACATGATGAGTTAGTGGTGAAATATGTACAAAGAGATAAGTGCAAAGAAATAGAGCACATAGATGTGAAATAGATGCAAATCAATGTGTGTATGTGATGCACGTGTGTATGTGATGCGATTGTGGAAAATTGGTGTGAATTCTAAATGCTGAGTTTTTAGATTCAATGAGCTAAAGGTGTACTCTATCATTCATGCATGTCTACAAGTGGTTAAGTGAATTATGGTGGAAATATCCGTTGCATGATATTGTATTCTCTCTTTACATATCTCTTCTATCTTCTTTGTATATCTCTATGGCAGTGAGCCCTCCAAGTGGTTAACCCTTGTTGGACAATGAGTCTTGATCCAAACAATTAGTCTTGTTTTGGCAGTGAGCCTTTCTCTAGTAGTGAGCCTTCATAATTGGTTTTGATATTCTTTATATTGTGAGCTAATCCTCACTGTGGTTTTTCCCTTATTGGGTTTTCCATGTAAATCTAGTGTTACTATGTTTGTGTGATGATTTTTCAGTTTCTGCACTTGCACTTAATAGTTAATCATTTTAGCAGAGTTAAGCATTTGTGATTGATCTAAGTTTTGGTGAATGCTTTAAAGGTTAAATTTTCTACAACTGATTCACCCCCCTCTCAATTTTCTTGTTCAACACTTAAATGCACTACTCTGATGTTAGATGAAAAGTTTGTTAAGTCCAAGGAATTCAAGAACATTTTGATAAACAATAAAGTAGAGAAATATTCTCTAATTATGAAGGAAAAGAAGAAAAATATCTCCAAAGATGAGTGAGAAGAGATGGGGAAGAAGGTTTTGGAAGAGGTGAATTTTGATGTGAGTTAGATCACCCTTGAGGAGGGAAGATAGATTACAAGAAAAAGTGGATGTATTCTTCTAGAAGGATGGGACATTACCTATACAATTGCATTGGACACTATTAGAAAAGAAACTGATGAACCCATACCACAATTTGAAGAACAAACTCATGACCTATATTTTGGCTCACAGTTCAATGATAAATATGAAGCCCTAGCCATATGGTTTATACATCCTAAGACTAATAAGCCTCAAGTAGTAAAGGACATAAATGAGCTCACTAGAAATTTAATTGTCAGAAGAATTGCAGCTACTAGTGATCATTAGGTAGCAACTTTGGCTATAAATACTATAGTTTTTAGTGAAGTTGTAGTAAAGAAATTGCAAGCAAATTTTGACAAGGAACAAAAAGAGAATTTAAATTTGTTATAAGAATATAACAAACTTGTAGCATTGTTACCCCATCCTCAAATAATTACTACAACACCATTGATCCCTCAACCATCCCCATTCACCACATACACATCCTTCTAGGATAGGGAAACTTATGCCCTAAGAATCAATGAATTGAAGGAGGAGCTAAGATAGTGTAAAGAAGTTGAGAAGGAAGCAAAGGAAGAGGGTGTTAAAAATTGATTGATATGGTGGATAACTTATTGGGACATAGGTTATTTTGCATCTTGCATCACCTTTAAGGGAAATGGAATGGCTATATTACCATAAGAAATATCCACACCAGCCATGTCCAACTAATAAATAATTTGAAAGGAATCTTAGACATTTGGAATCCAATAATTCCATTGATAGGAAAAAGATTAATCTTTCCAATTTTGATGTTGATGCTCTTGGTGATTTGTTAGCAATTTTATAAAACTCTAGTGCCTTGGAAGAGAGCCTATCTACTCATGGGAGCTTTTAGGTTGCTTTGGAGAAAATTTTGAGTTCTTTGGTGATTTGATGCTAAAGATACTAGTAGGAGAAGGAGAAGTTAAGGCATACAAATCATGGAGGATGTATTTTAGTAATATATTGCATCCCCTTCTCAATTCTATTTGTGCCAAAAAAAGGTGACATAGAAATATGTAATGTTGTAGTGGACCAGTTGGTGAAGTTAGAAGAAAGTTTAATTAAATTCTCTAAAGCTACTAAGGAATTGATAAATGAGGAATATTCTTCTCATTTGAAAATTTTCAGCCAAATTATTGTATTCCCTTGGCCTTCATATGATATATTTATAACATGGGTCTAGAAGTACAACTAAAACAATATGTGATTGCTCCAATATTGTCCTATTTTGTACACTTGGGAATATCTTTTGCAATGGCTTCTAAAACTATTTTATCTTCGAGTAAAGTAATTTGTCGTATTCGAGGTAGTTGTGCATGTATTTTTTTTATTCACATGAACAAGTTGTAAAATGAAATTGTGACATCTGTTCAAGGAATCTAGGTTTGTTTTCTCCCTTTTCTCTATAAAAGGGAGCTCTGAGCCATTTTTGAGGATTTTAGACATTCTAATTAGGAAATTTTTATTTAGAGAGGCCTAGATTATTTCAGGTTTTAGGGAAAAGTGACTACAAGTGTAATTTTTTATACATCAGTATAAATTTTTAAAAGGTACAAATAGTTAAACATATGATTCAATGACAATTGTCTCCAATGTATATTTTATTTCTCTTATGAATAAAATGATCAAAGATATTTCAATTTATCTTTGCAGTGATATGCAATGAATTTTTCTTTTATGGCTTCTATTGAAGTAATAGATTAATTTTCTATAATTGAAATATTGAGAGTCTTAAGTTGTTCAGGGATTGCTAAGTAGAATTGAATTTGAATCTTAATGTAAGACATATTATTGTAAGAAAATAATACTGAATATTCATTGTGCTTTTTTTAAATTGTTGTTCAAAAGACATTTGTAGGACCTTATGACTTTAGTACTCATGGTTTAAGGCACCAATCCAAGAAAATAGGCTAGTCACAACTCTAGGACCATTCAAATAAAAAATATTAATGCATTTCTAAGTTATAATAATTATTACAGCAAGAGGCGTAACCCTACAATGACAACACGATGCTTATAGGAGGCTAGCACAATCCATGAAAGAAAAACAAAAAGCAACACATATTTAACAATATTTATTTATTTTAAAAAAGTTAAAAAGCAACACAATAATTATTTTAAAAAATCCATGGCCATAGTCTTATCCTTATCAAAAATAAAAGAATAATATATATTTATTTAAAGAAAATCAGAAGCATGAAATATTTATTTAAAAAAATCCACCATCACATATTAGAAATATTTATTTAAAAAATGATATATTTCTAAGTTATAATAATTATTTAATATTCTCATTGCTAGAAATTTAAGTTTTACAAGGAATTTAGTAGTGATAACTTTAAGAAACCCGCCTTAAAAAAAGATATAAAATTTAGTGGATCTTTCATTTTTTAAAGAAAAAAGTATTAATTTCTATTGGCGAACCTTTCTATTTTTTTGAAAAAAATATTAATTTTATTGGCAATTTTTTAAATCACTTAAAATTTATAGAAAATAATGGCAAATCTTGATGAAGAATTAAAAAATGCATTAATTAACATGGTAAATCCTTCCTTTATTTTTTTTTTAAATTCTTATGGAAAAGCAAGGGCCTAAGGGTGGTAGTGATTCACTCTAGTTTAATGTGTAGTACTTGTGTCTATAAAATTATTTTTCACCACCATTTATTTTATTCATAATATAATAGTTTGGGTTATATTTTGAGCCCATAGGCATTGAAGCTTTGGAGGTACATTTTCTCATGGAATTCAACCCTAGTTGTTAGATTATAAATATTCTTGATAACCTAAATACAATTTTTGGCTCAATGGGAATTGGAGCTTCGTGGGTAAATTTAACCCATTGAATATAATCCCAACCATTAGATTATAAACAAAATCAATGGTGGTGATTAAAAATTAGTGACATGGCCCTAAACTAACCAATAATTTTATAACATTATTAGTGAATTAATTTCATTTTCTACTATAACTTATAAAATTTAGGTAAATCTAATCTAATTAGGTGTTGAATATTGTGGAATATTTTTTAGTTTAAAACTTTAATAAAATAAATGTTCTGGCAATTTATCCATTACTACAATAAAATTTGGTAAGAATGTGGTGATTCAAGTCACCTTAAAAATTACACTATTAGTCAAATTTTGAATCCCCAATTTCAACTATTAGCTAATTGGAAAATATTAGTCACTAAAAATATCATTGGAATTTATGGACTATTATTATATCAAACTTCATATATCCTTGTCTAAATGCATGAAAATCTATCTATTATTTTCATGTTTTTTATGAATTACCAATTGTTTCTAGATATTGTTTGAAGGTACATCCACCCAGGTTTTGTAAAGCTTGAACTATAGAAGGATTATTGAAATCCTTGTTCATTGGCCAACTCCCCATAATCCTTGAGCATTAGAATTAGTTTTTATTTAGAGAATTATGGACATTAGTTGGAACAACCAATAGGGTGCAATTTATTTTTAGGGTTTCAGCCCATTTAGTATCTTTTTCTTCAACATGATGGTAGGATTGACCCCGAAAATATGATGATAACCTCCAAGAAGTATGTTTTTGATCTTGAAATGCCATAAATTCTCAACAACCTCCATCAACCACCATATTTTGACCTCTATGGCTAAAGGAACTATTATCACCTGAATGTGCACCCTTTGTTGAACCCTATTCAACCACTCAGTGAAACATTGGAAGACCTCTCAAAGTGTGGGCTTTGAAAAACAGAGGTCAACCTCTGGAGAAGGCCGGCTTCCTTTCGGTACTCACATAAAACTAATCTACTAAACTTGCAAAGGAGAAGGGTAGAAGGAGATAACATAAACTAAAAACTACTCCTATGGTGATGCACCTAACCATTACTTGGACTTGAAACCTCTAGATTACATACACTTGTTCACAATGACTGAAACAGACTTGCACAACTTACTTTTGTATGTATTTCATAAGTATTTTATAAAGAGATCATAATGCTAGACTCTTAAGAGGAAGGAGACTTCATAGCTAAAATCAACTTGCATTTTTGACACAGATTATAACCTACAACACACTTTTCTACAAAATGTTGCTTAGCATGAGACAAAATCAAAAGGACATGAAATAATACTTCACAAATAATTTGATCAATCAATAGATGCACACAATAAAGTAAATAATAAGAGGGAAAAACTTCAAACCATTGATGTTCAAGGTCTTCACTAAATTTTATATCCAAAGCTGAGTTACAAAGTATGCTCCAATCTGCCAAAGGACTCCAAAAAGTCACTAAGTACAAATGCATAATAAGAACTGATTGTAAAATGAGTCAAAAAGTGACTATAAACATCTCCCAAGAAGTTGCACCAAACTAGGAGCTAGAAGCTTCCTTGGGTCGGATGCCTCCAAGAAGCCTAAAAAGTAGCAATTGAATCTTCTCCAAAAGAGCTCCAAAGTATTGAAGAAGTCAAGTTTGACCATAACCAACTACAAGAACTCCCAAAATTTCTCCAATATTCTCTTCAAAGCTTTAAACTTAGTCAAATCCACCCCCTATATCTTTGGCACTTGTTGGATAACAAGTCCAACCTCCCTATATGCTTGGCATAACCATAAACATCCAACAACTAACCCTTTGACCATATCTTTGATTGCAAACGTAGCATCTTATCTTGCATTACATACATTATTTTGCATAAATATAACATTAACTAAGTGACTTATAACAAAATCACTTAAATAATGTTATTTACATTTACTTGACCTGTGTAGAACAAAAGGTCGATGCTTTGAAAAGCATAGATAATAGAAACTTGACCTTGTCATGCAAGATACAAAAAAGCATACAAGGCATGTGCATTATTTTTAAATTATAAAATATTAAAAGAAAAAAAAAAACAAAAAAAAAAACTTTTGAGATGGTCAGCATACATTAGGGTTTTGAAACCCTAAGACATAACTTGACCAAAGCATCTTTTCACATCTCATTTTTCACATTTTTTCCTTCTGGAAACTTCATGGCCGCCAAGGGTTTCTCTGGTTAGGGATTTTTTGGAAAGTTTGGAAGGCTTCATGGAGATTTCAATCTAGAACCGCATGGTAAGCACACACTTCTTGGCATAAAATGTTAGATTTTCCTCCTTACCTATGAATGGAGTGCTATTTTGAACCCATTTGTGCAAAAATGATGAAGACATTTTTTTTCTTGTATATTCTCTTCAAAATGCATCATTCTATGTTTATTTGTGCATTATGGGTTTTTCACATGCCACGACCTTTGTCTCTGCAAAAACTTAGGGGCTCTATTTTACAAATGTGCACTCATTGTGTTTATAAATGCATTCCACAATGACTATAAGGATCAACTTTTCATGCAGACTTCACTATCATTTATGTGCTCTTTGTATTTATTAGAGAAAGAGCATGAATGATTGTATTATCTCTCTTAATCATGGAGTCATAATCATATTAGGACTGAGATGACTTCAATGTTTACTTTTCACCCACCCTTCACTTCTTTTACTATTTGTGACAGTCACATACCAATGTCCCAACTCACTTATTCTGGTGATGCTATGAGATTACCTCACTGGTTTTCAAGCTACTATCACTTCATTTGGTGACCTTGAATATGCAAAATTTGACAATGTTTAAACATCCCTTGACAGTAACTTTATGTTGTCACTATCTTCTAAAAGAGTGTGTTGTTGTCTTTAGACTATGATATTGCCATGAAATCAATTGTTCTTACTAACACCTTAAGCATGCCAAGGTTTATTCTATTATAAACTACTTGTGACCAGTAATATCCCTAAACCTCTTGAAACTACTACAGAACTGCATACTCATCATTAGGTTTGATGTTCCAAAAACTCTCAAGTTCCATAGACCAACCTTGCAATAAAAACCTCTATGAATATAATAGCACATCCTTACTCTAGAATTTTTACTTCCACAAATATGTTGCCCAACTATTGCACTATCCTCTAAGGTTACACTATCTATTGTATTTGCTTTATAACTATAACACTGGTATCAATCATGAGAAACTCAAGCAATTATACCATATATTTTATTGTTGTTGGGGACTGTCCATGATAAGGTTGCAAACATGAGTATACTCTTTATGAAAGAGATAATTGAACATAACATGATTGATTTTAATCTACAATTTGATACTACACAACATGTTGCACACTAGTTCCACCTCCACTGTCGTGAATTTGAAAACCAATCTGTCTTTGATAGCTTTAAAACTGTTTGTGCTTTTCTATATTGATTAAACACTTTTTGTTACAAAAGTCTCATATTGCTCAAATATTCCTCTACAAGCAACAAATGTCATGATGATGTTTTCCTTTTACACAATGCAAATCCAACCAAAAAGAGCATCATCAGCTATAATCTATTTTTGGTCCTCTTTTGTTCATTGTCTTTGAAATTGGCGTGGAAGATCAAGGCATGGTATACCATTTTGAGTTGGTGCACTTTTCTCCTTATTACTATCCACATCCCATGCCAGTAAAAATCATCATCCATTCATGTGAATTTTAAAAGTTTACAACTTCAGATAGGGAAATGCCATTTTTCCTTAAAAGCTTCATGGTCTTCATTTTTATCTAAGCATGATAAGCCTCTGATTTGCATTTTCTCCATGAAATTTTTGGTAGATATTTGAAAAGTAAACCATGAGCAACATATTTCCATAGTTCCATCTGCCTATCCATGATAATGAGTTTTGAATAAAGTATTTCACCTTTGTTTTATACTTCTTCTGATGAAAAAATGATTACTTAACATTGGACTGCACTTAAATCCTTGTGCTCACATGTATGCTCAAAACACTTCATGCTCAAAGGTCTATCATCAATATTACATTATGATTGTTGCAAACCTTATCACAATTCATTGATTTTCCTAACTGTCCTTTGATGTCATTGTGAATCCAATGAGCAAATATTTTTCACTTATAATAGTGATGTTGACAACTCACTTTTATGGGTGATGAGTACTTGTTCAAGGATGATAAGCAAGATGATTCCACACTCATGCCCTTCTTAATAAACCAAGTGGGCAACATGTTGGGGTCAAACCCTTGTGGGAGCCACATTTTATCCCACATGCTGTAATTAGATAAATCAAAATAGTAACAAGGATTTCACCTATACCTACACAAGAAGCAAACATGTTAGATAAAAACAAGCATATGATAGGAGTGCTTGATTATACTCTCATGTTTGCTTATAGATGTATTCACATACTTTGACTAGTGATCCCTCATTGCTCTAACATCACTTTCATTTCAAATGCAGGGAACCTAGGAGCAACAAGGAGAGCAAGCAAGACAAGCAAAAGGGCTTATAGATGTATTCACATACTTTGAATAGTGATCCCTCATTTCTCTAACATCACTTTCATTTTAGATGCAGGGAACCTAGGACCAACAAAGAGAGCAAGCAAGACAAGCAAAAGGGAGTGAAGATGGAGTAGAACAAAGCAATTGATATTCGTCAATCAAGTAATGATGGGTCCCCTTTCACTTTATGTGCATTCTTTTCCTTCTATATCTATAAATGTATAATGTTTTCCATGATATGCATTCATATAGTCAGTCTCACAACTTGTGTGGCACATCCTGCTTTATATTATCAAGAAAGACTACTTTTTTGAAAAGATTGTGTCCTTTCTCCTAAGTTATATGCATTTGCATAATGCAATAGAGTATTGTGGTCTTCTGATTTTGTTTATGCACATGAATGTGACATAGAAGATTTAAAATGTACCCTCTTTTCACTTGTAAAGAATAACCAACTCTACCTATTTGAGATAGGAGCAAAAATATGTAACATGAACATAATTCAATACATTTGGGCATGGATCTAATGACAAAGGTGTCACCCATGCTACATTTATTGATTTTTAAATTCCTATTTTTAGAGGTTCATCCATAGCAATGATTTTTTAACAAAATTTTATGGGATTTTATGCATTTCAATCTACAAATTCATCAGTCCTGAGGCATGGATATGGTGTCATCAATTTTTTCTTATTCCTCCAACTTGAGATTTTAAGTACACATGTTTCTATATCATTGAAAGGTTTGTGGCTAGGGTTTCTTTCTTGGCCATGCAATCTATATTCCTATGCCTCTTTTTAGGGTATAAAATAATTTTGTGCTCATTTTGTAAGGTGTTATTGTTATCAATTTTTCACCATAGCTCAAATTGACAAAGTTGGTTAATTCAAGTTCATTTTAAGGTGAAAAGTTTTAGTTATTTTTGCAGTTGTTTAAACCATTGCATGTTTTGAGTTTTGAGTTTAAAAGAAAGTGCAATGTGTTTTAGTTTTCCATTAATCATTTGCAGCATTAAATATTGCATAAAATGTAAAAGAAAGTACTTCATTCTATATTCAGTAATTCATTACACAATGTTTCATACATTTTTTGCAAAAAGAAGGACAAAATTGAGCAAGAATTGTGTTAGGTCTCAAAAATAAAGGTTACAAATCCTAAGAGGATGCCAACCTCTATGATCAGACTTGCAACATTTTTGAACCAACAAATGGAGTTAACCTATATGGTTGATGACTCCCTACTCTTTAGGCTCTAATAAACCTAGGTGGGTGGACCTTAATAGTTGAAGCAAATCTAAGGGTTGTGTGACTTAATTGGATTTAAGAATCTATCCATAGTGGCATAAATTATGGAATAGATGAAGGCTTGTTAGCTACTTCTACTCCTAATGTGATAATTGGAAGTTAGAATATGAAAGTGGGTAAGGTATAATGAAATATGAAGTAGACCAGTGCCTTATTGGGTAAGCAGAAGTCAATGAAGTTTTATGATAAGTGATTAGTATTGGTTACAATTCTAATTTTTTGGTACTTATGTTTGTTTATAACTTGTATAAATGTGCAAGACTATGACTAATAGAATCTACTTATTGATCCAATCAATCTGACCAGGTTACTATGATTTATTTAAAAGGATTTTAATTGTTTCTTTGAGGGAACCAATTAAAAAAGAATCACACAATGACAACAAATGTGTATTGAAAAATGAAGTATGCCATCAATTTGAATAACAAGATAATATTGAGTTGGAGACAGTATGGCAGTCTTACCAATTACATGGCTCTTCTTACTGATCCAAACATTACTTCGAAGTTACTGTAATCAATTCAAAGGATTCTAATTCTTTGATAGAAACCAATTAACTTGATTACACAATAACAACAAATGTGTCTGATGAAATTGAATATCAACTCGGATACAAAATTTCAAATCACAAAGAAATAATAGTGTGGAGACAACTAGATAATTTTTCAAATCAACAAACAATAGACACCAATGTGAGGTCACATAGAATTAAAGATCTTCTATTGATTTTTTCCAAAATTTATGTATGCATCATGGTCCTTTACAATATAATCTACATGATACATATTATGAAAGTCTCTTTTTTTGTATATATCTCTCTTCTCTCTTTTTCACTCTTCACATTCAATCATCACATGTTCAACTTATATATCATATCTTGAAGAGGGTATACCTCTTCGTAAGTGTATTTTGGTACTTTAACAACACATAAAATATTAACATTAAGATCTAATGAGCCACAAATGAACTTGTGTAACATGATTTAGGTACTCCTGACTTAAGTATCAACATTATGCACAACATTCCTCTCTGTAATCTCCATAATAATCATCTTTTCTAAATTCTCACAAGCCTCTTCTAATGTTCAATCTTCATCCTTAGCTGCTTCCAAGGCTCCCTGTAGTATTAGTTGGCATTCTTTTATCCATTCATTCTAACTTTTAAGTTCTCCAATATCATTGAACAATGCAGGAACACCTTGTTTTTAAGCATCGATAAACTCTTTGGCATCTGCTTGAAATTCCTCATAATAGTCTATATGCTTACTTATCAGGTCTTTAGCAACTGTAATGGCCCCAGTATCGAAAGTATTTTTGTTTTGTATCTCTTGGAGCTTTTCCCAAAGCCTTTCATTTATCCTTTTATGTTCTTGAATGGCAGTGTGACTCTTAGAGTGAGTTACCCAAAACTTGTCCATCCAAATCATCATATTAGTGTACCTCTTTTGGAGTATTGTAGAAAGCATGTCAAACCTGGCCTTGATCACTTGAGTGTGCATTTGCTGATTATTCATCTATAATTCCTCACACTTGTCCTTTAATTGGCAGCCTTCTCCTTGAGTAAACATTTTAGTAGATTCTTTGAATGTATCCTTGACTGTGTCTCTTAGAAAATCATTCTCTTTAAGCATCCTTTCACTGTTCAATTTGTACATATCTCATTCTTTAATCAACATTTGAATCTGTGCCTTGTTCAATTTGGCTACATTTATGCCAATATCAATTGTGACCATAGGATCAGTTTCACCCACTTTTAATTTCATCACATGACTAAATGCTTTCTCTATATCTATAATTACAAGCTTCTTGTGTGGGGGGTATAGGGCTCAGATCATAAGATAACTCTCATCAAGATTTTATCATGACCTAGTGTATACCTCTGTTACCCCTTCTGGACTGAGCTTGTATTTGGCATCATTATTGTGCAAAAAGTTATCAAAAACTAAAGCAGAGCCCAAGTCCAAACTAGAAAAGATCATCACACCAGACCCTAATAATTTTCTTCCCTTCTCTGGAATCATTTTCTTCATTTCATTCTCCACATCTATTTTCAATGTGTTCAACAATTGGCTTTCATTGTTGGTGTGATGTCTACAACTAATTTCCTTTTTTTTTTCCCTTTTGTTTGTACAAGAAATATTTAAATTCAGAAGATTTAATAAACTGGTCATCTCAGACAAAAAAATTATAAGCCAATTGTGTAGCATCTATGTCAAATGGTTCCCCAACTTCTTGTTCTCTATTTGGAGGTCAATACTCTTCAATCCTTAGCTTGGGGATCTTATCATGTTAGCTTTGGGGTTCATTTTCTTTAGAAGACTCCTCACTACCAGAGGATAACATTTCTACTTCTTGTATCTCCTTCATCTTCTATTGAATTTCTCTATTGTAATTATCAATTACCAATTTGGACTCTGTTTCTTCCATGTTTTTGATAATATCATCATGAGGATATGGTACATGAACATATCTACCTAAACTCTATTTTTTCCTGGAAAAATCAATAAAGCCTTCAGGATCAAATCCTTTCCATGGTGCAGCCTTCTTCATATTGAAATGTGACAATTTATCAAAAATGAGATCATATCCTTCTTTTGATACTATAGTAAAATCCTCAAAACACAATGTACTAGAAATGAATGACTGTTTTTCATATGCATTCAAGTTCATGACATTGGAATAATCCAGTTGCCTAACAATCTCTAGATATGCAATTTTGTCAGGCATAGTCTTGGGTAATAGGAAAGGCGCGTCTTCAAAACCATAAACCCTAATCATTGTAGAATCAACAAAGTAATACCAGTTACCCCAATTATGAGTTACAGTCGGTGGTCCATTGAAATCCTTAGGCCTTAAGAATATTTTGATCTCATTAGACAATGAATAATTACAATGGTGATCATAAAACCTGTACGATGTCTTGACAAAGTGTTCTTGAAAATAAACATAATTAGAATTGACAAATCTGATGTCCCAAATGGAGATCCATAATTGTATCTGTAATGGTTGACCCTCTTTATCCAACTATGTGATTCTTAATTCCTTTGGCCATATTCCTAACTCTTGTCCATAGTAAAATATCATGTGCATGAGAAGGGAATAATGTTTAAAGTGCATTGTAGGAGAACCATTCTCGATGGCTCTTAGCCCTAAGTCAATCTCTCTGGAAATGTGTGAAGCATAATCAAAAGGTCTTGCATTATGACATTGTATGTCTGTAGTGATCACCATTGGCCCTATAGACATAAATTCAGAGACCTTTGTTCCCATTATTTTGCCCACTGAGAAGTAAGTATATTTTAAATAGGGATTGAACAAAACAACATGTAAGGGAGGTCTGTCACCATCCTCAAGTGGTACTAGGTTTCTGTCTTCTCTAGGCCTTTGTAATGATAACCTCCATACTTTTTAGGTAGTGTCCATTCTCCAGTATTCCATTTCTAAAACCTCATGCACTATAGGCTAATCACATGTGTCATCTAGGCTAAAAACTTCACAAAGTGCAATTTTGGATACATGTATGAAAGGTTTTCATTACGGGTTGCAAATGGCTTTAAGGTCTGGGTTATAATATTTGGCCAAAAGTTTTATAAGGTCTATATTCACAAAGACGTTGGGAACAACCAACTTTCCCAAATTGAAATTCCAAGGGTTACAAACTAGTTCAAATCTACTTCTCCAACAATAATGAAACATGAAAAATTTGTATCCCCTAATGGGGGTCCACACATCACCTACATGTTTGCATTTATCTTATAATATTTCTACATCAGCCCTCAATTGTCCATACCTTCTAGCTTTTGGCCCTGAACTAGGAAATTGATCAATGAGGTCTTGGTTTAGTTTTTGTTTATTCGTTTTCAATTCCTGCCCTGTTTCTGTTTTCTGCTTTTTATTTTTGGACTCGCTACTTTCACCTTGTTGCTTCTTGTTTTTTGTGTTTGCAGAAATTTCCATCTTATTTCTCTGCAAGATGGAAAAATTGAATTACAATCTATCAATTGCAGGGATATTTTGTATGCTTGTATGTTTTTGGGTGCACTAAATTCCTTGACTTCCGCTCAATCTCCCATCCTTCTTCGGTGCAACTTTTGAAAATTCTTTTGGTTCAGGGTGATCCCATAATAGTGGTTTACAATTTTTGGCCAAACTGGACACTGAAATTATTATTTTTAACTAAATCTTCACATTCGGGCACCTATAGTAGCTAAAACATGAGGAATCTGAAGATGGTGCAAACTAGAGTCTCATCAAATTTTTTTTGTAGATTCTAAAAATATTTTTTTCAAAATTTTTGGAATCAAATTGCACTTCTTTTTCCATCTCCCATGAATTTTTTTTTTTCAGAAAACAACATTTTTAAAAAGCTAAGCATAACTTTTTTTTCCATGAAGGATAAAATTATAATTCTTTCAAATTTAGATTTGTAACTCTGATATCTAGTGCTTCCACTTGGTTAGATAGTTTTTATTGAATATTTTTCCTTAATCAAGTTTCAAAGTCAAACAAATTACAATTCGTATAACACGTAACTTTTTTGTATATGTCAAAATTTAATTTAATTTTTTTGTTGGATCAAGGACTTCAATATCTGGTGCACTCATATTTTCAATTTTTTTGATAATCTTCTATTTTTCCACATGTGAAGAACAAAGAAATTCATTTTCGATGAAAAACCTATGTTTAATAAAACTTAAAAAACAAATACATAACAAAACCAAAACATATTAAAATTATATTCATTGGATAGATTATTTTGAATACCATAATCATTTGAAATAAATTTTAAATGAATTCATTTGATCCCCCAAAAGCTAAATCAAAAGTGATTTTTTATCAGCATTTTGATAGGTGTAAAGGAGACGCATTTATAGGTATGGTTTAAAACTAGCGAGCTTTTATCCAAAAGGGTTTGATCTAAGGTGATTTGATCAAACCCTCTTCAATTGGAATCCTTAAAATGGAACTTTTTAAGGCTTAAATCATTATATTTTCTAAAAATATGTGATTCCAGCTAAAATTCGTTCCTCTCAGGAATTGTAAACCACTATTGTGACAACACTCTTCAATCTCTTTTCAATCAGAAATGTTCATATAAGGTTCGTTCGTGCAACCATTAATGTCCACCACTAGAAATGAATGCAACAGGTTCTTCGAATTTCAAAATGTCAGAGCGATATAACAATATTGCATTGGTGGAACCCCTCTAGTCTTAGGCTGATCTATGTGCTTTATTTGGTGCCATCTTTGTTTATACATTCATAACTGATCACCAAGACTAACTAAATATCCTTTTGATATGAAGTGTCCCTTTGGTTCTCTTATTTAGTAGGGAAGACATCTTAATATTCTCACCGATATTGTACAACTACATTTTCTCTTTCTTTTCAATTCCTAATGTTTTGGGGAGAACATTATGAAGTTTACTCGATATCAGGGTGGTTTGGACCATTAGAAATCCTTATAAACATCGCCCATTGTCTTTTCGACAAATAGTGGTCATTTCATATTATCATCAGGCTGGCATTTGTCATCGCTAAGAGAATAAGATGCCTTTTTGATATACTTGGTTTGCCCGATATTTTTCCTCTACAACTTTGTTTGTTGGGATAAGTCGGTGAGACTTTCCTCAAAAACTTTTCTAGTTTCCCTCATCGGAGTAACCCACGTAGTCAGAGAGATCTGAGGAACCCACTATGATCATACATGTCTCTCTGATACAATTGTTCTCTTGTTTTATTAGTGAAATTATGTATGTTTCTCACTAACAAGGTCTCCATTGGCATGACACATGAGCTCGGTGTGATTTGAAAATTTCCCTCTGACTAGCTTGCTTTTGCTAATAAGTTTTTTCATTGGTAAAATGTTATGTATTGTCTTCCTGATTATGCACACTTGTTATCTTTTGGGTCTTTGATCACTGTAACTTTATTCATCTCTTCCTAATATGCAAAAAATATTCAATAAAGGGCTATGACTTGTTGATCAGAAAGACATGCACATGATCTTCACAATAAAGATCAATTGCTCTTATAGTTTTTGCTCAGCTATGATCAGGGAGACGCTTATATGCGGGTGATCTCACAATAGTGGTTTACAATTTTTGGCCAAACTGGACATTGAAATTATTATTTTTAACTAAATCTTCACATTCGGGCACCAATAGCGGCTAAACCGTGAGGAATTTGAAGATGATGCAAAACAGAGTCTCGCAATTTTTTTTCTTGTAGATTCTAAAAAATATTTTTTTCAAAATTTTTGGAATTAGATTGCACTTCTTTTTCCATATCCCATGAAAAGTGGGTTTTTTCAAAAAACATTTTTAAAAAGTGATGCACACCGTATAACACATAAATTTTTTTACATGAAGGATAAAATTCTAATTCTTTCAAATTTAGATTTGTGACTTCGATATCTAGTGCTTCCACTTGGTTAGATTTTTTATTGAATATTTTTTCTTTAATCAAGTTTTGAAGTCAAACCAATTACAACTCGACATAGCGCGACCGTATAACGCGTAACTTTTTTTGTATATATTGAATTTTTTTTTTTTTTTTGTTGGATCAAGGACTTCAATATCTGGTGCACTCATATTTTTCAATTTTTTTTGATAATCTGCTACTTTTCCACATGTGCTAAACAAAGACCTTCATTTTCGATAAAAACCTATGTTTAATAAAACTAAAAAATAAATACATAATAAAACCAAAACATATTAAAATTATATTCATTGGATAGCTCATTCGAGGACTACTTGATTCTAGTTGGGTTTGTGAAGACTCCTCCATTTTCATCCTCAACGAGCTTCAAGCATAAAAAATAGGTTTTTGTGAACAAGGTCAAAAATCAAGGAAAAGGGGGTTCTAGAACTGGGTTCGAGCGAACCCCTAGGGGTTCGAGCGAACTAGGGTTCATTCGAACCCCCTTTAAAATGAATTTTCTTTTTTTTTTTTGGGCGGAAAATGTGGGCCCAATAATTAATGGGTTCGCTCGAACCCTAGTTCGGTCGAACCCCTTTTTGGTTCGGTCAAACTTGTAGGTTCATTCGAACCCCTAAAACCAAATTTTTTTCCATGGGGTCATTTTTTCTCAGTTTTCCTTCCTTCATCAAATTGTAAACCACTATTGTGGCTTCACCCATGCCAAAGGCCATATTCATGGGATCATTAGTTAACATGGGTTATAAAATGGATCTGGTCACATGAATTTTTGCAATTTATGAAATCAAATTTAACAAATAGTGAATAGGATTTTCAGTCCTAACAGTGGCTCCGATTAGGGATGTATACCCCTTTGGGTATAAAAAGAATCCAAGTCTCTCGGGAAGTAGACCAAATGTCTTATTTATCTGGTATGGAAGTTGAAGTGAATTTAGGAATGGGTGAGAAATGAAAGTAGAGTGGAATCCTATACTTCTGTGCATGGAAAAAATTATGTTAAGAGGTTTCTCAAGAATTGCCCATGCATTGGAAATTCTTAATCCTCTTTATGGTCTTCAAGAAAAGTTATTTAAGAACTTTCCATGTATTGTTAATTCTTTTTTTTCTCCTGTCATGTTCTAGAGGTAATATGAATCTTCACCACCCTTGCCAGCAATGACAAATGGTCCTAACTATAGAGCTTCCAATTTACCATGCTTCCCTTTGTCTTGACTCCTGGAATTCCACATGAGAACCATGTCATTTACTTCAATTTTTTTGTTTTTATCCCTTTTTCATATAGGTATTTCATTTGTAATTGCTTCTTCTTATTGTGTTGTTGAGCTTTGTTCCTGAACTCATCAAGTTCCATGAACTCTTCCATCCTCTCCTCCATAGGTTCAGGAACGTCTAATTCTTCTTGCAAGATGAACTTAAATACTTGTAATAAATTATGCAAAGAGATCCTAGCTTGAGTCCCATACACAAGTTCAAAAAGTGATTTTCTGATGGCCTTCTTTGCAGTGATTCTATCTGCCCATAAGGCTAGTGTCAACTTGGAATCCCAAGCCTTTTTGTTATTATCCAACATTATTTTTATGATCTTTAGGATGCTCTTGTTGCTAGATTTAGCCTAGCCATTTTCCCGTGGATGATATGGTGAAGAATATGAGACTACTATACCATAGGATTGACAAAATCCCTTGAATTGATCTGACCTAAAGCACATCCCATTATCGGTTATAATTCTTGCTGGAACTCTAAATCTGGTGATGATATTTTCCAATAAAATTTGTGTTACAACCTTACTAGTTGCTTGTTTGGTAGGTATAACTTCTACCCATTTTGTGAAGTATTCTGTGGCTACTACTATCCGTCTGTATCCTCCACTAGATTTTTCTGCAATCTCTCATATGAAATCAATCCCCCATTAGTGAAATGGAGCCTCAACTTGCAAAGATCTTAAAGGAAATTCCCCTTGATACTTCAATTTCCTAGAATTGTTTTGATATGCTTCACATTTCCTAGTATAATCATAGGCATCATTGAAAACTCTAGGCCAATAGTAACCTACCCTTAACACCTTATGTGCAGTAGTATTTGCTAAGAAATTCCCTCCACATACTCCATTCATTTCCTTCAAAACATGCCTTGCTTGATTTTCATCTAGGCACAACAACATAACACCATCCCTGTTTTTCCAATAGAGGTCCCCTTTCATGAATACATACTTTGAAGCCTATAGTTTAAGTGTCCTTTTCTTGTTATCATTAAATCCTTAAGGGAATTTCTTATGTTTAAGATAATACATGATATCAGTGTACCATGGTGTGTGCTCAATACTAGTAATCATGTTATCTTCATTATTCAAATTGCACACATGGGCAACACCAATATTTGTTTCAACCATTAATTTGGATAATCCTTGTCCTCTTACAAGCTTGGTGATTAGAAACTCAATGTCAAATTCTTGGATTCTATTTTCCATCTGCACCTACAACCTATTACTTTAGTTTGTACAAACACATCTTTTACTGCAGCATTAGGTACATAATCTATTACTTTTTCTCCCACCAGATATGCTCTAAATGCTTTGACAACTTTTACTAATGCATATGCCCATTTTTCTACAATGTCATATTTTAATTCTACATTTTTGAGGGATTTATCGAAGAAAGAAATAGGTTGTTCATACCCCTCATCATTTTTTTGTAGCATTACTACTGCAACTGTGTGATGAGACACAAATGAAAGATTTGGAATGGTTTATTAAAATCAGGGTATTTTAAGACTGGGGCATCCTTAATTTCTCTTTTGATGGATATGAATGCATCTATGGCCTCAGTTGTCCATTCAATCTTTGCACCCTTCTATAACATCTTTGATATTGGTTTCACTATCTCAACAAAGTTTGATATAAATCTTCTCACAAAATTAATTTTCCTAAAGAAGGATTGGATAGCCTTCACTGTCTTGGGAATTTGGATTTTATCAACAACTTCTACCCTCTCAGGGTCAATCCTTACCTCTTCTTTGGACACTATGTGCCCCAATAGTTTCCCTTTTATGACTGCAAAGTGGCACTTTTTAGGATTTAAAGAGATGCCATATTCAATGGCTTTCATGAATTTTTTTTCCTGATGCTCAACATGGTCCTCCATGTTCTTTGAATATGCAGTTAGGTCATCCTGGTATACCACCATTATTATGTTAATTAGATCAGAAAAAGCAACATCCATGGTTCTCTGGAAAGTTGCACCAACATTTGTGAGTCCAAATGACATTCTAACATATACATATGTTCCACATGGTGTGGTTAAGACTGTTTTGTATTGTTCTAATTCCTTAACCTTCACTTGGTTATAACCTAATTTTTTTTCCATCATAGATAGTAGCTCACATCCCGTGACCCTCTGCAACATAGCCTCCATGTTTGGGAGTGGGAAGTTTTCCTTAAGAGAGGATACATTCAAGTTTCAAAAGTCTACACAAAGCCTTATGTCTCCATTTTTCTTTCTGACAGGTACTAAATTAGAGACCCAAGATGAATGTAGGTTCTAAGCTTCATAAGTTCCTCATGCATTTTAGGTTCTAAGGTAGGATTTATGAGTCTTTGTTTTTCTCTAAAAGGTTTTGCATCTAGTTTCAATGGGATCTCATGTTGGAACAAATATTCTCTATATGCCTTAAGATCATCATAAGACCATGCAAAGACATGCTTCTATTTCCTTAATAATGCAATCAACATCTTTCTAATTTTTGGGCTTATCTTTTTCCCAATGTACACCTTTTTTTATGCCAATTCAGTACCCAAGTTGATTTCTTCAATGTCTTCCCTTTTTACTGGTGTTTGTTTCATAAGGAATCAATCATTTCCATCAAAAACCCTCTCAAGTGCCACAAATTCTTTAGGAATCTTGTTAATTTTGAGTTGAACAACTTCCTTACCAAATATAGTTTGATTTCCATCTACTTCTTTCACAAATGCACTAAAATCAATTTCTTAGGCTTCATACTGATCAATGCAATGTAAGAATTTAATCAAATCAGTGTCATCATTGAAAAATTTCCAACTATAGATGTTATTCGGGATTGCAGGTCTTTTTTTGAGATCAACTTGTGAAATCCCTGCTAGAGTGACATCATCTCTCTTCAAAGCTACATTCGCGAAGAAGTTTGCCATTAAATTCTTGGACCTATCTATCCATTTAATAGAGAAAGCATCAAACAATTCAATGGTGTCCCATACAACATTTTTGTACTACTTTAGCCTTTTGTTTTTTGTAGAATACTTTGATCTCACTTGTGAAGTAATGAACTCAGAATCTCCAAAAATAGTCAGTAGTTTAATTTTGTGTTTGGCAGCCATGTTCAATCCAATTAGCAGGGCCTCATCCTCTGCTATGTTATTCATGCATTCAAATGTTAACAAGAATAAATATTTGAATGTTGTGCCCTCAGGTGAAATGAAAACCACTCCTGCTCCACTACCTTCTTTACTGCATGCTCCATCAAAATGCATTCACCATACACCATGCTCATTCAGAGACATCCCTATCAATTGGATCAGTGTTCAATAATTCAGGGTGCAAATGTTCTATTCTAAAGCTTCCTGAGTCCACATCACAAAATCAATTCATTTGATTTTGATCAACATATTCAACAATTTGGTTCACTCTTGGTTCTTTATACAATTTAACCTCTTCACCGTTTATTGGTATTATGGCATAGGATAATTCAAATTACACATTTCCTCCCACTGTAGCAGTCCATTGTCTTGACAGGAGCATCCCAAAATGAGGGGGTGTGTCTATTACAGTTATCTCAATTATGTATACTGCTTGTGGATAAGCAACTAACTTTATTTATACATCCTTCATGATTCCTACCACTAGGACATGCCTACTATCCATAGCATAGCATTTACCACTAGTAGTTTCCACCCACATGCCAAGTTGTTTCATGACCCCTACTGGAATGATGTTAATAGAATCTCCTAAATCAATCATGAAATTCTTAACAATTTGTTGTTTATGAGAAATGAGATAAAAAATGGATCGACCTCTGGAGGATTCATCAATGTATCACCAAGACAAACCTCAGGGACTTTTATATCTCCATGCCTACCATTACTAATTTTGGTGGTTTCTTTGTTTTCAAAGTTTGTGTTTTTATTAGTTCCATTGGATATTAGTTGAATAGCACCATCTCTATATTATTTTATCTTCATCATTTGCAATAGTGGCATAGACATCTTCACCTGAGACAATGCTTGTGTGAAATCAAATGAAGAGGCATTTTCTGTTTTGGCTATCTTCCTTTGTTCCAGTGGATCTCCTTTATTTTCTTCTTTCTCCTTTTTTATTTTTTTGATCATATTTTTGTTTGTTTTTGTATAATTCCTTTTCTTCTTCTTTGGGAACACACCTTTGCTCATTCTTATTAAGTTCCTTATTCTCTACCTTCTTTGGTTTTTCCTGCGTTGTTTCTTTATCTTTCACAAACAATCCTCTTGGAATTCCTTCATTTGCATTTATCATTATGTTTCTTAGCCTATAGTTTCTTTTTGCTTTCTCTACTACATCAATGGTTAATTCTTTGATCACTTCCTCAGTTGGCCTCCTCAATTTATACTTGAATTAGGTGGTGTATAAAGAGGATGTGGTTCATCATTGCTTTCATTATCCTAATCAGAGAAGAGTTGTTGTTCTGCCATGTGAACATTGTACCTTTGGTTGTTTACATCATACTCATAGCTTTCATCTTCTGAAGATGAATATTCTTGTTCGACTAGATGAAGGGTATGTGAAGTTAGATATATTGTATGATCTTTTTCTTCATTGTCATATGGTATTTCTTCTTCTTGTATTGATTATGCTACAACACAATGATCCAGGGAATGTGGCATCATGCAAAATTGAAACCAAGGGTTGTTATTGACCATGTAGACTCCTTTTTTCTTTAAGGGATCAGGGTTTCTTTATACTTAGGCCTACGAGTTATGGGTTTTCCATCTCTCCAATTTGTGTTGTATGGAATATCATGTAATCTTGGTCT
Organism: Sequoia sempervirens; assembly: GCA_007258455.2. Taxonomy (NCBI): domain Eukaryota; kingdom Viridiplantae; phylum Streptophyta; class Pinopsida; order Cupressales; family Cupressaceae; genus Sequoia; species Sequoia sempervirens. The sequence goes on from VDFB02252616.1 coordinate 242,190,887, forward strand.
TTCATTTCTGTATGAATTCTCCTACCTATTCTAGGGATTGTTAGAGTTTTGGGGAACTCTAAGGTTGTCCCTTTTTCCAATCATCCCCACATATTTTCTATTATTCTCAATGGTTAATGTTGTTTTTTGTGCTTCAACTAAACTTATAGGGCATTTGTTTCTGAGTTCATACCCCATTTTTGGATCAAAGGCCTTTAGATAAATACTTAGGGTTGTCAGATTGGTTAGTTTGGATCCATGTGGTATTTTATTGTAGAGTTTGGAAAACCTTTGATTGAAATCATAAATTGACTCATTTTGGTATTTTTGAATACTTATCAATTCATGAAGGGCAAATTTAGGGGCACACTAATTCCCATATTGTTCTAGAAATTGATTCTGAAATTCTGCTATAGAAACAATTGAGGCATCAGGTAGACCATTGAACCAATCCCTTGCTTCTTCAGTTAGGGACATCATGAATAATCTCATATTTTCATCCTCATATTCCATACCAATATCTTGTATAATGGCATTGAAATTTCTGATATCTTCTTCGACTGATATTGCATTATTTCCAGTGAATTTGGGAACTGTGTTTCTCCAGTTATTGCCAATTGAGTATGCATATACTTGGTATCTTGTTAAATCAAATTGTCTACTTATACTCATAGGTTTTTGTGGATGCAAATTCAGAGGTGGTGGATTGGGGGTAGTATTTGTATCCATACTGATACTGAGGCTAATGGTAGACATTTTGTTGGATGTGTTGTTGAGGGTATACATTATGATGTGGCACATACTGTTGATGTTGTGGGGCATACTGCTGGCCTAGTGGTGGATAGTGCTGGGGAATATTGCTAGCATTGGGGATTGGGACCTTTGTGGTGGCACATTATGATGAGTGCATTGTCTTGGGTTACCACCAGTATTATGAGGTACTTTTGAAGTACCCGAAGCACCAATATTTTGAGATATGCCATGTGAATTGAGATTACCACTTTGTTTATGTGGGGGGATATATTTTGGTGGCTTTGGTGCTTGGATGTTTAATTGTGCCAATTGTTGATCAATATTTTGGCTTTCTTTTATCATTAGTTGTCTCATTCTAAGTTGTATTTTCCATTCTACATGCAGTTCAATTTCTTGGTTAGTCATACTATCAAAGTCAATGACAGTATGATCAACATACCCCTCCTGGTTTTATTCTCCTTGTTGTGATGATAATCCCCTATCATATTCCTCTTGTCTCCATTTTCTTTCTTCTTCCACCTGTTCCTCAAACTCATTTTCCTTTTGAGGGTTTGATCTATAATTGAGGATATTATCATTTATATTGATTCTTTCAGGTGGTGTTGAGGGATTTCCATCATCAGGGTGAACTAGAGAGTTAAATGTTGTGTTATTTTTTCACCCTATCTTTTGGCTGTTTGGATACTATTTCACCCTTATTTGTGTTATTTTTTCCATGAGGAGATCCATGCTTATCTATCCACCTAACATTTCTCTCCTTAGGACTCTCCTGGTGCAAAGATCTTCCATTCATGTTGGATGATATAAAATATCTCTGGTGTCTATCGTCTATCCTTTTTGATCTGATACTTACTTTATTAGTCATAAAAATCCTTCAAAGTCACCACCTACTTTTCATAAGTAGGAAAATGATTGTGTTTCTTCCTAGCAGAGTCTTCACCCCTTTATGATGTTTTGGAATGACTCTATGATGGGAGGCTAAGGTTCAAAAATTGGCTTTATCCCTAGTGGATTCACCAATCTATTAGGTCTCAAAAATGTAGGTTACAAATCACAAGAGGATGCTAGGCTCTATGATCAGATATGTAACATTTTTGAACTAATGAATGGAGTTAACCTATATGGTTGATGAATCCTTTCACTTCAAGCCTGCTAAACCTAGGCGGGTGGACCCTAATAGTTGAAGCATATCTAAGGGTTGTGTGACTTAATTGGATTTAAGGATCTATCCACAGTGGCATAAAGTGTGGAATCAATGAAGGCTTGTTAACTACTCCTATTCCTAATGTGATAATTTGAAATTTAGAATATGAAAGTGGATAAGTAAGGTATAATGAAATGTGAAGTGGACCAGTGCCTTATTGGGTAAGTAGAGTCAATGAAGTGTTATGATAAGTGACTAGTATGGGCCACAGTTCTAATTGTTTGACACTTGTGTTTGTTTATACCTTGTATAAACGTGCAAGAATGTGACTGAAAGACTCTACTTATTGATCCAATAAATCCTATCAGGTTACTGTGACTTATCTAAAAGGATTTTAATCCTTCTTTGAAGGAACCAATTAAAAAGAATCACACAATGACAACAAATGTGTATTGACAAATGAAGTATGTCCTCAATTTGAATAATAAGATAATATCAAGTTGGAGACAGTATGTCAGTCTTATCAATTACATGGCTCTTCTTACTAATCCAAACATTACTTCCAAGTTACTGTAATCAATTCAAAGGATTCTAATTCTTTGATAGAAACTAATTAACTTGATTACATAATAACAAAAAATGTGTCTAATGAAACTAAATATCAATTTGAATACAAAATTTCAAATAATAGAGAAATAACAGTGTGGAGACAACCAGATAATTGTTCAAATCAACAAACAATAGACACCAATGTGAGGTCACACAAAATTAAATATCTTCTATTGATTTCTGCCAAAATTTATGCATGCATCATGGTCCTTTACAGTATAATCTACATGATATATATTACGAAAGTCTCTTCTTTTGTATATCTCTCTTCTCTCTTTTTCACTCTTCTCATTCAATCATCACATGTTCAACTTATATAGCAATATCTTGAAGAGGGTATACCTCTTCATAAGTGTCTTTTGGGACTTTAACAACACATAAAATATTAACATTAAGATGAGCCACAAATAAACTTGTGTAACATGATTTAGGTAATCCTAACCTAAGCATGTATCAACATCATGCACAACATTCCTCGTTGCAATCTCCATAATAATCATATTTTCTAAACACTCACATGCCTCTTCTAATGTTGGATCTTCATCCTTAGCTGCTTCCAAGGCTCCTTGTAGTATTAGTCGACATTCTTTTATCCATTCATTCTAACTTTTAAGTTCTCCAATATCACTGAACAATGTAGGCACACCTTCTTTTGAAGCATTGCTAAACTCTTTGGCATCTGCTTGAAGTTCCTCACAATAGTCTTTATGCTTCCTTACCAGGTATTCAACAACTGTAATGGCCCCAGTATCAGAAGTATTTATGTTTTGTATCTCTTGGAGCTTTTCCTGAAGCCTTTCATTTATCCTTTTATGTTCTTGAATGGCAGTGTGACTCTTAGAGTGAGTTACCCAAAACTTGTCCATCCAAATCATCATATTAGTGTACCTCTTTTGGAGTATTATAGAAAGCATGTCAAACCTATCCTTGATCACTTGAGTGTGCATCTACTAATTACTCATCTGTAATTCCTCACACTTTTCCTTTAATTGGGAGCCTTCTCCTTGAGTCAACATTTTAGTAGATTCTTTGAATGTATCCTTGATTGTGTCTCTTAGAAAATCATTTTATTTAAGCATCCTTTCACTGTTCAATTTTGTACATATCTTGTTCTTTAATCAACATTTGAATATGTGCCTTGTTCAATTTGGCTACATTTATGTCAATATCAGTTGTGACCAGAGGATCAGTTTCACCCACTTTTAATGTCATCACATGACCAAATGCTTTCTCTATATCAATAATAGGAAGCTTCTTGTGTGGGGGGTATGGAGCCTAGATCATAAGAGAACTCTCATCAGGATTGTATCTTGACCTAGTGTATACCTCTGTTACCCCTTCTAGACTGAGCTTGTGTTTGGAATCATTATTGTGCAAAAAGCTATCAAAAACTAAAGCAGAGATTAAGTCCAAACCAGGAAAGATCATCACACTAGGCTCCTCTAATAATTTTGTTCCTTTCTCTAGAGTCATGTTCTTTATTTCATTCTCCACATCCATTTTCAATGTGTTCAACAAATGGCTTTCATTGCTCGGTGTGATGTCTACAACTGATTCCCTTGTTGTTTTTCCCTTTTGTTTGTACAAGAAAGATTTAAATTAGAAGATTTAATAAATTGGTCATTTGAAACAAAAAAATTATAAGCCAATTGTTTAACATCTATGTCAGATGGTTCCCCAACTTCCTGTTCTCTATTTGGAGGTTGATACTCTTCAATCCTTAGCTTGGGGATCTTATCAGGTTGGCTTTGGGGTTCATTTTCCTCAGAAGATTCCTCACTACTAGAGGATAACATTTCTACTTCTTGTATCTCCTTCATCTTCTATTCAATTTCTCTGTTGTAATTATCAATTTCCAATTCAGACTCTATTTCTTCCATGTTTATGATAATATCATAATGAGGATATGGTACATGAACATATCCACCTAAATTTTATTTTTTACTTAAAAAATCAATAAAGCCTTCAAGATCAAATCCTTTCCTTGGTGCGTCCTTCATATTGAAATGTGACAATTTATCCAAAATGAGATTATATCCTTCTTTTGATACTACAGTAAAATCCCCAAAACATAATGTACTAGGCATGAATGATTGTTTTTCATATGCACTCAATTTCATGACATTGGAATAATCCAGTTGCCTGACAATCTCTAGATATGCAATTTTGTTTGGCACGGTCTTGGGTAATAAGAAAGGTGTGTCTTAAAAACCATAAACCCTGATCATAGTAGAATCAACAAAGCAATACCAGTCACCCCAATTATGACTTACAGTCAGTGGTCCATTGAAATCCTTAGGCCTTATGAATATTTTGATCTCATTATACAATGAATAATTACAAGGGTGATCATAAAACCTATACAATGTCTTGAAAAAATGTTCTTGAAAATAAACATAATTAGAATTGATAAATCTGTTGTCCCAAATGGAGGTCCATGATTGTATTGGTAATGGCTGAACCTCTTTATCCAACTATGTGATTCTTAATTCCTCTAGCCATATTCCTAACTCTTGTCCATAGTACAATATCATGTGCATGAGAATGGAATAATTTTTAAAGTGTATTGTGGGAGAACCATTCTTGATGGCTCCTAGCCCTAAGTCAATCCCTCTCGAAATGTGTGAAGCATAATCAAAAGGTCTTGCATTATGAAATTGTATTTCTGCAGCGATCACCATTGGCCCTACAGACATAAATTCAGAGACCTTTGTTCCCATTATTTGGCCTACTAAGAAGTAATTTTATTTTAAATAGGGCTTGAACAAATCAACATGGAAGGGAGGTTCGTCACCATCCTCAAGTGGTACTAGGTTTCTGTCTTCTCTAGGCTTGTGTAATGGTAACCTCCATCCTTTTTAGGTAGTGTCCATCCTCTAGTATTCCTTTTCTAAATCCTCATGCACTATAGGATGATCACATGTGTCATCTAGGCTGAAAAATTCACAAAGTGCAATTTTGGATACATGTATGAAAGGTTTTCCTTATGGGTTGCAAATGGCTTTAAGGTTTGGGTTATAATAGTTGGCCATAAGTTTTATAAGGTCTATATTCACAAAGACGTTGGGAACAACCAACTTTCCCAAATTGAAATTCCAAGGGTTACAAAATGGTTCAAATCTACTTCTTTGAAAATAATGAAGCATGAAAAATTCGTATCCCCTAATGGGGATCCACACATCGCCTACATGTTTGCATTTATCTTATAATCTTTCTACATCAGTCCTCAATTGTGCAGACCTTCTAGCTTTTGGCCTTGAACAAGGAAATTGATCAATGAGGTCTTGGTTTAGTTTTAGTTTATTTGTTTTCAATTCTTGCCCCATTTCGATTTTCTGCTTCTTATTTTTAGACTGGCTACTTTCACCTTGTTGCTTCTTGTTTTTGTTTTTGTAGAACTTTCCATCTTCTCTACAAGATGGTAGAATTGAATTAAAATATATCAATTGTAGGGATATTTTTTATGCTTACTTTTATGTTTTTGGGCACACTAAATTCCTTGAATTCCACTCAATCTTCCGTCCTTCTTCACTACAAATTTTGAAAATTCTTTTGGTTCAATCTATTTTCAATAAGAAATGTTCATATAAGGTTCATTCTTGCAGCCATTAATGTCCGCCATTGGAAATGAATGCAACAAGTTTTTCAAATTTTGAAATTTCATAGCGATACAACAATATTGCATCGGTGAAACCCCTCTAGTCTCAGGTCAATTTGTGTGCTTTATTTGGCACCATCTTTGTTTATACATTCATAACTGATCACCAAGACTAACTGAATGCCCTTTTGATATGAAGTGTCCCTTTGGTTCTCTTATTTAGTTGGGAAGACATCTTAATACTTCCATCGATATTGTACAATTTCCTTTTCTCTTTCTTTTCAATTCCTAATGTTTTAGGGAGAATACTATGAAGTTTACCTAAGATTAGGGTGATTTGGACCATTAGAAATCCTTTTAAACATCGCCTGGTGTCTTTCCGACAAATAGTGGTCATTCCATATTATCATTGGGATGATATGTATCATTGCTAAGAGAATAAGATGTCTTTCTGATATACTTTGTCTCCCCGATATGTTTCCTCTACCACTTTGTTCATTGGGACAAGGGGGTGGGACTTTCCTCAAAAAAATTTCTAGTTTCCCTCATCGAAGTAACCTATGTAGTCGGAGAGATCTGAGGAACCCACTCTGATCATACATGTCTCTCTGATACAATTGTTCTCCTGTTTTATTGGTGAAAGTATGTATGTTTCTCCTCGATAAGGTCTCCATCGGCGTGACACACAAGCTCGGTGTGATTTGAAAATTTCCCTCCAACTAGCTTGCTTTTGCCAATTAGTTTTTTTATCAGTAAAATGTTATGCATTGTCTTCCCGAATATGCATGCCTGTTATCTTTGGGATATTTGATCGCAGTAACTTTATTTATCTCTTCCTGATATGCATAAAATATTTAATAAAGGGCTATGACTTGTTGATCGGAAAGACATGCATGTGATCTTCCCGATAAGCATCAATTTCTCTTATAGTTTTTTCTCAACTATGATCAAGGAGATGCTTATATGCCAAAGGCCATATTTATGGGATCATTAGTTAACATGGGTTATAAAATGGATCTGGTCACATGAATTTCTGTAATTTATGAAATCAAATTGTTTCTTGTGCAGGTATAGGAAAAGCCATGTTGCTAATCTATTTTGAAGATTTTAAAGCATGTGGTGTAAAACGGGCTCCCAAAAGGGTTGAGCTCGACATGTTGCCCCTTAATATTCCATAGAGGGGTTAAGAAAGGAAAAAATTCAGTATTGCTCAAAAGAGATATGCATCTGAAGGAGTGCACCACAAGTGTCATAAGAGCTCCAACAATTGATCATCTAGGACAATCAAGTCTGAAAATGCAATGAATTGAATATCATAGATGATCAATTACTCAAGTAAATCATCATAAGGAGTGCATCATCATGGAATGAGATAGTGAACAAACATACATAATGCCTTGTTTACAAATCAACAATAGCAACTGAAGCAATTTGAGAAGCTTCAAAACACCTTCATCAGGTGCTGTATTTCAAAATCTGCTATGCATAGATCAAAATTTCACATCAATATTTTCTTCCCGAGAGATAAAATGTATGAAGAGTATAGAAGAGAGATTGACCCATTCAGAAATAGAATTGTAAGTGGCTACAAATGAAGCTCGAAGGTCAAGGGTGAAGGAAAAGAAGCACTTGTGAACTGAAAATGCAATACACTAAGTGCTTGAGCTGAATGTAATGTGAAATAGCATCATTAATGTCAATGGAACACCAAGAAACTCAAGGCTTGTATCAAAATAGTTGATGCTAAAGATACATAAAACTATCTCATTGCATTGTCACATGAAGCTGTTATGAAGGTGGAATTAGAAGTGCATTTCTGAAACATTCAAGTGCATAAAAGGGTGACAACAAACAACAAGTAATCTACAAGTGTACCATGCTAGCTAAGTGAAACCTTGTAAAGTGGGTAGGTGAAATGAAAGTGTCAATTTACAATACATTTGAGAGTAAATTGAGTTCTCGGTGTGCAAGTGTGTGCAATTGTCATTACAAATCAAGCTAAATAGTGAATAAAAATTGCATGGAAGAGAAAGCATGTTTGTTGATAAGTAACTAAAAGCACCAAATAGTATTTTAATTTCATTGTGTTTATACACTTCAAGCAAGAATGAAAGGAAAGTAATTGCTAACCACATATGCAATGAAAAGAGAGATTACAAATAGTGCAAGGACAACAATTTGTTTCATTAAGTATGATTTTTGAGTTAAGTGAAATTTGTATTATGAGAGAAAGCAAGTGAAGCTACAACAATATGTATTTGATGTGGAAAAATGAAGTCATTGTTTCTTTTCAGAGATAGTGAGCCAATACTAGAAAGCTAGGAATTCAAAATGGAGACAAGTGCAATGGTACCCAGTTTTGAACTTTTAAGAGGAAACCCACATGGGTTTGCATTGCGAACTTGCAAAATGAAGAAATAATCGGTAGTTCGAACTCATATAAGAATGCAGATAAACCAACTAAACTCTCATGGTCATAGCCTGAGAGTTAGTTTCTTTCACAAATGATGATACCCACTTAGGGTATTGTGTTCTAAATGCAAATATAGAAGGAAACAAGAATATTTTGAGCTCGTGCAAGCATTGGAGCTAGCATAAAATGAAGTTAATGGAGCTAATGGCCGCGACCATGATGGGTTTTCAAACCTAGAGAATGAAATAACATATTGCTTATGCATATTCAAAAAATATATGAGAAATGTAAAATGCATCAAAACCCTAGTTAGTGCTCTCATGGCTGCGGCTTGAGAGGAAAGTTTTCTCTCCACAAAGCAAACCCACTTGGGGTTTTGGTTTAAGAACAAGTCCAAATACAAAGACAATGATGGTTTGAGTGTATTCAAATAATACAACCCTCAGAAAATGGAGCATGGTATGGCCATAGCCATGGCCATGGAAGGTTTGCAAGCCCTTGGAAACAAAGACAAAATACATGTTTTTCTCTTGAGTTATCTTCTTTACAAATGCCATTGATTTCGACATCATGGGTCGAGCCTAGAATCACTTATACTTTGTAGAAATGGAGAAATTTACAGAGCATGGTCGCGACCTATACAAGAGGAATTCATTTTCACTTACAAATTTCCCATTATTTTGTGAAAGAAGCTCAAGTTGACCTTTTATTTAAGAGGGAAATGCATTTAAAAAAAATGGAGAAAGAGAGCTTACCATGGCTATGAGTGAAGAGAGCCAACCAAAGACACGAACCAAGCCTTAACAAAATCTCGAACCAAGAATTCTCATGGCGGCCAAACAAAGCATGGAAGTAATAGAGACATAAAACACATGAAATGCATCAGATAAACTAGTCATGGCCGCGACCTATGGGACCATTTTCTTCCTCAAATGAAGTCAAAAAGACATTAAAATGAAAAAAAACAACTCACCATCAAATGCAAAAGAAGATGCAACAAAAATGGCAGAGAAAGCAACTCGAATGGTGGAGTTATAGCTCAAACCCTAGTTCTCCATGGCAGCTGAATACATGGCCCTATTTTGTCCCAAGTTGCCAAGTGAAGAATGATGATCAAAATGTGAGATAGGGGTCAATTTTGGTGTTAGGGTTTCCCCATGTGCTCAATTTGAATGTGATTTTAATCACATTCTTTTAAAAATCAAATGCCAGGTTAATGCCTTGTTCCTTGCCTTATGAGTGGTCATGCCTAGGTCAAGCCATGCCTTAGGAATTTTTATTGATTTTTAAAGAAAATCAAACAAAAACCATACCTTGGCTTTGTGCTTTTCAGGTCGACCACATACACATTGCCCCTTTCACTAGGTCAAGTTGTCCATGCCTTAGTTTCTAGGGCTCATAATCTAGTTTTATGATTTTTTGTAAGAAAAAAACAAATGTATATGAGCTTTCACATAGTGTTTTGATTTTTTCAAATATTAATTTTTAGTCAAACTACAAAAAATCAAAATATTTGAACTCAAATTGCAAAAAATAGATGTATTAGGAGAGTTTCTATATTATTTTTTTGAAACTGCATATGATTGTAAAACATCACTAATGTTAATGTTTCTATAAATTACCTTGGTGTTTGTTATGGTTTTAAATGCAGTTGGAATACTTAAGTCGTCTTGAAAACTTTCTATTTTGAGTTGGAGTTCTTGGGTAGATTTGGAAAAGAGATGATAAACTGAACATTCTAATTTCAGTTCTTGAGCTATTTGCACCTGATTTTGAGGATTTTTGGATGGACCCTTTGGAGATAGGAAGTTCCCATCTTTTTGATGCAGTTTGGAGCAGTTTATGGCACTATTTTTTAGGCTTTTCTGAGGAGCTTGAAAATGGAGAAGAGCTATTTTTTGGAGATACAGTGGGGCTGATTTTTCTATTTTTCACTACTGGGGTCACTTGATGGCTATAAGTTTGAGAAATTTCAATTTCTCAGGGGTTCATAATTTTGTTTCTTGCTCTCATATTCACTAAAGAGAGACTTGTAAACTTCTTTCGAATTATATTTTGATCTTGTATTCCTTCATTTCAATAAAACAATAGGCTTCTCCTTCCCATTTTCTTGTCTACAGTTTACAATATCAATTGATGTTGACTGTGATTCAAGAGCTGAATCCTCTTTATGTCTTGGTTTTGTGAATTTTGTTTCAAGAGTCTATTCTAATTCAAGTGTCATTTTGTGTTCCATTAGTGATCCTTTGTGCAAATTATTGGTGAATTAGGTATTTTCAGGGTGGGATTGTGAGAATCAAATTTTTAGAGATAATGTTGTGAGTGAAATTTAGTCAGAATCTTCAATTTATTGGTAAATCACTTTAGGTTTAGGATCTCTTCTTTTCAGTTTTTTCCTTCTCCCCTTTTCCCCTAAGTTCTATTAGATTAAGTGGTTTACTGAGGGAACCAACCCACTCTAGATATTTTCTCTCACTCATTGATTTACCCACAAATTAGAGAGTGTTTCCAAGTTGCAACAGGATAGGCAAGTCTGACTTGGCTAAGGGTGCAATCCTGATTGCCAATAGTTATTTCATTTTTTTTCTTTTTGGAGAGCTCTACAACCTTGCAACTCCACTTTTGTAAAATAGGCTCCATACCTTTAGATTAATAAGTCTATTATTTCACCTCTTTCCACTTTTGATGTGTTGTGTGAAATTCTTTTACCTTCACATTTGAATGAATTTTTATTAATTTCTAGGTCTCTATGTTGTGCTAACCCTATTTGTGGGTGTTAACTATGAATTTTACTACTCCCTCTTAATTCTCATCAAAACCTAACGTGTATATATATATATTCCTTAAAAATCAACATAGCTATGCATTGTGTGAGTTCCTCTTGTAGTTTAATTGATTTTTTGTGTTGAAGTGAGCAATAAGAAATGCCATAATCAAGGTTCATCACCACCCCTTTGTTTTTTATATTTCTCTCTCTCCCTTTTCCTTATGTAGGTTGTTAGCTATAATATTAGTTTAGAGTTATTTAGTGTTGGGTTAGACCAACATTGGTGCATTTAGGTTAGAGAGAAAGCCAACCTCTAGAGGTTTGATCTCAAAAACAAGGATCCCACACTTGAGATCAATTTAATTGTGTCATTACAATGCTACACCTAGTTTAGTAGGGTACAATTTCATGTGCCAAAAATACCCTCATTTATCATTAGACTAATACAAATGTTCAATCATTATAATTATCAATAATATCATTTTTTAGTTCAAAAAAATATAATTCAAATTTGAAATTGAGTTATGTGGCATATGTGATTATATAAGATCATGAATGAGACAATATTATTTTGATTTTATGTAAATTTCTAAGTTGAATGTGATCATTTAAAAGATGTTCCAATATTTAGAGAGATGGCCACTTGATTGGAGAGGTGGAGAGGAAGAACATGTGTTACTGTAGATAAATTTATTTAGGTTTATTGTATGAATATGTTGAATCAAACATTGTTGTCTCATATTGTGCTACCTACATGTATGGTATGTTATTTATTATTATGTTTGTATGTGAAATTATTGCATTTTCAAATATTATAAAGAAAACATAAAAAAATAAGAAAAAAGAGTTGTAGTTTCATTTGTCATTTATTCTTCAAAAAAATCCCAAAAAGGAAATTCTTAGTTGAGATTTTATCTTCAACCAATATTTAAATTGTTAAATAGGTGTAATTTTTAACAATTTTAATTTTGGTGTTAGTCTTTTGAATTTAGCATAAGAATTAGTTAATCATTTTAATTTATCATGACCATTTTAATCCCTAGTTAATTCTTTAAATTTAATTTATTAAATTAGTGTGTATGCACATTTTCTTTCTATGGATAACTACACGTCTTTGTACACATCTCCACACTTTTGGGAGCATCTTCGTGCTTCTTTAGTAAACAGTGTCACACTTCTGTAACAACACCACACTTTTGTATGTTTGGAAAATGTAGCAAGTTTAATAAATTTTTAAAATCTTGGTTTACGATCAGCAAATTTTCAATAGACCCGGTTCATGAAAAATGAAAACTGGTAATTATCTAAGTTACTAAAAGCATCAACAAAATTATAGATTCTAAAGTTCATCTTAGAAAAATAAAAACACCATTAGTTCCCATTTTGGATCAACATTTCAAAAGCAACAAGAAAAACATCAAAATCAACCCATTCAAATAACTTTATTTTAGACATCAAGTTCATTTAAAATGAGATTTTCACCTCACTTTGTAATTTGTCATATTGGTTGAAAATAATCTATTTTTTAAGTATTAGGTCAAATTATTGTCAAATCATGGTGAGTTAGCACACTTTAGAGTCACAAGTCTACTTTTAAAGTGGTAAATTAATTATCATCAAACATAAAATACAAGCTTAGATCTAGTTCAAAACATTGTCTATATTAAAAGTTTCGTACGATCTCATTCATCCAAACATCATTTCAAATAATTGGTCCAAAATTAGTTAAGGACTTGTCACTTTTATCCAAATTTGAGGAAAAATTTGAACACAAAAATTTGAGTAAAACATCATCATCAACATCCCCCAAGGTGGTCACAACTAGGTTACAAAACAAAAAGAACATGGGGACTAATCAAGGTGGGTCAAACATTCCAATGACTACAAATAGTGGAGATTTAACATTTGGAATGCCTACTACTACAAATGAAGTACAACTACCACCTCAAACGAAACCTTAAATGTCACAAATTGAAACAGTTTACATAGAGGACAATACATTTGATCCAAAAAAACCTAGGGAATTCACTCTCGATGATATTCTTGAAATGTCACAAGAACCAAATCTTCCTTATGGAATAGAAACTATGATGAAGTTAGATCCTAACTTGTACATGTTGAAACTAGCACAAAATGGGGCTAAACTTCCATCAAATTTTGATGTCAATAAACTCAAAGAACAACCTTTGGATCAAACATTTGCATACCTAGTAGAAAAAAATTGACCTCATGGTAGTGAATCTTTGGAAAAACATGTTACACAACCAATGCAACAACCTTTGTCATTTAATGTATCAAGCTAACCAACAATTACCTTGCAAGGGATAGGTCAAACCACTTCTTCAAACCAACATGTAAACCCATTGGACAATACTCAAAATCAAGGAAACATGAACAAAAACCAAGGTTACCAAAACAAAAATATACCACCAACCTTCAAAGCTCAAGGTTCAAACATGAAAAGTCATTGGGAAAATGTACCTCCACAAAACTTGTGTTTGAATGATCCTAACAATCAACAACATCAACAACCACCAACCTTCAATACTCAAGGTACAAACATGACAAATTATAGGGTAAATGTACCACCACACAACTTGATCTTGAATGGTATTAACAATCAATAATATCAACATACACCACCACAACATCAAAATCAATCAAAAAATACACCACCATAACATCAAAATCAATCACAAAATAAACCACCTCAATATCAAAATCAGCCACCTCAATATCAACAATATCAACATATCTAATATCAACAACAACAACCAAATTTGTCACCATAAAATCAACACCAACCAAACCACCAACATCAAAAACAACATCCACAACAATAAAATCAACAATTTCATCAACAATATCAATATCAAACATCTCCTAAAAACCATAACATGCACCAACAAAACATACATCCAAAATATCAACAACAACAAGGTCATATGGAATTCGCTTCACAAAATCATCAACAAAACATTCCTCCACAACATCAACAGCACATTCCATCATCACAAAAAGGTATTTCATATCAACAAACACAATAAAAATTACAATAGTTTCAAGTGCGAAGACAACTACAAACACAACAACAAATCTTTGCAGAACAAAATTTCTAAAAAAACTCTCAAAATGTTATGAATCAAAATCAATATGGCCAATACAATACTTTCACACCACCATTCAATAATTTAAAAAATCCTCCATATGATCAATACAACACAAACATACCACCTTACCATCATCCACTATTGAACTCATCCACCATTCCACAATACAATACATATGATTCATCACCAAGCATTGGTTTCTTGGATATATCAATTCAAATACAAATTTTAATACAAAAGATCCAAGATATTCAAGAAAGAAAGACAAAAAAATTGTACCCAGTACAAGATCTATGTCCCTACCCATTTGATAGAAGTATCATGATGGTTCCATTCCCTCCAAACTTTGAAATTCCAAAGTTTGATAAATACAAGGGACGAGGTAATTCAAAAGAACATATATAAGAGAATTCTATGTAGCATGCATGGAAGTATTTACAATGACACATACACCATGAGAATTTTTCCATGAATCTTAGGTGGACAAGCAATATGATGGTTTTCTCACTTACCTCTAAGGATTAGAACCTTACAAGAAATTATTGGTCAATTGGTAGCACATTTTTCATAGAATATTGATGCAGAGGTCACTTTGGAAGAACTCTATACCTTAAAAAAAAAAATCAAGGAGAAGCCTTTGCACCTTTCTTACAATGATGGAGACATAAGGCTAGTAAATGCAAGTGGCCTATTCCTGAGAAACAACAAGTTGAGGTCTTTATAGGAAATTTAAACGTAGATCTTGATTTCTAGTTAAGGATGCAATGTGTATCAACTTTTGAGGAACTCATATATAAAGGAATTAACATTGAAAGAGCCCTCATTGCAAAAGGAGCTATACAAATCTATAAGGACAAACACCCATCATCTAGTTTCAATGACAAATCCCACATGTGGGCCAAGAATAAGAATGTTACTAATGATGGGGTTGTAGATGCAAAGGTTGTTTTCAATGCACCTTCCAATCGAAACACATAACAATGAGGTACACAAAATGACAATAATGTCAACAATTCTAACAACCAACAAGGACAACAACCAAGATAAAACAACTACCCACTAAGATGAAAGTACACTCCCTTAGGGGATCCCATATAAATAGTTTTGAAAAAGTTGGTCCAAGAAAACACCTTAAAACTTTTGAAATACAGGAAATATGGAGAGCCACAAGTTAAACCCTCATGGTATAAGGATGGAGACTATTGCAACTATCATCATACAAATGAAAATAAAACATCCAATTGTGTGAAATTAAAAATGTCATACAAGACCTCATGGACAATGGTGAGGTGAATGTCGATCAACAATTCAAAAGTTCTAGAAACAAGGATCTAGGTATATATACGAATCCAATGCCTAACCATGGGAAAGGAAATGATTGTAGAAAAGGAAAATCGAATAATCAAGTTAACCATACCTATGATAATGTCATAGGTATCCTACATTCATATGACAAGCATGCCTTTGTTATCACAATTCAAGGTCAAAATCTTGAGTGTGGAGTCACCGCATTACGAGTGAAAGTTACCATACAAGGATCCCCTCTACCATCTAGAGGACCAAAAAGAGATAATTATAATGATTATAGCTTACTTGATCAACTCAAAAAGACTCCTATCCAAATCTCTATTTTGGAGCTATTGAAGATTTCACTTGCTCATAAGGAAGTTCTAGAGAAATTCCTTTTATAATCGATAATTCCTACTGACATCGATATTGACCAATTTCAAGCCATGGTAGGGCACATTTCTTCTACACATTGATTACTCTTCACACAAGATGATCTTCCACCCCAAAAATTTCATAATCATGCACTTCACCTTAAAGTATATATACATAAAAACAAGGTTAAGAGAGTATTGATAGATGGAAGTACGGGCTTAAATATGTGTACCCTCTAGTTGATCATAAATTTGGGCTATTCAAAGGATGTGATTGAAAAGACAAAAGGGATACAATCTATGGTTTTGATGATAATGAATGGAGTTCACAAGGAACAATCAAGATACATGTACAAGTGGGACCAAAAATTGTAGAGACCACTTGTTAGGTACTAGATCTTGAATTACCTTATAACATTCTTCTTTGTCATCCATGGATCCATGCCATGAAGGTTGTAGCTTCAACGTACCATCAATGTATCAAATTTACCTATAATGATAAAGAAATCACAATTTATGAAGATCCAAAACCATTTTATTACTAAAAAATCATGGAGGAGAAGTACTATAAGGTGATCCATGTTCTTAAAAAATGATGAAGTCCCTATACCTTCCTCCTATGTTGATCCTCCAATATTGGCCTCTACATCTGGTACAAAGCAGACTCTTCCTGAAATCAAGGCAAAGATCACAAAATTGGGTTGTGGTGAATATGATTTGAAGGATTCATTCTTTGTGGGGAAACTACCATTAAATCCCAAACCATATGGTCAACCTCAACATATTGAAAAATTATCCAAATGGTTTAAGGACACCACATTTGAAAAGTGGGGGGATTTACACAAAGAGATCATAGAAGAGAAAATATTTGAATGCATTTACCAAGATGAAAAGGAGAAGAAAGAAGAGCTTCCACTTCCAGTTCATACAATCAAAAAATAATTCCAATTAATGAAGAGCATTGGCCTTGGTTATACCTCGGGAAAAAAATGTGGTCCCTCATTTCTTGGATACCTTGATTGAGGAAGATAAAGCTACTTCCTGGTTAAGCACATCCCAATACAAGAACACTGATGACTTACCATTTTGCATCATAGACCTCTTTGAGAATGCCTCTATATTCATGATCACCACATCCTTCTCTTCCCCAACCCAAGACAATGAGCTTACACTTATATATCCCCATCTTATTGATTGCGACCAACAACACACAAATTTTGGATTCATTTAAAAATGATGAGGCAATTTTCAAGTTCATGGGCATATTAGAGAGCATATTTCATTTAGAGATCATAAAGATGGTTTTGACATAGAGCTAGACACACAAGCCTATTTTGGGGATATGATTGAATCTTTTAGTCACAAAATAGAAAATTAAAAATCATGAAAAAGTCACCAAGTGAAAACCACCATGTAGCACTTTCTAATTCTAAAATAGTAAAAATAAAGGACATATCCAATGGTGAAAAAATCTCTGAGGCACTTGTAGATGAAGGATTCAATCTCCCCAATATAGAGAAAGAAAATCAATAGTCCTGGTAGAGAAATCATAGCCAATCAATGTGGGAACAAAGGAAGCACCCCAAGTTAATTTCTATGCTTCTTCATTAGATGATGAGGAATAGAATAATCTAGCAACTTTTCTTAGGGAAAGAAATATTTTCTTTGCATGGTTGTATGTAGATATGCCTAGTCTTGACACATCATTAGTGGTCCATCATCTCATAGTTTTCCCAAATGCAAAACTAGTAAAACAAAAATTAAGAAAGATGCATCGTTAGATCACATTGTTCATCAAAGTAGAGCTACATAAGTTTTTGTATGTGGGTTTTATATGTCCTATTGATTATCTGGAGTGGGTTTCCAATCTTGTTCCAATTTAAAATCCCACTAGGAGCATACATATCTACACAAATTTTAAAGATCTAAACAAAGCTTGTCCTAAGGATGACTTTCTGTTTCCCAACATAGATATCATAGTGGACCTGATAGATGGACATGAAATTATTTCACTCATGGAATTTTTTTTTGGGTATAACCAGATCATGATAGCTAACAAAGACCATCAAAAAATAACTTTCACTTGTCCATCGGGGATGTATTGTTGGAATATAATGCCTTTTGGTTTAAAGAATGTTGGTGCAACAAATCAAAAGGCAATGAACTTAAATTTTCATGACATGTTCCAAAAGATCCTTGAAGAGTATGTGGATAGCCTTCAACTTGCTCACCTTGTAAGCAATCCAAGCCTACACCCACATACTTAATGCCTTCATTTGATGGACAACTAAGATTAAAACATCTCACTTTCCTTTTTACCACGTGAGCCAAAAGTCCCTTTAGTAGCTCAACCTTTAATTCTTCTAGAGTCCTATTGAAATATTTCATGAAATATTTCCTTTCCTTAATAGTTCTCTCAGTGCTCAAGATGAAACCATGTGGCAGCAACTTGGTATCCCTCGTGGTATCAACATATTCAAAATATTCCTCGGTGCGGGCTAGTAGGGAACAATCAAGATTCAATTTGTACATCACACGAGAGTCATTGGATCTACAAGCCTTTGAAACATGTAGGTCCCATTCACAAGGATGGACATGCAACATACGCTCGCTAGCCCACATGGTTTTTAAATTGAATATTTTAATAGTGCAGGCTGGTGGGGAATGATTGAGATTAAATTGGAATTATTTCACATCAGTCATTGGATCAAAGGGCCCACCACTTTGAATGACTTAAATTCAATATAAAGCATGTGCCTTGGCCTCATGACTTAAAAAGGGGACATGCCTAGGTGATTAAAGATGGGAAAAATTATTTATTTTCAACCTAGGGACGTAAGACATTAATCATATATTTGAATGGGGCCTTTACTGAGAAG
Source organism: Sequoia sempervirens (assembly GCA_007258455.2). Lineage (NCBI taxonomy): Eukaryota > Viridiplantae > Streptophyta > Pinopsida > Cupressales > Cupressaceae > Sequoia > Sequoia sempervirens. The sequence continues at coordinate 242,209,800 of VDFB02252616.1, forward strand.
AAAAGGGTAAAGGGGTTGGTTATGATATGACTTTGACAATCACAAGTTATAACTAACTCTACCGGAAAATGACTATAGAGAGTCAATAGAGAAATATAGGAAAGTGTCACCAAGACTAGGGGGTTTAGGGTTTAAGCATATGAGGGTTTTGGAAGCCCTAGCTTGTTAATTTAGAACCCTAATTGGATACAATTAAGGAGTTTCAAAACCTTAAAAAACCCTAAAACGTCAAAATAAACATGGATTTCAACAAGATACACACATAGGATCTCTTTGATAGGATATAAATGATGGGCATCCAAGGGTGGCATAAAATGTCAATAGGAGCCAACTAAAGACTTCTCAAATTGGTTATTAACAAAGAGTGGATGGGGTCAAAAATATAACCTATAGAGCATAGTAGAGAAAAATTACACACATAATAGTGGGTTCTAACACTATTGACATATCAATTATTTATATGACATATTATACTTGGAAATAAATTCATTGTGGGTGAAACCATGCAATAGTGGTTTACAATTTGATGGAGGAAGGAAAACAAGAAAAAACTACCCCATGCAAAAAAAATAGTTTTAGGGGTCCACATTTCGAGCGAACCCATTAAATATTGGGACCTCATTTCCCACCCAAAAAAACACACAAAATGCAAAAGGAAAGGGGGTTCGCTTGAACCTGGGTTCGAGCAAACCCTGGTTTGACCGAACCCCTATGGGTTTGAGCGAACCCCCTTTGCCCTCATTCTCTCCCTCATGCAATTTGAAAGTCCATGAAGCTTGGGTTGAGGATGAAAATGGAGGAGACTTCACAAACCCAATTGGAATCAGGTAGTCCTCGGAACAAGCTATCCAACAACTACAATTTTAATATGTATTTGTTTTTTTAGTTTTATTAAACATAGGTTTCTCACTGAAAATCAAGCTCTCTGTTTTGCACATATGGAAAAATAGTAGATTATCAAAAAAAAAATTGAAAAATATGAGTGCACCAAATATTGAAGTCCTTGATCCAACAAAAAAAAAATGAATTTCAATACATACAAAAAAAGTTATGCGTTATATGGTCGCGCTATGTCTGAATTGTAATTGGTTTGACTTCGAAACTTGATTAAAGAAAAAATATTCAATAAAAAACTATATAACCAAGTGGAAGCACTAGATATCGGAGTTACAAATCTAAATTTGAAAGAATTAAAATTTTATCCTTCATGGAAAAAAATTATGCGTTATACGATGAGCGTCAATTTTTAAAAATGTTGTTTTCTGAAAAAAAAACTAGTTTTCGAGGGAGATGGAAAAAAAAGTGCAATCCGATTCCAAAAATTTTGAAAAAAAATATTTAGAATCTACAGACAAAATGTCACAAAACTCTAGTTTGCATCATCTTCAAACTCCTCATGGTTTAGTTGCTATAGGTGCCCAAAGTGAAGATTTAGTGAAAAATATATATTTCAGTGTCCAGTTTGACCAAAAATTGTAAACCACTATTGTGGGATCACTCTAGTTTATAAATCTATGTGATGCAAATTATAGTATTCTCTGAATTTTTTATCATATAATAGTCATTTTAGCTTAATCTTGTCACCTTTCTTCTACTAAACATGCCTTGTAAGTTCCCATCATGCAAGCATCTATGCAATGTGATAGAATATGAGGCAGTGGTCTTCTAAGATTGATTACCAAGTACTTCTTGAGCTCCTCTTCTTTTTTGTGAGTCTATTTTTCATTCCTAATAGTCAAAGTCTAATAGTTAGCATTTGAAACCTGGCTCTCTCTTTCCTCTAACATAATTTAAGTAGGAAAGAAAATTTATTCTAGACAAAATTTCAATTAATTCTATATTAATATAATAGTAGACTAAATCTTAAATAAAAAATCAAAAAATATTTCACTTTACTTCATTTTATCTAAAATATGTAATATGATTGAGTTATAAAACCATAACACACCTAAATTAACAAACAAATCTACCCAACATCACAATTAATAAAAAATCACATATTCTTCAAATATTTAGGCATAATACATATTATCTACTCCTCACAAAAGTAAATGCATGTACGTTGAGTCCATTGGGGTTTATTTTTGTTTATTGATAAAAAAGTAAACTTGTAAGTATATATATACACACAATTAAAGAGATAATTTTTTATAATTATGTTTTAGATTATTTGAAAAATCATACAATTAAGGCAATTTATTAAATGTATTGTTTATTAAATATAAATTAATGAAAAAAATATTTTAAAGTATAGAAAAAAATAATTAGAATTAAAATCATGTATTATAGTTGAAATCCTATTCCATGTAAAATTTATTAGAACTAAAATATATCATATTTAAAACTTTTGAATTAGGTATTATAGATTATCTCGATGTGAATTTTCCTTAAAGGATGTGTTAAAATTAAAACATAGTTCTTGATAGAATTAAAAAATTTCCATTATAAAAGGGTAAGTTTCCCAATGATGGAAAATCTCACTAGCCACAAGTAGGTTCTAAGTTTGAATGTTAGCCTACCCAATATTCTCATTGATTTACTTATAATTCCTTGAAGCAACAAATAAAATAACTATTGTGAAGTAGAAAAAAATTAAAAAATTAAAATCTATATATAATACTTTATATGACTCAAATAATTTTTGTATGTGACAATGTACATAACACTCTAAGCTCTTAGGAATGAATCTACACATTTACACTATTTATTAATTTGAGCTACATTGGCAAACACAATTCATTCAATATTTAAGAAAGAAATGGACTTCATTAATTACAATAGTTTTTGGTAGGGACAAAGCATATTAAATTTGGTATTGACTATTTAATTATTGAAGAATTTAATGTTTTAAGAAAAGTGTAGAGATATGGAACACCTTGTGCACTTTCTATTGACTATTTAAGTATTGAAGAATCCTGCTTATGTAGTGTCAAGAAATGGAACACCTTGTACATAAAACATCTCTATATAGTAAACTAGATATGTGTATTTTTATTGGCTCAATAATATGAAATTGATAAATAAAAGAAATCTCAAAAAAGTAGTATTTTAATCCTAAGGTATAAATTGACAACAAAAATTAAAATGATCTCATTCAATATTTTAAAGGAGTATTAAAGTTGAGAATAAAAGTATTATAACATCAACGAATATTACAAATAAGAATAAAAGTAATATAATAAAATCCATCATGAAAGCCTAATTGAAGACAAGAAGAATACATAGACTAAAAACATAGCTACCAAGCATCATCCCTACACCACCACACTTCCATTTCACCTACAAAAAATCCTTTCACGAAAATATTAGAAAACCCCCATTCTTGTAAAGGTAGTAAATAAAGAATGTAAAAATACAAAGAGGCACTCTTTCATTGATAAAATCAAAGAATTCATTAGAATGAAGAGGGGTTTTTGACCATCCAAATTATCTCCAAGATAGACTTCCCATCTTTGGTGTAGACTAGGAAGCTATAAAATACATATGCAAGCACATGATTAATTAAAAATAGAAATATGGGGTTGGGGGACTGGCTCAATTGGCTAAAGCATCCCATTGCAGGTAAGTGGTTGCGAGGTCTAGTCTCCCCCCATCCCTATGGTATTGAAGAGCGCATCATGCCAACGTCATCTATCACGTGAAAAAAGTTTACTAGATGCACTACAATTTATAGGGGGGCTACCCGATTCCTACAATCTTAAACAATAATAATAAATATTAGAAATTTGTAGAATAAAATATAAAAATGATATGTAAACCTTGTTATGCAATGTGAGAAGTGATTTTCCTTAAGCGTCCATGAGAATAAGGTGGTTCAAAGTAAGGGAGTATGTGTCCGTAAAGAGAAAATCTCCATTGAAATCAAATATGGGGTGAAACCCTTTCCAAAGTTTATAGAAATTTTTGATAAATAAAAATAGATAATTTTTAGAATTAAAGCAAATCAAAGATGCCAACTTCTAGGAAATCAAATATAAAATCATAATTTATTTTAGATGCAAAAATAAAATTATACAAGGTTTCCTCAAAAAAATATCACTCTACTAATGGTTTCTACCAATTTTATCTCAAGAAAATAAAAATATGAAATAATTAGCACAATAGAACCCATATGGTATCTCCTTATATAATCTCTCTATCTCTTTCACACACATTTAATATATTATCTACTTGTAACTTTCTCATCATGTAATGATTGAATGAATAGGATATATGTGTAATACCCCTCTGTTTTGCTTTCTGGCTGGACAGTATGTCCTTGTTTGCTTGGATGTGCTTTTTGGTTCTCGAGATACTTTATCATGTGTGTGTTATTTGATTGTTGTTTATAGAGCGATAGTCTATTTGTGTGATGTGATGTATCTTATTTGATGCTTTATTTGACATGTTTTAATTTGGTGTAATGATGATTAGTTATTATAACACATTATTGCATGAGATATTTGTTTATGATGGAACTGTCAATCTATGATGAGTGTATTGGTGAAGGGGACGAGATCGGATCACTCGCTTGTGAGTGCCCTACGATTCCGCGATTTCCTCTTCACGGTGTGTTTATTATGTTATATATATGCATGTTCGATATGCTCTTTGTTTGTAGGTTGACAAGTACAAGACATCGACTCCACCTGATTTCACAGGTTTGAGCGTGTCCATTGACCAACGGTAATCGATTGAGAGATAGTAGCTAAGTTTTCTGTGCCAAGTCATCACCCTAGTCATAGTGTGTCGTCGGGTTGTTGTCGAGTTTAGTTGTTTTAATATGGTTCATTCCTCCTTAGTTATTTATTTAATTTCATATTATAAAGGTTATTAAATAGCGGGTGTAGTTAAAATGATGATTAAATATATCTAGTTGCAATATTGAAATGTTAGTTATTTTATTGATTAATTTAATTTAATCAATAAAATAATCTAATTAGATTTAGTTTATTGATTAATTAAGTTAATGGTGATAAATTAAATTAAGTTAATTGTTTTGGCATTATTGGATATTAAGATTTGAAAAAAAATAAAAATGGAAATCATGTTTGGATATTTAGAGTTAAATTAAAATAAAAAAATGAAAATATGTTTTAAATTTCACTTTTTGAAAATTAATAGGTAAAATAATTTCTTTACAAAATTTTGAATTCTTTTGTGAAAAGAAATTTTTAAAATGCATGAAATTTCAATTGGAAAGTAAATTTGTTTTAAAATTTTAAAAGAAATGAAAATATCCCCAAAATTGCAATAAATTTGGTGGATGGGATATTTTAGGGGTTTGACTAAATTTGGGGAAAACTCTATTTGAGCAAATTCAATTTCATATAATTTTCAATTTTCAATTTGGTGGAGAGTTTTGTTGTGGCTTTGTTTGGATTTGAAGAAGAAGATTGAAATTCTTGGGTGGGCTGGAAAAAGATTTGGAAGCACCATTTGAGTCCTTCAAGCTTTGGAGAAAAAAACCAGGTTCCTTCTTTGATTTTGTTTTCATTTTGAAATGAGTTTCAAATTTTTGTTATGCTGTTGGAAAACTTTTAAAATTCTGTTTGAAGTTCAATGAAAACCCATGTCAAATTTGTTTCAAACTTGCAAACTTGTTGAAATTTTGGGAAAGAAAACAAAACAAGAATCAAACCATAGAAAATAGGAAAAATGAACAAAAAGAATTTCTATTTTGAGCTTGAAATTAAGAAATTTGTGCTTGCAATTATTTGTGTATTTTGTTTTGGAGAAAAAAATTGCATAACTTCACTCTTAATCAATGTAAATTTGCATATATATATATATATGTTGTATATGTGTGTATTGAATTTCAATCTGAAAATTTTCTTTTTCTTTCAAAAATTTTACCCAGATTTTACTTATTTATTCTCTGTTGTTTTTTTTCTTGGTTGTGTTCTTATTTTAAAAATATGTTTTTTAAAAAAAATATATATATTACTCTGTTCTCGAAATTGTTTTTTTCCCAAAAAACAGAACTTAAATCTCTGTTTATATATTCCCTGTTGAAATTTTTTCATTTATAAAATTGTTTTTATTAAAAAAAAAAAATGTTATAAAGAAAAATTGTGGAGATGAGGGGGGAGTCTGCCCCCACAGTCGCCCCCATGGGGTAGCGCTGTGGAGGCAGCGCCACTGCCCACACAATGCACCCCCATATTGGGGGAGGCTGCATGGGCAGCCTGCCTCTCCCATTGGGAGGGGCCCACGGCCCAATACATGGGCTTTGTTTTTATTATTTTAAAGTTTATTTTTTTTATAAAATTTGTATTTATTTTATTTTAATATTATATATATATATTATTTTAATATTTAAATAATATTTTTTTTTAATAATTATTTATTTATATATATAATATTTATATATACTTATGTATATATATAATATACATTTATTGTGTATATATATATAATGTATATATATACTTATGTATTTTTAAATAAATTAATGAGTTGAAATTTAAATGGTTTTTATAAAAATATATTTAAATAATATTTATATATATTTAAAAATATATATACATATAATTGTATATACGTTGAGTATATAATTGTATATATGTTTAATATATATTTATATTTAAATATATTGATTTTAAGAGGGTTATTTTATTTAATGTTGCAAACATTGATTTTATAAGAGAGTGATGTTTTTAGAAAATGGATTTTGACCCTTTGTTTAATTAAGGAAGTTGGAAAATGTGCATATGGTTAAATAGATAATATTTAAACATGAGAAATGAATTTTAAATTTGTATAGATACAGTGTTCTTATTTTAATGAATATTTAATTAATAGAGATGTATATGTCCAAATATTGATTTTATAATGATTTTACTGTAACACAATTGATTTTAATCATTATGTGTAGTGAAGAGATAAACTCTACGTAATCACGTTATGCAACATCTTTTAATACCTGAATGTTGTCATCCATCTAGAGTTGAGTTATGTATCGACCTTGCTTAGAGCAATTTTATGATTATTGTGTTATTATTTAAAAGCAATTAGGGAATTAAATGTTTGGTAAAATTTCATCCTTTTTCTGAAAGAGACAAAATGTAATTAGTTTTATTGTGGCAATAATCTACTGAAGGTTAATGAAGGAAGTGGATCTAGGAAATCCAAATATAGATTTAAATTCCTGTTTGATTTCCCTTCTTGTATGTGCACTTCTTCTGTTTTCACTTTAGGGAAAATGATTTGAAGAGTTGTTAAGTCTTCCAGAAGGGGTTTAACTTTTTGGGTTGTTGTATTATGTTAGTCAACCATTGTATTGCCTTGGGTAGTGCGTATAGTTGTATCCTATTGTATTACCCAGTTTTCACGAACGAGGATGTTCTATGCCTCCCTTAAATTAAGAGTGGTTTATGTGGTTTGTTGCCTCCAGTGTTTGGAGAGGGTTTTGACCTTTGTTTTTGAAAAGGAAAAAATAGGTTTTACAGGGACCTGAAACCACAGAGTTTAAACAACAAGAGATAGACAGAGAAAGGACAAACAACCGGACAACTGTCCCAAAGAAGGAAAAGACAGCAACAAAAGACAAAAGGGCCCTAAAAAAGGACCACCCAAAAAACCAGCAAACAAAACATTACATTACTCCAAGGTGTTAAGTAAATCCTCAGCTTCCTTTTCAACAAGGGTTTTGACCTTTGTTGCCTCTAGTGTTTGGAGTGAGTTTTCATTTTGTGTTCCTCCTAGAGTTGGAGTGGTTTTATCTTGTTGTATGCCCTTTGACACCCTATGTGATTGGTTTTGTGTCAGTTTGTTGTCAAGTAGAAGAGTGGCTTCTGTTAGGGGCCAGAGCCCAAAGAGGTAAATTGGGAAACCTTCAAAAGTGGTTTAATCAAGTGATAACTAAAACAATATACTTAGAAGTTTAGGTAGTATTTCACATTAATTAAGATAATTGAGCCTCGCTCATGGACACAAGGGCTTGTATAGACTTGGGATGAGACGGGAAGGCCTGGAATGGCAAGGTCATCTATCTTGTCCTTACGAGAGGTATTTGATTCCGCATGAGTGAGCATGGGTGTCAGGATTCAGTAGAGGCCACCAGGACAACTCAGAGTGGGGGTCAGAGCCTAGGAAGATTCCTAGAGGATATCCCATGATGAGCTATGTGATGACACTCTTGCTATGTATTTGGTCTTCTTATCATACTCGATCTATTTTATTTCTGGAAGCAATGAGACCAAGGTCAGTGATGTTGGAGTTGTACTTGTGTTATTCTTATGGTTGTATGGTTCATGTGATTGGTTGTGTCAGTGTGAGATTGCCTATGTCTAGGGGTGGATGGTCTTGTATAGGAATTCCTTGTTACTATTTCCTAGCACGGGGGGTGAGCCTTCGGGTATCACATGGTTGGGTGGAACATGTACCTTAATCCATTGGGTTGTCTTCTTGTTCGTGTGGACGAGATTTCTAGTTGGAGAGCTCGTGAGATCTAGTACCTTCATGCTTTATTCTTTTCCGTTATTATTGTCATTTATTACCCCTCTTTGTATCGAGGTGGAAGCTGTAATTTGTAACCATGTTTATTGGATTTACCTCATTCGGGGAATGAGAGTTGTAACCTTATTGTAAATAATTGTTATTGGAACATGTGGTATCTCTTATCCTTTGATGTAATTTTTCATGTATGGAATGCATGAGTTCTTAATTTTGTAAGTAATTAAATGTTATGTTGCAATTCATGTTTCTTGTTTGGATTTTAAAGTAATCTCAATCTCGTAACCTTAGAGGTTGTTGGCAATGGATAGTGATCTTGCATGTTAATTATTCTTAAAAAAAATTGTACGTTTGAGTAGTTAAATTGCAACTTCCTCTAGGGTCGCGTGGCGGGGCATTACAATATGGTTAAAATAATTTAATCAATCTCTTACACTTATGAAGAAATTGTAGGTGTAGGATTCTTCTATTATATACTCCTACATATGTCTGACATGATAAAATATAAGGAAATATCATATTGCATGTTTATAACTGTAATATATTTTTCAAGGCAACATAGATTTGGAGCATTGTTATCTTGCTATCTTTTGATCCATGCACATTTAAAACATACACATAATATCAAGCAATCGTAAATTCATCCCACGACATATCTATGAAATAAAATTGTAAATACAATAATTATGAAAATTATGTTAAAAACCCATATTGATTCGAATGGTTTTATCTAATTTAGTATGTGTTTATTCTAAACATGGTGATCATGAATAAGAATAGAAACTATTATACTATTTCATAGATTACAAACACTAAAAAAATTCAACATCATCTTCTAACTCAAAAGTAATAATTACACATAGTTTACATATTTATTCAATCATGACAAATTTCTCCAAATTAGCTAAATGAAAAAAAAAATTATTCATGTTAAGACTAAGTAAATTTTTTATCTAAGTCTAAAAAAATTTAAATTGAATAGAGAAATAATTGTAAGCACAAGATCTTACTAGTTCCCAATCATTTATGACTATTTAAATAAGATTATTTTTAAAATATAATAAATGTGAGGGCAAGATCTTTTCCGCATATCACAACTATAAATTTATTGCAACATGACAATGTTTCATGTCAAAATTATGTATTTATTGTAAATTGTATGTTCAAAATTTTTATGGTAATTCTTTTAATCTCTACCATTGATGCATGTAATTTTTAATGAATAAGTGTCTATATTACTATTTATAGAATAATATTACATATTCACAAAAAAGATGGGTGGAAGAAGTCACACCCCAAAGTCCAAATAGGGATAAAACTTAGAAAAACATCCAAAATCATACCACTACATGAAAAGAGCTAAAGCATTAGTAGGAGGGGTCATGATCATCTGGTTTACCCCATACATCACTAAGGTCTTAAGTTAATGGGAAGCTCCCAACCATCTTTACCATCACCATTTTTTTTTCTTCATCAAGAGGTTGTGTCATGAATAGGTAATATAACAAGAGCAAGGTGAACTAATATGTCAAAGTCTAGCCAACCACCATAATCGTGGCTAGGATCCCAGGGAGAAACACAATGATGGTGAGTAGGAGGGGACCATCCTCTCTAATATTGGTCCCTAGCTCATATCACAAGAGGCTAAGAAGCATAATAATGTACATGAATCCTATTCAGCATGAGCATAATAGCAACATCCCTAATGATTACCATAAGGCTAAGAATGGGCATCTTGTTCACTATGAGAAGAATGGATACATCTTCAATGATTTACATGAGCTAAAGAATAGCTTTAACTAGAGGAAAAGGTTAGAAGGAATCTAACAACAATGCATGGAGCATTACCCTAATAATCCAAGAGCTCTTAAAGATGTGTCACATCCAGTGCAACTTTGAAATAACTAATGTCCCTCAACCCATAATTGTTTTTGTCAACCATCTGCAACAAGTAGAGCCTTCTCTAGTCAGGCACAACTCTTTTAATGCCATTGAACAAGTGAATACTTGCTTTGCCATTTACCTTTCCATTATATGGAAACCATAAAACATAGGCCACCAAACCACCTAGCATTGTATGCCTCATCTTTACAGCATCTAAGGGAAACAATGAAAAAAATATTTTAGCACCATAGAAACATTCCTCTTCATTATTTTGACCTACATAAGGAAACTCATCTTCTAGAAAATAAAATCAAAAAGTTTGAAGCTTAGTCATAAAAGGAACTTGCAAAATAGGTTGATCATTAACCTGGAGAATATGTTGCTTCTTAGCACCATAACAAGATGCATGATGGGCCTAAGTGAAACATTCAAACTTGAGTACACTATCATCCCCTTTACTATTAAAAGGCTAAAATCTCATCATTGCAAGTTAAAATGTATTGCTGGTTTATGAACAAAAAAGTACGACTTCATAGCAATAAATATTTGGATAACTTTGTGTATTCATTGTTAAATTTGAAACACTAATTGTATTTATGTAACTAACCCGTTGAATGCCTAAATAGACTATGAAATATCACATGCCCCTTGAATAGAACAACAATACATAGGTCCTTGAGTTATCTTGCAAAAATACCAATACTTGGTTATAAATACTTTAGGGTTGTTGATATAATTCTAAGAGATTGATCACCTTTCAAGAGATGTGAAATGTATGTTGCATCCCCCTTGAGTTGTTGAGTGTGTTAAAACACCCATCAATCATAGCCTTAAATAGATTTTACATGAAGTTGACATCCTCAACAAAGACACATAACCATCACCTTGTATTATAGGAAATAATGAATCAATCATTACATCTATCTACAACAAGTTAAAATTGAGGTCTTTGGGGGATGTGACAATAAGATCAAACTAGACAGACTAGGTCATATGATGTGATCTAGTCTCAAACTAATATGCCTAATCCCATTATTTCCTTAGTAATAGAAACTTTAGAGCATCTTTGTTTTAGGGCCATACATTATGTTTTGTATCCATATCTCAACTTCTAGTCTTTTGTCATATTGCATTAGTTGGTTAATGGGGTTAAAATGAACTTCATACCAAAATCTAATCCACTAAATTGTTCCTTCTCAATTGTTTCATTTCTCAATCTCAATTTCTTAGATCTTAGTCTTTTATTTTATTTTCATCTCTTTAAGTTCTAGGTTGAATTTAAATAACATTATACTTAGATTGCTTTGTGTAAGAAAGCATTTTATTTCATTATATTAATAATATAATATAGAGAAGATCCAAATAATATAATAATAAATACAAGAATGCCAAACAAAGCTAATTAGACTTGGACAATCTCCACAACTTTCTATATTGAGAATAAACTATTTTATATGATACTAGAGAGTAAACTACCAAGACCTAATTATAACATAATTAAATTATAATGACTATATAATTTAAATTAGGTCAATTAATCTTATGATTATTACATTTATAATTATCAAACCATCAATTTAAAATTATGCACACCACAACTCCACCACTCTATTGCATTAAAACTTTGAATATAACAATAAAAAAAGCATTTTTCTTAAATTATATCTATCAATTAAAATATATAATTCTCAAAATTATTTAAATGAAAATTATGTCTATTTGATAAAATGAATTAAAGGTCTTTGCCAAAAAGATTCCTCTTCTATGGCTAGAATTTTTATTTTTATTTTTTATATTGCCTTCAATAAACTTCAAAAGGGAAATGACATACCCCAAATAAGATACGCCAAATATTTATTATTTAACGCAGATGTTTACTGCTCAAGAAATTGTATACCGGCAGCTAACTGTAGTTAACATGGTTTATGAATTTAGTATTTGTGATTTAACTGGTTTACGATATCTTGATATGAACGTAGTTTTTAAAACCATATAAAATTCAGACGTTAACATAGTTTATGAATTTAGTATTTGTGATTTAATGCATTTTCTTCGCCTAGAAAAGCCCTGATAGCAACAAGTTTTAACAGACATGGCTGCTTTCGTTTTCATTTTATTCATAAAGTATTACATTTCTTTCGAACTAGTCGACAATTTCAAATGCATAAGACGTGAGGATATGGGTAAATGGTTATCATATTAGCATGGCTGCTATGACTGGAAGGGAAATTTAAGCAACAGTGACATTATACACAATATAAAATGGAGTTCCACACCATGCTTAATCATTAATGCTTATGGTTCCAGGGATTGCTACAAAAGAGTTGTATCTTTCCTGCAAAACTTGCAAATGAATATGGCGGAGCAAATGGTGTTAAAAGGGCTGAGCAAACAACAGAAAGAGATTCCTTTCAGTTTGCTGTATGACAGTCATGGATCACAGATTTTGGAAGAGATTACACATCTCCAAGAGTATTACTTGTTCAATGCGGAAGTCCAGCTTTTGAAAGACAAGGCAGTGGAGATAGCAGAGGTCATTACCCCTGGAAGTTTGATTGTTGAATTGGGTTGTCGTGATGCTTGTAAGACTGCTCCTCTACTCTCTGCTATTCAACAAGTTCATGGAAGGTGAGAAGATTTTTTCAAATTTTTGTTTTGGATTTTATATAGTTCAAAAGTTGGGCTTAATTAATCTAAGTGATTTTAATTTGTTTCTAGTGCAAACAAAATCTATCGTTTTAGCATTTTTGTGTCCAAACAAAGGTTTTTGTTTCTGGATTTTCTGTTGGGTGGGAGTCCAAATGATCCTTATTGTTTTTACCATTAATTGGGCAAATAAAGGACATGTCTCTGCTCTTCTGGAAATGGGTCAATTAATACAGATTGTTGTTGCACTTCTGGGGTCAACTAATAGTAATACACATTATTTCTGCATTTTTGGGTTTGATTATTTTTGTCTTGATTTGGTGATCAATACAGATGCAGGTATGTTGGAATTGATGTCTCCGAAAGTGCGCTGAGTGAGGCTAGAAGAAACCTGGCAGAGCTTGTGGAAGGACTGGAACCTATTGCCATAGAATTGGTACATGCAGATTTTATCAAGGGTTTGCACCAGGTGAAAAGGTGTTATCCTGAACAGCAGCTCTGCCTTGTATGGCTTGGAAGCAGTGTTGGCAATTTGACGAAGGAAGATGCTGTAAATTTTTTCAACGATGCTTTCAAAGCTGTGGGATTCACTTGTCAACTAATTGTCTGCATGGGTAAGACTCTAATGATGCCATATTCATTGGTTTTAACTTTTTGTTTACAAATCTCTGAAGATGATTTCTAATTGTGCCCTCTGATTTCACTTTACAAATATTATTGTTTCATGATTCAGAAAGTAGAGCAGTGGATTCATTACTTATTGCTATCATGGTTTACTATTATCAACTCTATATCGTCTGCGACATACCCATATCAACAAGTTATGCTATTTTTGTTAATTGCCATTCATTCCAGTGCTTGTGCTCGAGTGATAATAATCTTTCTTGTCTCTGCACTGACACTATTTGAATTATTGAGTGGTAATTGCTTATAATGGCTCTTTGGCTTTTTGCCGATTTTCCTTTCCTCTTACTGGAGTTAGTATAAATGATAGCTCTGTGTTTATTGTCACATTTTCATCCATCCCCATTGTCTTGGTGTAAGCCCTAATTATTTAATTTTATGCTATGAGTGCCATGACATCTTCTATCTTCTCTAAATCCCCTGCTATGTTTCCACTGCCAAAATGAGTATTCAGAGAAAAAATATTTTCTGACGATAAAGGTTGTATGTTGCCCAGATATGTGGAAGAATCCTGAAACCCTTTATTCAGCATACCATGACAAGAAGGGAGTAACCGAGCGCTTCATCAAGTATATTATGCAGAAGGCACTGTCCTGTATTGGATATGCACCTGATGAGGACTCGGTACAATCATGGTGTTATGATGTGGAGATTAACAAACTTCTTAGAAGAGTAGAAATGTACATCTCCTTTCCCCAAGGTTTGAATCTTAATAAACATCAGATCCAAATCAGGTAACAGTTTCTTCCCAAAAACAAATCATCGTGTATCCTCTTCTGCAATTAGATTTATCTGCATCTATACATGGTCATGAATTCTGATGTATATATACTGTTTACATTTTGACAGACCTAGGGAAAGGATTTTAGTCGAATTTTCCACAAAATATAGTGTGGATGATATAAAATTTGCTGCAACCAGAGCCTGCTGCCAGGTGCCTAGATGTTGGGGAGACAGCTCATATTACACCTGTCAAATATTCCAGCCTGTAAGTCAAGCTTTGATGCAGTGCTGGAGGGACACTGATAAACTGTTTGCAGGCATCTGGGATTGGAACTCCAAACCAATTGATCTGCGACATCCATATCTCTTCTACTAGTAATTACCCAAAAGCACTTAAAACCATTTTGCTAGATCAGAATTTCTTTATAGTTGTTTGAATGTTTTTATTTTGTAAATAGGTTGCTTTCAGAACAGTTAACTCATCCAATAACCTCTGTTCTCCAGGGATATTGGAGAACCCAAAATTTTGAAGGATTTCTTGTATATGTGTGATAATCTCTTAAAATGTCAAGAAAGTTACATGAAACTCTTAGGACTGGGGAGTTATGACCAATTTCTCCTGAGCATGAATTGTCTAATCGGCAATTGGGTGAAGCACTATGATTGAAATTACTGATACGAGCCATTCAGTTGTATTCAATGGAAAAATACTACATAGTCGGGTTAGGAAATTCATCTAAAAAATTTGCACTTTAAACACAAAAAACACACCATTTGTATCAACCATTCCGTTGCATCACTTTGTCATCTACAAGATTTGTAATTCCTATGTGAACTTTCAACAAGTTTCACCAATGCTATTATTATTCCTAGAACTACAGTTAGTACTATTCTGTCTCAAATGTTAAGCACAAAGCTTTCCTACGATCAAACCCAATTACTTTGTTACCCTGAGTGATTAGTTTCCTTAGTCCTAAGCCACTTAAAATAAAAATGAATGAATCTTCTTTATTAACAATGAAGTTTTCCCACAATCAATGCAGCTTAGCTTGCTACTCAGACCACTTAGCCTGCCATTAAATTTTACTCTTTGATGCTTTCATATCCTATTCCAAATTCAGGCCACGCAGCATTCAGTTTTTTTACAATTGGCTGAAGAGTATTTCTATTATATTTTCCCCTGATATATGGTGTGTAAATGGTGTGTCATTGCATGCAGTGGTCATGTTTGTGCCTTCACAAAGATAAAGATGATAGGAAACCGTGAAGAATCAGAATTGGATACCATATTTTCAAGAGGAATTGATCCCAACGTCCTGGATCCATCGCAGTGCCACAGCCATCCAGACATACCCTCAACATGGCCCTCAAAGGAGGTTGCGATTGACTATGTCAGAAAAACAAGAATATGGATACAGAATGAGGCTGCAAAGGGAAAATTGGATACCAGGATTTCTTCCCTGGTAATTGAGCATGAAAGAATGCATCAAGAAACCCTGAACTACATGATAGTCCAGGACAGGAAAAAATCATTCGAGAACAAAACAGAAGTAGCTATTAACAAACCACAGAAAGACAACATGTTTTCGGACATCCTCTTGCACAAAATTTCCGGACCAGACATATTCATTGAAGCTGGAGAAGTCACTTTAGGGCAACACCTGTGTGATATATCTACATTCATGTGGGACAACGAAAGCCCAACGTTTCATGCAAAAGTTTCCGAGCCATTTCTTGTAGCTGCAAGGCCTGTTTCTATCAAGGATTACCTCGGCTTTATTGTTTATGGAGGTTATAAAATCAGGAGCCTCTGGAAACAGGAGGATTACACCTTCTTCTCTGAGAATGGATTTGTCCATCCAGCAACATGGTCTTTGGTGGGCACCGATTATTACATCCATGGCCCTGATTCAACCAAGCATTGGACTGAAGTGGTTGAAGAAGCTGTGTATGTAAGCCTTGCAGAGGCTGAAGCTTTTTGCAAGTGGGTGGGTTGCAGACTAATGACAGAAGCACAGTATCACAGGATCTTGGACTGTGACAAGCATGGAAAGAAGGTTCTAAGTATGAGAGGAGGTGGTTGGGAGTGGACTAGCACAGAGTTTCACCCATTTCCTGGCTTTAAGCCTATGCCAGAGTATGAGGAATACTCTACTGATTTTTTTGATGGGAAACATTATGTTCTCAAGGGGGGCTCAGATGTGACCCATGTAAGTATGCACAGAGATTCGTTCAGGAACTTCTATCAACGTCAGTACAGATATGTATTCTCAAAGTTCAGATGCATTCTCCCGGTTTGTGATGGGTATCAATCACAGCTCCACTGAATGTATTTAAAAGACAGTAGGTTCTATAAATTCAGACAGTGTAGCAAGTGTTACACTTTGGCTTGTAATTACCATTTTATATAATTAAAAACAAATAAACTGCCAGTCTAAAATTAATCATATTAATGTGAAATATCTTACGAATAAGAGTTGAGAATGATAAACATATTGAAATTAATGCTTGAAAATTTGAATAGTAAATGCAAGTAGTTTGCTCTTAGTTCAATGTAAAATTTTACTGTACTAGCAATGGTGCATAAATTTCAGGGTTGACAGACAAACACGTTAGAATCTGTAAAACTTTTTTTTTCTATCATGATCATTTCTGTGACTACGGAATCAATCTTATGGATCTAAACCTGGGTCGCAGATCTAAACTAGGCTTGTAGATCTAAACCAGGCTTGCATATATGATCTAAACTAATTTCCAAATGTTTGTTTCTGGCTCACCTCGAAGTTCTCAGTCTAGTCTTCACATAAAAACTTGATTTATGTGCTTGGGAATATGCATATGACAAAGATAATTACTCCTTTGTGTCAAGGATGCCTAGTCAATAGCTTTCAACAAAATCTAGAAATATCACAAGGCTTTCCCATAATCTCGAAACACTCTTGGAAGCCCTCATAATTGGTAATTTTGAAAATCCAATTGGGGGAGTTGGTACCCTTTTGGATGAAATATAGTGTCTTTTCATTAATTTTCATCCTCTTATAGATAGAGTTTGATTTGAGCACACTTGCTAGGTGGCACTATTTCTTCTAGCTATAGTTCAAGATACCAATGACAATAGAGGTATATAAGATAGAATTTTGCAGATAATGCAAAATAATAGTGTTTCTTCACAATGATAGGATCTTTCTTTTGACAAACAATTAAGTCATGCAATCATTTTCAACCTTGTATATAAAACAAAAATATCTTTTACACAAAATAAGTGTTAACTTACTATATTAGTTATATATCTACTTACAACAGTATGTATACACCTAAGCGTATTGTTAAATATATTTTCACCTGGTGAAAGTTAAGGACTATGTCCCACTTTCATAGAGAATATGATCAACACAAATATAGTTTTTCTATTTGAAGTGTCTATAAGTGACATATGTGTTTTGAATTTTAAAATATTATAAACTAATGATTTTAAAAATTAGTTAGATATGGTTTTTATAAATTTAAGGAAATATTCTAATTACTAAAAAAGTAGGGTCAACAAGTTGTATCAAAAAAATAGTAACTTATTTTAAAAAAAAATTCCCACTTAGTTCAGTTGAATATCTAGTGCAAGGAGAAAAGAAAATCGATATATATGTATGTATGTATTGCTAAAGCCAATTTTTTTCTCCATCACCTCAAGGTTGTTGGGGAGGAATGGATTTAGGTTAGGTTTTCTTCCTTACATAAAAAATCAACTCAGTTATCCATTGTGAACATTTCTAGCTTTGAGCCATAAACATTAAGTAAAGGTAAAGAAGAGTTAGTGTTATCTTTAGTGGAAGGCCTATTGTATGATAAGAGAGTAGTACACCCTAAGGATGTGATACTTCAAAAAATGTAGAGAGAGGCTAGAAAAGTGTTTCACAAGTCTTGAAAAGTGAGGATCAAAGGATAGACCACAAATAAAATAAAAGAATAAACCTTGTTGGTACTCCAAAGAGTAGGTGGGGACATTGTTTTCTTATTTTATTTAATCTTTCGTGGCACCAAAAGCCTCTTTATTAAGGGAGGTATGGTAAAAAAGGATCAAGAAGGTTTGAAGCCTTAAAAAAATAAATAATTTGAACGTCAGACTTAAGAAATACTAATGGTTTTGATACAATCATAAGTGCTATTGATTATTGGGAGGTGATTAGCATAATTTATGATAAATGAAAATGATTTTGATAGTATAACTATGTAA
The DNA here is from genome assembly GCA_007258455.2 of Sequoia sempervirens. Lineage (NCBI taxonomy): Eukaryota > Viridiplantae > Streptophyta > Pinopsida > Cupressales > Cupressaceae > Sequoia > Sequoia sempervirens. The sequence goes on from VDFB02252616.1 coordinate 242,228,401, forward strand.
CCACTAGAGCAATAGTTTGAATGATATGTGGTAAAAAAAATATATTTAATATTCTAAAAAAATTGACACAAATATTTACCACTTTAGGATTACAAAGATTTGTGAGGGAAAGGTATCACATGCATCTCATGTGCACAATCTAAGAGCATATAGTGAATGAATAATTATTGTTATATATTAATTTTTATAGTAACAAAGCCTAAAAAGATGTAAAAAATAGATTGTAAAACTAATATAAGTATATTGAAGCTTCAAAGAATAACAAACAAATATCATTAAAGTTTCATCCATAGTAAAAAAATTCTTCAGTAATCATAAAATATATTATTCTACAACTTGTTGCAAATACCAAAATATATGCTAAACTATAAACAAAAATTTGAAATAAAAATACAATTCCTATGTGAGATTTCCCTTAAGAAATCAAGTGATTTTCATGCCCTAGTCTTTAAAAAACCAAAGGGGTTTCTCCTTTGATCTCCAATGTCTAGGGTTTTCATGTTGGAATCTTACACTTGAACAAAAGGCTCAAACTACATGATAAAAAAGACTAAATAACTTGGTTGATGTTTCAAAGGCCAATAAGCTCCTCAATATATAGTAGCATTAGGCCTCATTTTCCCTTTAAAGTTAACAACTAAAATATAAATGAGATTATTGCTAAAACCAACCTCTTTGTCTTGTAACTCCTCATTAATTTCTTGTCTTATAATTTTTCATGAAGAAGCTAACAAGTGTACTAGGGATACACAATTTTTTATGGAAAACCACACCCCATATTATGTATTGTTATTTTATCTCTTGCTACTAAATTGTGGCCCCTTTTTAAAAGATTTTAATATTCTTATCAAGAAAATAAGGATAGGGCCCACATAATTGAATTAATTAAAAAGAGACATTACAAATTGACAATATTGGTCTTGAAAATGACATGTGACAATTTTGTTATGTGCAATCTAAAAATTTAAAAAGATGAGAAATCCAATCAACGCATTAAATGTTTGGATAGTTATGCTACTTTAATGCATGGAAGTAAAGTATAATGATATACTAAAATAGAAGAGAACAAAAAAGAAATTTTCTAGACAAGCTAAGAACACATAGCATTTTGCAAGGTTGGAACAAGGAGGATAAGACTAATATTTGCATTATAACCCTCTTTGTGTATTGTATTATTATAGTACAGGTGATAATATTTCTATTGGGAACTAGGATTTTCCTCTTAAAGTGGGTTTTTATAGGGTGAATAATATGTGCAAAGTGTTTAATGTATCTGATTGAGTTTTCCAATCATTTGAACATAGTTTTCATTATCTAAATCTTCATGGAAAGTTAATTAAACTGTACAATAGGAATTTAGATGGCTTCAAAGTCACAATTTTTAACATCTATAGCAATTATAAATTCTTAACTCTTTGTGAGACAAGTTGATTTAATTTAACATTTGTCAATGATCCAACTCAGACTTTAGCTATCAAATTCACAACTATTAGGATTTAGAAACTAGCTTGCAATCTATTAGGGTTCAATACCACACATGTGACCCTAATATAGAAAATTATTGCCTTGAACCTCTTTTTGGCTTTGAATTGTTGTATGACCGTAAATTGTACACTTAAATTCTTTAGATTCATGTTCATTTCATGTATCTATAAATGGTGGAGTTAAAAAGAATTGTTGAAATTTGCTATGCTAGGGAAATAAGTCAACTAGCTTCCCACCTTGCAACTAAATCAGGCCCCTTAACTAATATAATGGTTTGGAACAAATTTGTAGACAAGTCAAGTACAATGCAAGTACCTAAGTTCAACCTTACAACTATAGCTACTAATGTAATGGTCTTTAAGTAATTTGATGATGCTTGATTGACATTTTATCCAATGATATAAAATGAATTAAGGCTTTGTCCTTTTATACAACACCCTAACATGAAAATTTGAATATTTGACATGAGAATCAGCAAAATTATTAGTTGAAGTCAAGTTAACTTGAGATCATGATTAAATTCTGTCTTTGAAAATTTAGAGATCAAAATCACACATACAATCTTGCACCATGTTTAAAAGTACAAAGACACGATTGACTTAAGATAATAAATAGAAAATGTGAAACTTAAATCTAAATCTTTTTAAAATAGACAATCAAATTAAAATTAAAAAATCACTCAAAAATAAAAACACAATATTTAAATGCTAGACTAATACACTAAAAATTAAAAAATTAAAAAGATAAAATAAAATAAAAAACCAAAATAAATTGAAAAATAAAATAAAAAAATAAAAAACCAAAATAAATTAAAAAACATATTAATACTATGTTTACAATAATAAAATTATTACATAACAGAAACTATTAATAAAACATAATTACCTATAAAGTAGTACCCATCCAGGCATGTCGAAATATACACTCTTAAGATAAATATTATCATTTTTTCAGTTTTCTAAAGTTTATATTTATTTTTGTTTTTTCCCCAACTCCTCAAGCTCAATTCTGCATGGCAAACACCTTTAAAAGGATGTCAATGTGGAAGCAGGATAAGCTGGTAGAAAAGAAAATCAAGAACAGACTTAAAACAAAATCAAGAACAGACGTAAAAGAAAATCAAGAACAGACGTAGTCCAGAGTTAAAAAAGCATTCAATCCAATACTTTGGAAGCGCTTGATCGAACGAATGGAGGGAGAATTGATTTCAGCAGTTGAAAGAGATGGGGAGCAGTATGATTTCTCTGAGCTGCCTCAGCATATGAAGGAATTCATATTTGAAAAGCTTCCATTACAATCAATCTCCTGCTCTCGCGTAGTCTGTAGAGAATGGAATACTCTTTTGTCCTCCCACAGCTTTCTCTCTTCACTGCCCACCCACAATCCATGGCTGCTTCTCTGTGGTGAAAGGCATTGTATGGCCTACTGATTTTCTGCACAAAAATGGAGGACCATCTCTCTCTCTTTCCTCCCATTTCCATTTGGGAATGATTTCGGTTTTTACATATTATCAAGTTCAGTGCAGGTACTGCTTCTACGATATACCCCACAATTATATGTTTGCAATCCGCTCATGAGAATTTATAACGAGATAGATATAAATATGGGTGGCAGGGTCATGGGGATTGTACAAGGAGGAAACAGAGAGCCCTACTTGGTAGTGAAGTTAGACCACACCTGGACGTTTTCTGTTTCCCTACAAATCTACCATTATTTTCAAGATTCATGGCGGATTAAGTTTGAAGGTGCAGTGGAACAGGTGATTTCTATATATCACAATGAAATGGTTGAGTGCAATGGTGTTCTGTTTGGAGCACAGGGTGTCCTATTACTATTGTGGCTTTCAGTATTCAAGATTATAGTTTTATTAAACTGGTAAAAATAGCTGAATTCCCAATCCACCTTGTTATTGGAGATAATATGATTGAAGGAGAAATGAAATTATTTATGGTGAAATATGGGTTGTCAGTTCTGGCGATAGTAGTAATTAAGGATCTGTCAAAGCCAATGAAAATAGTTATCATGGAGTTGTTTAGGGATGAGAAAGATCCATTGTTTTGGAAATGGAGAGAGTTTGTAAGCATGCCTCCTGGCTCTGTCCCTCAATATCTTGAGATGAGCTATGAAAGTAGTTGGCAGTGGGGGTGTGTTGGTGTGGGGGATTTCCTGTGCTTTAGCTGTGTAGGAGGTGTAGAATGTCCAAAGGTGGCTGCATACAATTTTAGGGAAGGACTTTGGCAATGTCTTCCTCAATGTCCTGCTACAAACTTTTTCAAGATGATGTCATTTGAACCTAAGCTTATGGGGAAGGTGTAAGTCCTTTGCATGAATATCAAAAGAATAAAATATTATTATTTGAATTCAAGTTTATAGTGGAAGTGTAACTATTCTATGTAAATATACTATTCCAATTTCAGGCCACGCAGCAGTCATATTTTTTACAATTGGTTGAAGAGTATTTCCATTATATTTTCCTGATATATGGTGTGTAAATGATGTGTCATTGCATGCAGTGGTCATGTTTGTGCCTTCACAAAACTAAATATGATAGGAGACCGTAAAAAAGAAGTCCCTAATAATAGAGTGGACATCTAAAACCAGCGCATGCATGTATGAAATCTAATAGTTTGGTGCTGCGAATGAAGAGTTGCATGTAGAAAGATTCATGCATCAATTGTCAATATCTATCAAGGATTACCTCGGCTTTATTGTTTATGGAGGCTATAAAATCATGGCTTTATTGTTTATGGAGGTTATAAAATCAGGAGCCTCTGGAAACAGGAGGATTAAACCTTCTTCTCTGAGAATGGATTGGTTGGGCTTAAACAACACACTTAGTGCTGATTGTCTGTCTTTCTTTAACTCAACCCTTTACGCATCCATTTCATTTTCCACTTTTTTTAATTGGTTTTAGCTGCTGAAGGTAGTTTGGGAGCAAATTTTTGACCGTATTTATTAATTTATTGAAAATCAAAATATAATGTGTTTTTATTTTCAATTAATTAATAAATACAGTCAAATGTGAACCCTGATGGCTGGGTAGACATTGCCATTTGGGAGAGTGGGCTCCTCGTGCTGTATTTACTGGTTTCATTATACCATAAGGAATCATCCAAATATATGTAATATGTCACTGTGGGTTGGAAGAGTACTTTAAATATAGAAAATTACATAACAAATAGTTCATATTGTCTAGATTGTATTGTTTTTACTTTAAATTGTTTTTTTGTTAATATATTTTAATTGTGTTGATATTTTTTAAAACTAGCAATCGCACCTTGATGTGCAATGGGTACGCCGAAGAATTTATATTAGAGATATGAACATTTCAATATTAGAATTAAATTAATTAAAAAAAAAGATTTTAATATTAAATATTTATTTATTTTTATTTTTTAATTTTATTTTAGATTAAATATTTAAACATTTTTACACTAATTTTTTTTTTTAATTAATCTAAATAACATGGTTGAATGTACATGTGCTAGAAATTTTTTGTGTTGTGAAAAGCTCTGAAGAATTTGGAGGACGACTCTGCACTACTTTTGGACAATAGGGTTTGGAGCGGGGCCCGGTTTTCGACGTGATTGCCAAGTGGGGGAGGTTGTGCCCTCACACACCCAGGTTCGTACTTTTCGCTCTCTTGTTCTTTCTTTAGCGTTATTTTTCCTTAGTCTTTTGCCTTCCCCGTCTTCTCGTGTTGGGCTGGCCTGGCCCGACAGTAAACTCTCTGTGTGTCTCCGCCGGTGGAGGTACCCTCGGCCCCGTGCCTGGCAATGGAGGGGGGTACGAACCCTCCTGACTGCCAAGTTAATGGTGAAAGCCTTGTTAATTCGGCGAATAGTGCTGGAAAAACCTTCAAAGACGTCGTTGCTGGCGACAGTCTTTCACTCCCGACCAACACAAAATTCTTGGCATCCTCTGCGTTCAGACCAGAAGTGGTAGGAAATGAGTCAGAACAAGGTGAGTGCTCTCTCCTACCCTTGAATTGCAAATTATCTCCAAACTCGGATATGAAAAATGTTGTATCTGGTGAAAGAAGTAGACTAAAAGACACGACCATCTTTTTAGTCACGGTTGATATTAACAAATTACTTGCTAGGAAATTCATTGACTCTTGGTTTTCGAGCGTTTGGGCTTGCAAATTCGGAATATATGTTAGTTTATGTAGAATGTTACAAAGAGGTTTATTTGCAATTTTTTGTAAGAATCATGAAATGCAGCAAAAAGCGCTCTCAAAATCCTATTGGAATTTGGGTGGTTGTGCTTTTAGAGCCTTGGGTTGGTCCCCGAAATCCATTGCCGAAGAAATCTTAGCCCTCTCTTGTCCCAGATGGATTGTGATCAAGAACCTTCCGCTTGAATACTGGAGGCTTATCTTGCCATTGCTTGCATCGTTTGGGAAAGTTCTTCATGTCGACCAGACCAAAGCAACCCTCCCTCACTTGGACGTGAGGGCTCTGGTGTCGCTCAAACCCAGTGTGGAGGTCCCTAACTTGATTGAGGTCGAAGATGAATTGAGACACTTAGTGTGACAGATTGAGGTCCTGGGTGGCATCAACGCCATCAACGCCTACTATCTCTATTGGGTTGAGGGCCACATTCAGAAAAATTGCCCCCTTATCCTGAATGTTAAAACAAAAATTCCTCAAGGTTCCAAAACTAGGCTTAACCCTAGCCACTCCTCAACAGATGCAAACTCGGTCGCAGAGACCATTAATGTTAGCTCAGCCAAGTCTTTCCCAACCGAACCCAAAAAAAAGTTGGTCGCGGGAACATCTAATCCTAGAAACCAAGTTGATTCTAACCATTTTGTGTCGAGCGGATCACAAGCGCAGGTGGAGGAAGATGGCAGCCTTGCTACCGGTCTGAACTCCTCCCATGTACCTTGCTAGCCATGCGTTGCTGAATGCATCCAAAATGACTTGTAGTTGCGTAACTCCTTTGAAGTGTTAAGTGACGGCCCCCAGTGCCCCTGTCAATAAGCCAACCTCTAATTTTAATGGGAATAAAAGTGTCTTGGAAAAGCTTAATGCACAACAACTTGCGGTGCGGGAAACTAGAAAGAGAATTAAAAAATTAATCTTTTAAATAAAGAAAGACCTGTTACCAAGATTCAAAACTATGAATTTTCAAGGAACGGTTTTCATCTTAATCTGATTAAAAAAAACCAATAGGTGGATTCTGTTGGCACTGGTAACTCTTGTGAGGACACCAGGTTACCCCCTGCAGGGGTTGTGATAATCTATGTTCTTAGCCCCAAGATTTTGGAAGCCTGCACTCAACACCTATCACTAGCCCAAAGAATGGGGGTGAGTGCTATCCTGTTGAGCTAAAAAACCCATGTGGGGCCGCCATGCAGGTGGGGGATAATCTGGAACTATCCTCCTAGGGTATCAATGCTAACTTGATCCAAAATTATGTGATTTCCCTGCAAGAAATGGCTGCCTCTAAAATACCTAAACATTGTGACATTGGGGGAACCCAATCATTATCTTATGACCCTCCCACCAAAGGCCCCAATGCTGAGGATCTAGCAGAGACCATAGGGAAACTAGTGAAGGCCTCCAAGACCAAGAATGGCCCAAGAAGGCCAAGAAAAAATAGTAAGTCCATCCCCATTCTGCCCAAAAGTGTCCAATTGTCTAAAAAGAAAAGAAGGAAAAAAAGCACCATACTCTAATCTCCTGAGGAGGCCTGAGGTTGATGAAAAACTGCCTAAGTGCTTTGAGCAGTTTCGACAGGATGTAGAGAGCACTGCAATGATTGTGGAAAATGAACCTTAATTGTGTATCTTGGAATGTCAGGGGGTTGGAATCCTCAGACAGAAAGTATATTGTCAGAAGGTTCCTGAACTTGGAAAAACAAAAGGACTTAGTAATGCTTCAGGAACTCAAAGCAGTAGGCTTCACTTTGGAAAATAGTCTAAAGTTCATCTGGAAGGATTCTAGTTTCTTCAATACCAAGCATGAAAAAGGAAAGGGGGGAGAAACCATCCTCCTGTCCAACAAGTGGAGTCCACTTGTCTCTAATCATGGTACCTCCCCCTTTAAGAGGGCGGTTTGGGTGACTCTAGAGAAAGAGGGACTGGTCTTTGGGATATGCTCCATATATGCTCCAAATGACCACCAGGAGAGGGCTACCCTATGGCAATAGCTTTCCACCTTACCTGAGATCCACTAGATCTTGGGTGGTGACTTTAACATGATTGAGCATCAGGAGGAAAAATGGGGTGGAGCTGACATGGCATGGAAAGGTAACGAAAGACATTTTTGGCAAAGGCTAAAATGCAAACTTAACCATTTGGACCCATTAGAGAATTGCAAGAAAGACTTCAAGGGGGTGTAGTTCACCTGGTGTAATGCACAAAAAGGGGATAGAAGAATCTACTGCATATTGGATAGATTCTACGTAAATAAGGACACCTTTGGATTTGTGCCAAATGAATAGGACTTAAAGTTAGCGTTTATCCTTACACCATGTCTAACCATAATCCAATCAAAGGAAAAATCAACTTAAATTTGGGCAACTCTCAGCCCAAAAAAAAGAAAGATAGCTTCATCCTTAATACCTTCCTTTTAAAGGATAAGGACTATGTGGATGCCATTGCATCCATAAGAGAAATTAATAAGTGGATGTTGAAATATGAGAATGCAATTGATAGGTGGAACAAGAATATGGAGGCATGCAGAAAAATGTTCCAAATTGTTGGAAAAAAGAAAGCCAAAGATAGCAGGAGGGAAGAAAATGAGCTATAGGACGCCCTACTTGCTGCTGAACTCAAAATTTAGAATGACCCTGGAAGTGAGAGGGTGGGGGAAGAGCTGGAACTGACTAAGGATAGACTCAAAAAAGTGCAAAACCATAGAATCCAAGGGATGAAATTTAGGGCCAAGCTAAATTGGTTAAGCTGTGGGGATAAAGGGTCAAAATTATTTTTCAATTACCTAAAGGAAAAGAAGTTCAAGGAACAAATTGAACAGATTTGGGATAATGACAGATTGGTCTCATCCCAAGAAGAAATCCTTGACCAATTCCTAAAATACTTTAAAGGTCTCTTCTCTTTGAAGGGAGATGCTGAGGGAAATCAGGAAGCTAGAAATTTCATAAAAGGAATCATCCCCAAGAAGATTTCTAAGGAGGATGCAAGGAAGTTGGCCGCGAATCTTACCAAGGAAGAAATCAAAAGGGCCATCCTTGCAATGAATAAAAATAAGTCCCCTAGATGGGACGGTATAGCGATGGAGTTCTACAAAACCTTTGTAGATTGGATCTGTGATGATTTATTGCATGTCTATAATGAGGCCTTGACCAAAGGATCCCTGGGGAGGATCATTAATAGAGGACTTATCAAGCTACTCCCAAAAGGGGGAGACAAATCCCTCATCAAGAATTGGAGGCCAATAACCCTCTTAAATGTATTCTACAAGATTCTTGCAAATGCAATGGCCTTGAGATTGGTAGATATTTTACCTAAGTTCATTAACAACACGCAAATCAAATTTATCAAAGGCAGATACATATTGGAAAATCTAATCACAAGTTGGGAGGCCATGGAATGGGAAAGATGCTCAAATCAGAATGTCGCAATGCTTCTGCTTGACTTCAAGAAGGCATATGATAGGGTTGAATGGGAATTCCTAAGGACAACCCTTGAGTCCTTTGGATTCCCTGATAGTTTATGCAATATGGTTGACACGCTGAAGAAAGATGCAGTTGCCTAGGTTGAAGTAAAAATAGCTCTCTCAGAAGAGTTTGAGTTGGAAAGATCAATTAGGCAGTGATGCCCCCGACCCCTTCCCTATTTGTAATTGCATATGACACTCTTCAATATCTACTCAGAGATCAAACACACTCCCCTAGAATAAGGGGCATTAGACTTCTAGACAGAAATGAACTGATTAACATCTAGTTTGTAGATGACACTTCCCTATTCCTGGAGCTCGAAGAGAAGAATATTGAAACTTTGTTGAGAAAATTGGACCTCTTTTGCCTTACTTCGAGGGCTAAGTTCTCAGTAGCTAAGTCTAGCTTTCTTGGCTAGAGTGAGTTGCCCCCAGATTGGCTGAAAAAGTTTGATTTTCAATGGGGAGGACCTAGTAAGAAGCAAGGTACTTGGGAATTCCCCTTTCGGTTAACCCCAACCTTAAGGAAATGTGGATGTGAATAAGTAGAAAAATTGAGAAGAAGATTGAGGGTTGGAATAGACAACACCTTTCATTGGCTAGCAGGTTTCAAGTATGTCAGAAGGTTCTTTCTTCATACAATATTTACATTTCCTTGGTTTGGTTCTTCAACAACTATCAGGTTAATGAAATTCAAAAAATAATTCGAACCTTCCTTTGGTCAAATGGGAGTGTGATGTCTTGAAAAAACTCATGGGGGGCTTGGGCAAAAAGATCTCAGAATCCATGGTATTGGTTTGGAAGTTAAATGGATTGCTAAGGCTATGGATGGATGTGAACCATGGAAAGTGCTTGTAAGAAACAACATTCAACTTGTTGTCCCCAAGCAGGCTAAGTCCTGGAAAGGGTTTCCCATATATGACATTCTCCTGAGTGAATTCCCTATGACCCCGGTCGGCTCTGCAGTATTAAAGAGTCTATGGAAGACATGGGAGTTGATTAAACATAAGGTCTCATGTAATACAAACAACATCTCCTTAACAAGCGGTAGAATTTGCCATGCCTGTAGCTCTGTCTGGTGGTATTTGTTTCACAAGTCTAAACCTCTAGCCCTTCTCCAAGGTTGCTCCACCAAGAAATGGTGTGCTTTCGACATCAAGACCTTTAATGACATCCTTTGTAATGGTTGGGTTAAGGATCTGGATAACTTGGTTGTTGACTTTAACCTTTCTGCCACTAGTCTTAGAACCTTCAGTTCCCTCTTGGAAGCCTGCAAGGATGCCCAATTCCCTACTAGTGCTACCCTTGACTTTAACATTGCTAGTGACCTTTTCTAGATAGATGGAACCAACTTGTATGTGCTAAAAGCTAAGCAAGTCTATAGAGAGCTTGCCAATGTTAATTTGGTGATCAACCATACCAATCATTGCTAGGGATCAAGCCTGTCCGAGAAAGAATGGTACAAAATCTTTGACTCCACCTGACACTTCATCAAAGAGCCCAAAAAGGCTTGCTTCAAATGGCTCATTCTTTTACATAAACTGCCCGACAGATTTAACTATGTGGATGTGGATATTTTTAGCATTTGCAAGGTGCCTAAAACCATCAATCATGTATTCTTTTTGACTGTATGTATGCTAGAGAAGTTTGGAAAATGTTTTGCAATAATTTAATGATTTGGTATATGAATGATAAGATAGATTATAATGTTGTCATTTTCAATCTCAGGATGCTAAATAAATATTTTCAAACATTTTGGTTTAGTTTAACTATTGTAATACTTTGGCATGTTTGGAAGGCAAGAAATGCTAATAAATATCAAGGGTGCAAGAGAGTACTCACTGAGTCTTCTAAAAGACTCATAGCTGGTAATATTATTTTGCAAGTCATCCTTCATCTTGAAATTTCCATGCAAAGTTTCTGAGACTGTTCATAAAGGGTGCAATGACTATTTTTAGGGAAGAGACCAAGTGTGTGCATGCCCATCACTGCAACCAAGAGGAAGTTGATGCCTTTTTCAGAGTGATGAACGAGTTTCAAGGGATCTTCAATAATGTGCATAGGCCAAGAGGCCCTCAACCACCTATTCAGCAAGGAGAAGATGAAGATGGAACCACTTCAGCCATCATGGAAGTAGGACCCAGTGTCCAGCCAACAAATCTGAATCCAAATTATGAGGAAGAAGACAACTAATGCCATGGCTCTTATTTTGGTCTCTTAGTTCACAAGCATGGAGCACATACTGTTAAAGTCTTTTGGAGTTTACCTTATGTACTCTTTTTGTAAAAATGTATAATCAACTCTGTTAGATGGAGTCTCTTGAAAATGTATGTTGTTAAATCTAGTTCAGTTGTTTTCAGACCGCATGGGTACTTATAAAAATGTAATGTTGCTCTGATCACCAACCAATCTGCTTTGTAATATTCTCTATTCCACTATACTTAATACAAAAAAAATTCTAAATAACATTAAAAAAATATCATGTGTACATATATTTTTAATTAATTTAAATAATATTAAGTAAAAAATTGTTTCTAAATTTGATTTAATTAGCTTAAATAACATAAAAAAAAGTCTTTAATATGTGACTAACATCACTAAAATGTAAGTTTTTTATTAAAACTAAATATTAGTTTCTTTAGAATATTAACATACTTAGTATATCCAATAGACAAAAATATTCAAATAATAATGAATAAAATTTGAAGAACATGAATTATGTGTTAGGTAACTTTTTATATATAATATTACTTTATCATAATATATTTAAAAGAACTATTTTAAAATAAAATATATTTAAAATATTTTCGATGTATTCAATTATTAAAATATAAAATTTTATTAAAATTAAATGCATTCAATTATTAAAAGAGACAAGGTGATGAATGGAGGATTATGGGAATTAGATGGGCACCCGTTGTATGTGGAAAAGTGGCACTAGAATTTCAATCCTTTTCATTTGAACCCATATGATCATCCAGTATGGATTCTCCTATATAATTTACCTTTGGAATATTGGTCTGAGGGGTGTTTCAAAAAGATTGGGTGATAATTGGGAACATTAATTGATGTAGATGCAAAACTATTTGAGGAATATTCCTATCTATATGCAAGATTGAAGATTGTTGCAATTAGACCAATCCCAAATGAGATCTTGCTATGTGTAGAAGGCGAAAAATGGAAGCAGACAATAGAGATTGAAGAAGATAATCATTTTTCTCTCAAATGTAGAAGTGAGAAACATAATGAAAAAGATTGTGGAAAAAAGATGAAAGGGGAAGCACCTAGAAAAAAGTAGAATAGTAAATTAGTTTGGAGGCCTAAAAACAAGGATAAAGACCAAGCATAGGCAGTTCAAGAAGAAGCTAAAAATACAACACAAAGCAAGGAGATATGTGAGAAGCTACCCGAAAAGAATCCCATGATGATAATGAAAGTCTCTAAGGACCAGATAAAAATAGATAACCCTAATCCACAATCAGAAACATGTCTGAAAATAAAAGAAACCATCCCAAAGGTAGTTCTAGGAACCACAATTACTTATCAAAACTTTGAGGAAGAGGGTTCATACTTTGAAGATATGGAGGAAGATTTGGTGGAAGAGGAAGATTTGTTGTAACAAGTGATGAATTGGGGATCATAGATCCAAGATACATTAGCCAAACAACAACAAAAGCTATGTGGGGAAATAAAAAAGGGAAGAGGCCAAAAAAAAAACAAACAATTCTAAGAGAGAAGAAGAAGCTATGGACAATGGGTTGAAAAGCATCTCATGTTTTCTAATATCCAAGGGAGCTAGCAACTCCCTTGGACAACAATGAATATCACCTCATGGAATGTTACAGGCTTGAATGCCCCTGACCAAAGATGCTTGGTTAAGTGTCACTTAGAAAAGATAGAGGCAGATATAATAATGATTCAGGAAACCAAGCCTAATCAAAGCGAGGCTGAGAACTTCTTAAAGTACTACAAAAACTTGTTTGGACACTTCCAAGAAGATAATGATTCTATAGGTGGACTGGTAATCCTATGGAGGAGACCTAATCTCACACTTAGGATCATTCAATCACACTCAAAATGGATGGAATGTAGTGTTAAAAACTTTGTCATGGACCTGTAATTCACTCTGCTAAATGTTTACAACCCAATTAGGTTTGAGGATAAAAGGGAAACCTGGAAAGAAATCAATAGTAGTATTAGGCAGAAGGGTGACCAATATTTCATATTGGGTGGAGATTTCAATGGTATATTAGATCTCTTAGAGAAGAATGGGTGATGCAAGAAAGTAAACAAGAATATGATAGATTTCAGAGAGTTTGTAGAAGAATCCTAGGCTATATAGACTACTACACATCCAATGGAGTCTTTACATGGAACATAGAATTTGTTTCACAAACATTACAGAAAGAATGGACAAATTTCTAATCACCCCAAAATGGTTGGAGAAAGCGGTAAGTTTTGAAGCCAAAATCCTACTAGTCTCATTTTCTGATCACTTCCCAATCATATTAGAATTAAAATAGGACTTTCCATCGACTAAGACTTACTTTAAATTTGAAAATATGTGGTGGAGGGAGGATAATTTGACACATCTAATAGAAACATGGTGGAAGGAGTATGAGATAAAGGGGATCCCAAGTTTTGCATTCATGAAAAAGCTTTAGTATATCAAGGAAAAACTAAAGGTCTGAAATAAACAAGTCTTCAAGAATATTGTTGGGAATTAAGGTGTCTCAACCTTTGCAATTTCCTAGCATTAAAATATTAATTTATTAATTCTTATGTTGTAATTTCTCGCTCATATTAATTTTTCATCTAATATGACTTGGCACAGTGAGTTGTCAGTAAATTGTGAGGTGACATGGGATGTGACATGGATGTTGTGGTCTCCGCATGGAAATGTAGGCATCCCACTTTGATAAGATATTCTTTGACATGTGTCGACATCTTTGAAGGACTCAATGACAAGTTATGACAGATTCTTATTACGGATTCCTATTACAGTCTTATGATGTGTAAGAGCCAGATTCTATCACAGGTTGGACTTGTGCCGGAAGGCATCTTTGCATGAGGAAAGTAGGTGCCCAAGCTTGACTATGAAAAGTTGTAATAGAATGTAAGAGGCATCTTTTATATTTAGTCAGTTATGACAGATTCTCTTACAGCTGTAAGAGTTGTCATATATGACAAATTCTGTGACATTATAAGGCATCTGTCATACCTATTAGGGGAAAATTTGGGGTTCCCAAGTATGGAGGCATGTAAGGGGGGTTAGGAATCATGTGACAAGTGTCACATGAGTCAAATATGTGTTTGAAAAATGTGCCACATGGATTTGGACGCCCATCTCTTGTAGCTTGTTCTAGAAGCTACCTTCATGCTTGTATTCTCTATATATTGGATGTCTCGAAGTGGGTTTTGTATGTTGAATATTGCAGGTATCGAAGTGCTATCATATTTCCTCCAGAAGAGAAAAATGTAGTCGTTATGTTAAGGTTGCGAGCGTGCAAGTGTATTGTAACCGTTTTGTTATAGATTAATACATTGGTTCAATGCTTTGGAGTGTGGTGTTTTTTACCCAAAAGGGTTTTCCCCACGTATATCGTGTCTTCTTCTCTTTTGTCTATCGTTCTTCTATTCTTTATGTTTCTCATTCTTGAAATGTTAATTTACATGCCATTATGCTACTGAAAATTTTCTAGATTTGAAACTACATCAACTTTCCTCTAAAGGTTAATGCATGGGAAATTAAACTATGATTGTTTCCACTTTAAGGAATACTAGTATGTGCTTGTATCGAGATGATTAAAATCTGATTTGTTTTAAGAGGCATAAGATACTGAAGGTGTATACTGGATCTTAGAAGGCTTTCCGAGTTTTCCATTTCCCTTTCATTTGGTATCAGAGCTTAGTTCTAGATTTGCATGTGATTGCATGTGTATGTATGTAAGTTACATGTACTTGCATGTGTGTTTCATGTACTTGCATGGACTTGCATGTCACTTGTATGTGCTCACATGGTGATGCATGTGATGTTTTGGGTTCTGGGTATTTCTTCTGGTGTGATTTCTTAGCCTGGAAAGCTTGATGAAATTTGTTTTGAAGGAATTGGCTAATTATTAATCCTTTTGTGAGTGGAAGTTTTGTAGTTGATCTTATTTTCTGGAAACAATAGGCATTGTGAAGGATGGAGAAGATAGAGTTCTATGGAGTTGATCATGTGGTTATATTTGATATGTTATTGATCTAGAGCTCCTGTTTGACAATTGAATAACCTTGAATACATGTAAGGCTATGGAGTTGATCATTGGATGATTTGGAAGCTTCTAGAATAGCCTATTTCTCTCTCAAATGCATATACATGGTGGTGGTGGAGTTGGCTTGTGAATGAGCCTAAAGTTTCTAGACCTCTACTTTCCTAATGGATGTTTGTACTTGCATCCAGCTCATATTCATGTTCCTTGGATTTGAGGGTTTTATGGATTTCCCATTTAAAAATCTATGGTTATTCATATTCATGACATTCCATCATTCTCGTTTAACTATTATGGTTGTTTTCAGACTTGTGGGTCTTCTAGATGTTAAGTGGACGTGGATTTGCATGTGTGTTACAAAACACAGTGGGTTTGCAGGTTTACACGGTTAATCAAAACTTATGATTTTGCAAATTTGTAGATGAACTATTTTTTAGATTATGTTTTCCTTGGGGTATTTCTAGATGTAAGATAGTTGCAAGTTTTCATGTATGCTTCATGCATGTCTTGAGGAGGCTTGCAGTTTTCTCGTTGAGGAAATGTTGCTATATGTTTTAGCATTGGTGATTTGTGGGTTGTGAAGTTGGGATATTTAATAATTTATAATCTTTTAGACAACCTATTTTGTTTGAAGGTTTTACAGTTTTCCTATGTTCTAAAAGCTACGGGTTTGTGTAGATCTGAAATATTCACTTGTTTAGATGAAATATGTGTGATCTATTATTCTAGATGCATAAGTGATTTTAGATTTACATGAAGATTTTTTACAAGTTTTACATAATAAAAAAAATTGTTTTGTAGATCTATGGAAAATTTCGTGTTCAGACTCTTAGAGTTTTTTGGATGAGAACAATTGTAGATTTTCAAGAATGACTATTCAGTTCCTTGACTATGGTACTCAGTAGTGGATTTGTTTGGAAAATCAGGTCTACTGGTGATCTGGTGTTTGATTCTTGAAATCTACATGTTATCTTCTTTGATATCTAAGTTTTGCATGTTACTAATGTGATGATGAGTTTGCATGCTTCAGTGTATGGAATCTATGAGTTATGCAGTTTGTGTTAGGGTTAGAAAGTAGATATCTAACAGTTAAATGCAAATTTGATGAATAAAAAAAAGAAATAAAACATAGAAAATTATAGCAGAAACAAGACAACATAGAGAATTTAACGTGGTTCGCCCAATCCGAGTTACATCCACAAAACCACAACCATCTAATGATTTTATTATCCAGTGCAAAACTTATTACAATATCGCAAATAATTGCCTTTTTCTACATACTGTAACTCCCATACCAACCCCTTATAACAATCTCCCACTTGGAGACTAATCTTGGATGACACCACTGCACTTACAACTCCCATTGGAAATAAGCACCTTGGACCCTGCTACTCTGTTATACTTGAATTCAACCTCGAAGGCCAACTGAAGCTGGAGAGGAGCTCAACTTCTCCCTTTTCACTGCCTTCATAAACATATCCACTAAATTGGCATATGTATATATCTTGTCCAACTTGACCTGTCCATCCTCCAACACTGACCGAATGAAATGATATCTCAATTGTATGTGTTTGGTTTTAGAGTGCAAGGAAAAATTCTTTGCAAGATGTATAGCACTCTGACTGTCTATAAACAAGTAATTTTTAGCCTGTTGTTTCCCAACTCTTCCATGAAAATTTGCACCCATATCATCTCCTTTGTCGCCTCTGTTGCAGCAACATACTCTGCCTCCGTGGTGGATAAAGCAACCACCTTTTGCAACTGAGAAATACAACTCACTATTGTCCCACCAAATGTAAATACATAACTTGTGGTACTCCGTCTGGTATCTATATCCCCTGCTGAATCTAAGTCAACATAGCCTTTTAAATCAGTATTAGAGCCCCCAAAACATAAACATTTATTGGATGTACCTCTCAAGTACCTGAGAATCCATTTTACTGCATTCCAATTCTCAACATCAAGATGACTCATTTTCCTACTAACAAATTCTACAGCTGAAGCATATGGTACCTTCCAGGACATTTTTTCATCCTCCTCTTGTGTCTTTGGTCACATATCCTTAGTCAATTTAACATGACTAGGAAAAGGTGCAAATGGGAGAAAATTTTTCTGGAGGTCTACTTATCCTTGAAGATTGTCTAACATTCACTCAAGTTTGTGGTATTTGTTGTTGTTGTTGTTGCAGAGCATGAGGAGCCAGTGGAACATTGTTGTTTGGTGTATCATCCAACACTACATAATCATTTTCTTTCTTCTCATGTTGCTGAAACTAATCTTTATACAACACTTCCTCATTGAATATGACATCCCTGCTTCTCATTATTTTTTTATTTTCAAAATCCCAAAGCCTATAACCAAATTCATCAATGCTATATCCAAAAAATACACATTTCTCTGATTTTGCATCAAGCTTGGTTCTATTTTCAGAATCTACATGTGCAAATGCTTCACAACCGAAGGTCTTGAGAAAAGAATAACTCACCTTCTTACCTGTCCATGCTTCCTCTAGAATACCACAACCCAAAGGATTAGAGTGACCTGTATTGATTAAATAAACAACAATGTTTATAGCCTCTTCCTACATGTTTAAAGACATCCCAACATGCAATCTCATAGTATGTGCACGCTCCATTATTGTTCTGTTCATGTGCTCAGCCACTCCATTTTCCTATAGAGTCCTTGGAACCGTTTTATGCCTACGAATACCATTAGAGGAACAATAGTCTTCAAACTCTTTGCTACAATACTCACCACCATTATCAGATCTGAGACATTTTAACTTTTTACCTGTCTCATTCTCAACCAAGCTTCTCCATTTCTTAAAAGTTTCAAATACATCAGATTTCTTCCTAAGGAAATAAATCCATACCTTCCTTGTTGCATCATCAATAAAAGTGACATAATACTGAGAGCCACCAAGAGAAGATACTTGAGTTGGTCCCCATACATTCGTATGCACAAGCTCCAATTTCTCATCTTTCTTTTGCTTCTCATAGGTTGAGAAAACTAACTCTCTTTTGTTTTCCATACACACAAATTTCACATAAATCCATATTAACACATTTCAGACCTAGTAAAACATTCTTTGAATGAAGTACTTTCATACCTTTTGCACTCATATGCCCAAGTCTATTATGCCACAGTGTTGATTTAGAATCCATAGCAACTGTCTAATTTTTTGCCTGCTAAACTACAACAATTGTTCCTGAACATTGATTTTTATCTGCAATAGCTAAAGTAGAAGGAATAGTATGACCTGTACAAAGATATAAGGTGCCTACTTTCACACCTTTTTCTACCACTAAGGCACCCTTTGTAACCTTCCAATTTTTATCACTAAATGTAACAACACAACCCTCATCATCTAGTTGCCCTACTGAAATTAAATTTCTTTTTAACTTTGGAATGTGCCTTACCTCAAGTAGTAGCCATGATTCCCATTCTGCAACTTAATCTTGATTCTTCCCTTTCCGACAATCTGACAGGGTTCGTTATCTCCCAAATAAACCAACCCAAAATCCCCTTGGACATAATCAAGAAAATAACTTCTATGGGGCGTAGCATGAAATGAAGCTCCTAAATCTAACACCCAAGAATCATCAACATTATCAAGGGAAAGAATCAAAGCATCCTCATCAGATTTATTACTTACCACATTTGCCTCTTTATTTCCTTCCTTTTTGTCTCCTTTATTTTTCCAAGACTAGCAAGCTTTCTTTAAGTGACCCAGCTTACCACAGTACCAACAATCCCTCTTGTCTATAGATTGGGACCTTTTGTCCTTTGATTTTCCTCGTGACTTCCCACGACTTCCAGAATTGTTTCCTCTCTCCTTTGTTTTTCCCTTGCTTTTTGCATTCAAAACACTGTCTAATGTGGATGTTCCACCTGAGCTTTTCCTATTAATTTCCTCACTCAAAATAACACCAACAACATCATCAAATTTCAATGTATTCGAACCAAAAATAGAATTGCTAACAACCATTACCAAGCTATTCTAGCTTTCTGGCAAAGAACACATAATCAAAAGAGCCCTAACTTCTTCATCAAAGTTTACATTTACAGAAGTTAATTGATTGGTAACCGTATTAAACTCATTTAAATGATCAACAACTAACCCACCTTCTACCATTTCCATATTAAATAAACACTTCATAAGAAATACTTTATTCGAAGCGGAAGGATTTTCATATAATTTCGCCAGGGTTTCCATCAACTCTTGAGTTGTCTTTACTGTTGTAATATTGAATGCCACCGATTGTGCCAGACATAAACAAATGGCTCCCAGTGCCTTTCTATCCAAAATTTTTCATTCCTCATCACTCATTGTTGTCGGTTTCTTGGTTATTCCTTCCAATGGCCTCCATAAATCCTTCTGATAGAGATAATCCTCCATCTGCATCTTCCATAACTCATAGTTATGCCCATTGAATTTATCTACCTTCAATTTACCCTCGTCCGCCATTACTCCCACTTAACCGTAGGACTTTCATGTAGATGATAATCGAACACAACCTGACTCTAATACCACTTGTTAGGGTTAGAAAATAGATATCTAATAGTTAAATGCAGATTTGATCAATAAAACAGAGAAATAAAACACACAAAAAATTATAGCAGAAATAAGACAACACAAAGAATTTAATATGGTTTATCCAATCCAGGCTACATCCATAAAACCACAACCATCCAATGATTTTATTATCCAGTGCAAAACTTATTACAATCTCGCGAATAATCGCCTTTTTCTACATACTATAACTCCCATCCCAACCCCTTATAACAAGCTTTTAGAAGTTTCCAAAATTAGGGTTTTACAAAGTCATTTTTTTTTCTTTTTCGGTGACAACGTGAAAAAATGGGAAAATTGTTTTTCTCGGGGGTTGTTGCTCCCAAACCCCCACTTGGGGCCCAACCCGGCCCTGGATCCTAGCGAGGACACATGTTGGGTGTACAGTATAGCATGATTAGTTGCCACATACCAACAGTTTGTGGATTAGCTACCCATTGGCTTTAGTGGGATGACTTGGCCGTGGATTGTCTATATCCACAAGATTGATTCAATGTTGATTGAAATTTCATTAGTTGTACTTTTCTGTGGTCATTTGTGCATTGTTATTTTTCTTTGAGATGAGAGGATGGATCTTTTTTGAGTACTTGGATATTCAGTTATGGGACTTGTAGCATGTTGTTTATCTTCTTGGCTTGGAGATTTTGGTTCTACTTATTATTTGGTGTTGCTGATATTGCATTTTATTGTGTTAGAGCCATGAAGAATATTCATTAAGGAGATGATTGTCATGATGCTCAGAGAGCTCGGTATCACTGTTTAGTGGGAGCTTTAGCAGTGACTGTGGATTCATCACTTGGTGATGGGTGGTCTTCTTTAGTGTTGCAGATGTTACTAGGAGGAGCTCTTAGATCATGTTGCTGCAGAAGGGTTCTTTTGCATTTGCATGGAAATTATTTGGAGATGGTTATTTTCATGTGAATGAATATGTTCACATCTTGGTTTTCCATGTAGGACTTCTTTAGTCTTTGGTTGAGGTGTCATGATTTGTATTCTGATATGTGATCCTTGTTTTGATAAGATGACTATATTATTATGTCATGGTTTACTCTTGATTACCGGTTTAGAGTGTTGGCATGATACATGTACTTGTTATGTTCTTTGGATCATATGATATTCTTTTGAGGAATTATGAGATCATGATGTCATGGTTATATTCCCAATTCAACTATTGATACTTTGACTTTGATCTTGGTTGGTTCTCTTGGTTTGGGTACATTGATCATTTGTTTGATTACTTCATGATGGTGCTATGTTGCATTTAGAGTTTGGCATGGATTGAATGGTTATAGGTACTCATGGATACTTGGAGACATAGGTGAGGCAAGGAGATCTCTTGTGATTAGAGACATGTGTTCAAATGGCTAATCTTGATGAGATTTCAGCAGGAAGTTCAACGAGCTTACACCTTGGTTGGACATGAGTTCAACATGGACCTATGAGGAGAGTGTTCTTGGATGGGTCATGATGAATTGGATATCTTGGAGGAGCATTCTCATTCCCCACTCTTGGTCTACTTGACAGTCTACTTGAGAGGTATCACCCATTTTTTCTTTCAGGTGCATTATGTTATGCTTTGTCTTCTCATGCATATGGGTCTTGAACTATGGATATATGGTTTTGGAGGATTCATTTGAGGAGTGTTGGCTTGTTTATATCTCCTTATGCATTGTGATTGAATTCATTGATGTTGAGGTTAGGAGATGCATTGGGGTTGTTTCCTTAACTGGGAATGAATTTAGTTTGATCTTCTTTGGCTTGAGAGGCTTACATCCATGTTGATTACATGATACATATGTTATGTTTGATCTTGGTGTTTGAACAGGTTGGGTGTTGTTATGGATTTTACTTTGGGGTGTTGTGGAGGATATCATGATTGACACATTTGGCCTTTAGAGGTGTATGTAGAAGGATTTTCTACAGGTATATGATGTGCAGTGTTTCTCTCTTTGGTCTTGGTTATCTTCTTGGATGTTTGGTTTCACATTACATTGGTTTTGAGTTTTGGATGGAACTATTGTGATCACTAGCTTGTGGTCATGTGTTTTCACTTATGTTATTGGGTGATGACATGGAGGTTTCTTTATCTCTTTCCTTTGTTGGGTGTGGATAACATAGGAGAGCTTTGGAGACTTGTGGTGAGATTTGTTCTTACAAGTTTATTTTACAAGTTTTTCATATCATTGTGGATATTCCTTGGTACTGCATGATGTTGTTTACACTTTCTATATGATGTTATTGGTAGAATTGGTATGCCTTGATCTATTTTGGATTTGACATTACTCATGTGGGTGGAGTTCCTAGATGTGTGTGTTCTTCATTGACAGTTTTGACATATGGAGTTTATGACTACAGTTTATGGGTTGGATATGTTCTTGGTATAAGTTCAACTAATTTTTTTTGGATACCTTTGAGGTATGGTAGATTGGATGGATTATAACTTGTTCTTTGGAGGATTAGCAACCTATTTTGGTTGTTGTTCTAGTTGATGGTTTATCTTGTTCTCTGGAGGATTCTTCATCTTTAGAATTGTGTTATGGTTACAAACTTGGAGTTGGTTGAGCTTATGTTTAACTTGAGAGCGCAGTGGAGTTGTGATAGTAGCCTGAAGCCTTTTTGTTATCACTTGGATTTGATGCTTGTGATCTTTGGATTGGTGCATATACACCTTGGCTTGTTCCTTTTCTTCCATAGGTGGCATGATCAGAGGATGATAGGAGTTTTTCGCTTGATATGGTGGACATCTTGAATGTTGTTGCAGGTATCTTGTTAGTGCACAAGAGCATGCTAGAGATTCATGTGGTTTCATGGATGGTTGTGATGTTGTTGTTTAGACCTTAACAATTGATTAATTAATTATATTGGCTCTTGAAAGGTGTTCAACAAGTGGGAGAATGTTGGGAATTAAGGTGTCTCAACCTTTACAATTTCCTAGCATTAAAATATTAATTTATTAAGCTTATGTTGTAATTTCTCACTCATATTAATTTGTCATCTAATATGACTTGGCACGGTGAGTTTTCAGCTTATTGGGAGGTGACATGGGATGTGACATGGATAGATTGTGGTCTCCACATGGCAATGTAGGAATCCCACTTTGAGAAGATATTCTTTGACATGTGTCGGTATCTTTGAAGGATTCTATGACAAGTTATGACAGATTCCTATGATAGTCTTGTGATGTGTAAGAGCTAGATTCTATGATAGGTTGGACATGTGTTGGAAGGAATCTTTGCATGAGGAAAGTAGGCACCAAAGTTTGACTATGACAAGTTGTAAGAGAATGCAAGAGGAATCTTCTATATTTAGTTAGTTATGATAGATTCTCTTACAGTTGTAAGAGTTGTCATATATATGAAAAATTCTATGACATTGTAAGGAATTTGTATGTAAGGTAGGGGGACCGACCACGTTCAAGGCCCCATGTCATGGAGGGCCAAGAGCGGAAGGCTGCCCTAACTTACCTCAACTAAAAGGAGGTGTTAGGAAATGTAGAACGAGAATGATGAGGACTTTAGGCCCTTCGATCACTCTACAAACCTAAAATTTGGAATGGGGCTAGGCGAGCCAGTCTTCGGGTTCAACACTATGCCTCAGGAAGCTCTCTGCCCAAGGATGAAAGTGCAGTCCCGGGACGACAACATGGTGTGCTAGAATTTCTCAAGCGTGCTAGCGTCCGTACGATCAGAGGACTAAAGAGACAAGGTTAAACTCTAGAAAACAAACTAACGACCTAGCTAACTACTTCCAAAGGGCCAAAACAATGCTATGAAGTAGACAAGATATGCTCTAATATGATAAAGTAAATACATAAGAGTTAGGGGGGCAAGAATAATCTCACAAAGGAATTTGTTCGCTAGCTAGCTCCTAGTAGCACGTTCACCTACACACAAAGAAGAGAGAAATTTGGTTGGGGGTGGTAAGGGGCCTGCCTCAATCAAACCCCCGCTTTGGTGTTTCCACCTCTATGGACAACCAAGTTTGCAAAAATGGAGAAATAGTATGATAAAGAAGGAAATTAAGTAAAGAACACTAAAACACTACAAAATAGTAAATGTGCTTACTCAACCAAGTAATAGAGGAGAGGAGTGGAAATATTACCACCTCCACCAAGAGCACTCAAGGCTAATGGGGGAGAAAGTGAGATTACTCGAGCCTCTGCTACAATGGTGTTGTCCCACACTTGCTCTACTGAATTGATGGAGTGAAGTTGTTGCTGCTATGGAATGCAAAAGTGCTACTAAAAGTGCTTGGGAATACAAGAAGTGAGTGCAAGAGAGTGTGAAAAGGTTGAGTTGAAAGCCTAGAAGATTGTAGAAGATGAAATGCATGTAGAAGGAGTGAATTTGAAGGAGAGAATGAAGGAAACAACCATATTCGGGTCGGTCAGCCGAAGAGGGCATTACAAGTTGACCACCAATGAGAAGTGTAATGCCTCTATAGGCTACAACTGCAGGAATCTGCCAGGGACGTAAGTGCATCACACAGACGTTTGTGCATCGCGCGGGTGTCCCTGACAGAAATTCCTCTACCAATGCTCAAAAAAGGTGCCAAGTGGAATGAAGGCAATGGGCTTATGTGGAATTTAGCCTCCGAATTTGGTTTTCTAAAGTGGAGAAAGGAAAAAGGGAAATTTGCGTAAGGGGTGCAAATTCACTCCTATACACCGGCATACCTATTAGGGGAAAATTTGGGGTTCCCAAGTATGGATTCATGTAAGGGGGGTTAAGAATCAAGTGAAAAGTGTCGTAGGAGTCAAATATGTGTTTGAAAAATGTGCCACATGGATTTGGACGCCCATCTCTTGTAGCTTGTTCTAGAAGCTACCTTCATGCTTATATTCTCTATATATTGGATGTCTTGGAGTGGGTTTTGGTTGTTGAATATTGCAGGTATTGAAGTGCTATTGTATTTCCTTCAAAAGAGCAAGATGTAGTCTCCATGTTAAGGCTGCGAGCCTGCAAGTGTATTGTAACCAATTTTTTATAGATTAATACGTTGGTTCGATGCTTTGGAGTGTGGTGTTTTTTACCCAAAAGGGTTTTCCCCACGTATATCATGTCTTCTTCTCTTATGTCTATCGTTCTTCTATTCGTTGTGTTTCTCATTCTTGAAATGCTAATTTACATACCATTATATGGTGCTGAAATTTTTCTAGATTTGAAACTACTTCAAATTTCCTCTAAAGGTTAATGCATGGAAAATTAAACTATATATGTTTCTGCTTTAAGGCATAGTAGTATGTGCTTCTATCAAGATGATTAAAATCTGATTTTTTTAAGAAACATAAGATACTAAAGGTGCATACTAGATCTTGGAAGGCTTTCCGAGTTTTCCATTTCCCTTTCAAATATATCTCAAGAGAAAGAAAATATTGAAAAGGAGTTAGAAGATTTGAATAATAAGGTAATCAAACATGGGATGTTCCAAGATGAATTCCTAAAAGAAAAACATCTTAAGAAAGTGCACGTGGAACTACTAAAAAGAGAGGATATTTATTGGAAAGATAAAGCAAGGGAAGCATGGCTAAAAGAAGGTGATGATAATACCAAATTATTTCATGCCACAACTAAAACAAGAAGAGATTTTAATAAAATTGAGGAAATAAAAGATGAGCATGGAAGCCTCCTCAGGAAAAAGGAAAAAATAGAAGAGGTGGTGGTAGCTTTGTTTGAGAAAATTTTGGGATTAGATAAAAGTGTAATAGACTACGAGAAAGAAGCCATGCTTGATTGCATACCAAAAATAGTCACAGAAGCATATAACAAAATGTTGGAAGGGACAGTATGGTTTGATGCATTCCAACTTCATTCAGGAAAGGCACCTGAACCAGATGGGTTTCTTGCAAGCTTTTATATCACAAGTGTTGGTCTTTCATTGGAGAGGAAGTCCGGAAAGTAGAAGAGGAGTTTCAAAGAAAGAAAATTATGTGATGGATATGAATAATACTATCATCTCCCTTATTCCAAAGAAAAAGATTGCAACTCATTAAATGAATACCGACCAATTTTCTTATGCAATATAGTATACAAAATTATTACTAAAGTATTGGCAAATAGATTAAAAAAGGTGCTAAATATAATCATATTTGATGAAAAAATTGGCTTCTGCCCAGGTAGAGAAATAGTTGATAGCATCATCATAACCAATGAGGTGGTTCACACTATGACATGCAAAAAAATGCAAGGAATGTTGATCAAAATTGACATAAGCAAAGCTTATGATAGGGTCAAGTGGGGTTTCTTGTTGGAGATCCTTCAGAGATTTGGATTCAATGAAAGTTGGGTGAAGATGATACACCACTGCATATCAAAAGTAAGATACTTAATCAATGTAAATGGATCTGTATGTGCCTTCTTCTCAGCTACCAATGGAATCAGGCAAGGGGACCCCATCTCCCCTTTTTATTCATAATCATGGATGAAGCTATGGGGAGGTCAATTAAGGTAAAGCAGGAAAAAAATTTGTGGAAAGGGACTCATCCATCCCAGGGATGCTTCCCTCTAACAAATACATAGTTTGTAGATGACATAGTTCTATTTGGAGAAGCATCCATAAAAGAAGCAAAATCAATAAAGGCTACGTTAAATGGATATACTAGAATTTTAGGGCAACTGGTTAATAAGGAAAAATCTTCAATAATGTTGTTCAATACAAAAAGGTATTACAAAAGAAGATAGCAAAGTTATAAGGATTATCAATCAATTCCATCTTAGCCATTTATTTTTCCTAGCCAAAGCAGTGGCTTGGAAAAATAAATGGCTAACTTTGGCAGGTAGAATCCTAATGATAAAATCTATCTTGGCTACTATACCAATATATATTATGTCATGCTTTCAGATTACACAAAAAGTTGAATCAAGTTTAGAAAGTTTTATGAAGAAGTTCCTGTGGAAGAGGCTAAAGATGAAAAAATAATTCTACTATTACACTGGGACAAGGAATGTTTGTCGAAAAAGGAAGGAGGTGCTAGTCTAAGAAAGATGAGGGTACAAAATATGACACTAGGTGCAAAACTCTCATGGAAAATGTATAGAGATCCAAAGAGGTTATGGTGCATAATCTTTCAAAACAAATATCTTGACAGCCAGGACCCTCAAAGAATTCTAACCCAAGGAATTTTGATGGGTGGTTATGCTATATGGAGATTTCTTTGGGAAAGTAGGAAGATTATCACAGATCATCTAACATGAAAAATTAATAATGGGAGGCAAGCAGACTTCTAGAGGGATTCATGGGATGGCCATAAACCTCTAGAGGACTTGGATGGGCTTAAAGATCATAAATATAAGGACTGCAAGAGCAATATGGTAATAAGGTAAGGGATTACATAAGAAATGCTCCCCCTAAACTTGGAAACCTTAACAAATGGATTAATGTGGAAACAATGCCAATTCTGAGGGACATCAAAGCATCTCTAAAAAATGAGCTTGACAATAGAAGAATAGTTATCATAGAAGAAGAGGATGAGATTATATGGTGTGGGGCCAAGTCAGGTGAATACTTGGTTAGGCTTGGATACCAAACATAGAATGCAAATAAATTAGATGATTCTTGGTCGAGCAAACTATGTTGGCATCAAGAAGTGTTTCCAAAAGCAGGGGCCTTTTTATGGACAACACTGCATAAAGAGTATACTAACGACTGATAAGATGATGTCCATAGGCATTCAAGACCCAAATAGATGTACCTTGTGCTATAACAATTGTGAGATAATAAATCACCTCTTACTAAGTGTACATATGTAAAGAAATGTTGGGATTGGATCCAAGATGCTCTTGGGTGGTCAGGAGCTAGACAAAATGATTTGAGAGAATGGTTAAGTAGTTGGCCAAAGGGTAGAAAGGAAGATTTATGGTCAAACATATGGATCAATGCACCATCAATGATTGTTTGGCACATCTGGAAAGAAAGAAAGAATATTTTTTCAAGAAAATGGTATGGAAGTAGATATATGTTAATACAAAAAATTGAGGAAGGTTTGTGTGAGTTGCTTAATACAAATATCATAATCAAATCAAACATGAAGTTCACAAAATGGGATGAAGACATACAAAAGAAATGTGACAAACTAAAAAAGATCAAAAGGTCAAATAAAAAATAAGGCAAATTCCAAGAAAGGGGTACATTGGATGTGCCTAGTGCAAAACAGGCTAAAAGCAAATTTTGATGGATCTGCAAAAGGGAATCTAGGCCCAACTGGAGCAGGGTGCATTATCAAGGATTGTGAATGAAATTGCAAATGGGCTCTATCCAGGAAAATTGGTAATGTAACTAATAATGAGGAAAAAATAGAAGTATTGGCTTTAGGCCTATGGCTAAGTAAAGAAAAAGGCATCAAATAGATACATGTGGACAGTGATTCACTGTTGTGCATACAAGCAATAAGGAAAAAAGATACTCCTAGCTGGAAATTAAAGACATGGGTCCAAACATTTTGGGACTTGTTGGAACAATTTGAGGACTTCTATTTGACAGATGTGTATAGAGAGGCTAATGGGGTAGCAGACCTATTGGCTAATTATGGTGTAAAATAGGACAAAGACATTATTATAGATGATGATCCATACAAATGGGAAGGTCTAAAAAATATTTTAGTAAAAGAACATTAGGATGTTGATTCAAAACTCAACTAAGATGGTCATGGACCAAACTATATCTAAGCTGTCTTTTTTACCATGAGACCACTAGGGTAGTCCATGCTTTAGTAACCTATCGTGATAACATTCCTCTTTAGAAGGTACCTGTAGGATCCAAAATATTTCCAAAGGATTAATAGAGTATTTTAAATGCACGTAGACAACATGTGAAAGTTGGGCTCTGTTACCCTATGAAAGGAAACACACATAATAGATTTCTAACACAGGATGGACTCAATATCTAAATCCTGAATTATTCTTAGTTAAAAATGTTCAAATAGAGCATGTTGTAAAAAAGCGATTTTTTTAGCCTCTACTGAAATCCATGCCTCAATCATTTATACACGCCACAAAAAGAAAACCTCTAAGATCTATATCTCAATTATGGCATAAGACAAAAAAACAAATGCAAAAATACCATAAAGGTTATCAAGTCATATGCACTGAAATTAAAATGACTACATTTAAGCTTAAGCTTTTGAAAACCTAACTAGATGCCCTAAGATTAAAATTCATGACATTAGGAATCGTAAACTTCTCAAACTATTCAGTAAACAAGATTGAAAAACAAACATTCAAATGCACAAGCAATTCTAGACACACCACATATAATCTTATAGGAAGTCCCCAAATATCATTAATATAGATTTTATGCCAAACATTTATCCATTGTCCAAAACTTAGTAGTGGTAACCAGTCCTTTTAACATGATATATATTTGACTATTAATACATATGTGCCCTATTTACAAAAGGAGCGTATCAAAATTGGCTATATCACCTATATTTTCTACACCTATCCTATTCTTTAACTTTGTCCTATTTTATCTATTTAGATAACAAAACTTGAACCTGGAAACTAGGATTGTGTCAATCTTCACCAAAATCCACGAACTAGGTAACCCATCGAAAATCTTGGATTGGGGCATAATTGTATAAATGCTTCAGGAAATCATAGCCGACTTTAACACAGAAGCGGTGCATCCAATAGGCATTCCCAGAAAGATCCATTGGAAAGGGAAAAAATTCAACATTTGGATTTGGATGTTGACCCAGTTCCCTGGGATGGGGGATCCCTTCGCCTAGTTGAGTCGCCTCAAGTATCTTGTCCAAACCCTCAAGCAAGCCTACATCAAAGATATGCCTAGTCAGGGAGGCCACCATTTGTTTTGATACCCTAAGGTCCAAAAGGGAAACCATAAAACATGAAGGGATGTTAGAACTCTATAGCACTCCTATGACACCAAAAAATCCTTACCCCGTATTAGACGCATTACCTTAAGAGTTAAATGACCACTATCCACTGTCACATTTTTCAGTCGCTGATCCGTTATCCTTCCCCTAAATGCAAGTTGGCTTTTGCTACTATGAAGAGAGATTGGTGTCTCCATTGTTCGATAACTCAGTAATTGATATTTCCTGGCCATTGAACTAACACAAATAAATAATGGTGTGATATTTGTAGGTACCTTCAAATCATCATCCGACGAGGTGAAGTGAGAAACAAAATGCAAATTCA
The DNA here is from genome assembly GCA_007258455.2 of Sequoia sempervirens. NCBI lineage: Eukaryota > Viridiplantae > Streptophyta > Pinopsida > Cupressales > Cupressaceae > Sequoia > Sequoia sempervirens. The sequence goes on from VDFB02252616.1 coordinate 242,258,495, forward strand.
TTGATTGGAATGGTGCCATGGAAGATACACACATAGTTACGAACTAATCGCGACTCAATTAGGCTGTCAACTCAACATGATGGAGAAGAGAGCGGATGGAGGTTCAGGGAAGAACTGACACTAAGCATTAGAAATAATCATTCAAAGAAAACATGCTCCTGAGCCAATGCCACATGCGAAACTGTAATATATGATGAATGACCAAAATGGCATTCAGACAGTTCAAAAATTATTTTTTTGGGTGTCACTTCCTTGGTGACAACTTACCTTATAAAATTAAAAATAAAATTGATATAAACAAGTTTTTAAAAGATTTCAATAATTTTATTTTAAATTTTCATATATTTTTACTCGATGGAAGAGGAGCAAAGGGATTTGGGAATGAAAGATAAAACTATTTTAGAAGGTTGAATAATTATCTAAAGGAGATGGAAAATATCAACCAAACCAAGGCACCATTAATACTATGCTTTCCTTCTCCTTCGCCACCATTAATGTTTATAACTTCCATTTTGAGGGGGCAAACGGTGGTGGGTTGTAGAGGGCTAGGAAACTCAACACGGAGGTTTATGTTGTTTGTATTTCTCTCCAAATCACCATTTTTAACACTTTCTCCTTGTTTAGCCACCTTGATTTTGGGTTACTGTATTATGTTTGTACATACTTTGTTGATAAACTCAGGAAAATATTTAAAAATCTACTATCTATTTAAAGGATTAGAGTTTAAATGATATACCTTTGTATAAACTATGTCATATGTAGAGCCAAGGGTAGATTTCTAGTGCACAAGTAAAAAATATCTTCAACATCATTTCTTTAAAGTTCATTACTTAAGCTATATCAAATGTTGGTTTCTATTGAAACCAATTTAGACAATTAGATTTAATCTTACTTTGCTTTTTTAAGTTTCAGCTGATAAACTTAACTTTCACCGCCTTACTACCAACGCAGGGAATAATGCATGTAAAATGCATGCTTAGTTTTTAGATGTTCACTCTAGTTTTAGTTGAAGCGATCTACGTATTAGTGGAGTTCTTTTTTATATAAGCATGAATAAAGGAATAGTTTTTTCAGCCTGCAAATACAGAATTTCAGTGCTCTGTTTTTCCTGAGTTAATTATTAATAGAAACAGGCCTGAAATTGGAATAGAATACGAAAGCATCAAAGAATTAAATTTCTTAATTAACTATTTGACTCTTAAAATAATTCATCATAAACTTTAAGTTCAATCAATATATTTACATAGAATAGTTACACTTCCACCATAAACTTGAATTCAAATAACAATATTTTATTCTTTTGAAATTCATGTAAAGGACTTACACCTTCCCCATAAGCTTAGGTTCAAATGACGTCATCTTGAAAAAGTTTGTGCCAGGACATTGAGGAAGGCATTGCCAAAGTCCTCCTCTTAAATTATATGCAGCCACCTTTGGACATTCTACATCTTCTACACAGCTAAAGCAAGGTAATCCCCCACACCAACACACCCCCACTGCCAACTACTTTCATAGCTCATCTCAAGATATTGAGGGACAGAGGCAGGAGGCATCTTTACAAACTCTCTCCATTTCCAAAACAATGGATCTTTCTCATCCCTAAACAACTCCATAATAGCTATTTTCATAGGCTTTGACAGATCCTTAATTACTACTATCACCAGAACTGACAACCCATATGCCACCATAAATGATTTCTTTTCTCCTTCAATCATATTATCTCAAATAATAAGGTGGATTGGGAATTCACCTATTTTTACTGGTTTAATAAAACTATCATCTTGAATACTGCAACCCACAATAGTAAGAGGACACCCTGTGCTCCAAAACAGAACACCATTGCATTCAACCATTTCATTATGATATATAGAAATCACCTGTTCAACCACCTTCAAACCTAATCCGCCATGAATCTTGAAAATAATGGTAGATTTGTATGGAAACAGAAGGCGTCCAGGTGTCCTCTAACTTCACTACCAAGTAGGGCTCTCTGTTTCCTCCTTGTACAATCCCCATGACCCTGCCAACCACATCTATATCTATCTCTTTGTAATTTCTCATGAGCGGATTGAAAACATATAATCGTGGGGTGTATCGTAGAAGCAGTCCCTGCACTGAACTTGATAATATGCAAAAACTGAAAGCATTCCCAAATGGACATGGGAGGAAAGAGAGAGAGAGAGAGTCATCCATTTTTGTGTAGAAAAGCAGTAGGCCATACAATACCTTTCACCACATAGAAGCAGCCATGGATTGTGGGTGGGCAGTGAAGATAGAAAGCTGTGGGAGGACAAAAGAGTATTCCATTCTCTACAGACTACGCGAGAGCAGGAGATTGATTGTAATGGAAGCTTTTCAAATATGAATTCCTTCATATGCTGAGGCAGCTCAAAGAGATCATTCTGCTCCCCATCGCTTTCAACTGCTGAAATCAATTCTCCCTCCATTCGTTCGATCGAGCGCTTCCAAAGTCTTGGATTGAATGCTTTTTTAACTCTGGATTACGTCTGTTCTTGATTTTTTTTTACGTCTGTTCTTGATTTTCTTTTCTATCAGCTTATCCTACTTCCACATTGACATCCTTTTAAAGGTGTTTGCCATGCAGAATTGGGCTTAACTGGGTCATGCAGCCGACAAAGAGGAGTTTGGGGGAAAAATAAAAATAGATATAAAGGTCGAACAAAAAACAAAAAAATCATATTTATTATATTTTACAAAAAAAAAATTTACTACAGTGAATTTACCTTATCTAATTAATCATTGCACTTTATACAAAGAAAGAAAGTAATAATTAGATATTGTTTCTAATTTTCCATCAATATTCATAGTGTATAAATCATGTTATAAAGACATGGACGGTTGATAATGTGTTAGTATGATGCAAGACTATTGAAAAAGATCTAACCGATGAATCCAATATAAAATAATCAAAGAAAGAAAGAAAGAAAGCAAAGAATCAATATTCTTTCTACATTTCCACTAGAAAATATGTTCACATTCATATTATAAAGGTCAATTTTTTTTATTTTTTTTAAATGAACAAAAAAACTAAATTATTATATTTTACAAATAAAAAAACATTATATTTTAGAAATATATATTTAAATACATTGAATTTAGCTTATCAAAATAATCATTTCATTTTATGCAAAGAAAGAAAGTAAAGAATTAAATATTGTTTCTAAATTTTCACTAATATTTACAGTTTATAAATTATATTATAAACATGAAGAACAATTAATTTAATATTTTGATTGTATACTCAATATTATTCATTTTCAAACATTATAATAATATATATACACCATCATTAATAAGCACTTTTATTCCATCTTCCTACACAAAACAAAGATTTATTTCAAATTGGTTTTCTTCTTAGTTCAAAACATTTCACAATTATATTCTACTATACTTAATGTCAAATACTAAGCTCTATCCATACAAATTCTAAATTAACAAAAAAACCATCATCGTACCCATTGCACACCAAGGTGCCATTGCTCGTTTATTTTAACTTTAATTTTCTTTAATTTTTAGTGTACTAGTCAAGTATTTAAATAGCGTGTGTTTTTGTTTGAGAGTTGTTTTTTAATTTTAATTTGATTGTCTATTTTAAAAATATTTGGATTTAAGTTTCACATTTTCTTTTCATTATCTTAGGTCAATCTTGTCTTTGTACTTCTAAACATGGTTCAAGATTGTATATGTGGTTTTGACCTAAATTTTCAAAGTCAAAATTTAATCATGGTCCCAAGTTAACTTGACTTCAACTTTTCTTTTTGCTGATTCTCATGCCAAATATTCAAATTTTCATGCTATGGTGTCATATAAAAATCTAAAACCCTAATTAATTTTATATCATTGGATAACATGTGATTCAAACATCATCCAATTAGTTAATGACCATTGCATTAGTAGCTATAGTCATAAGGTTAAACTTAGGTACTTGCATTCTACTTGGATTGTCTACAAACTTGTTCCTAATAATTATATTAATCAAGGGGCCCAATTAAGTTGCAAGGTGGGAAGCTAGTTAACTTATTTCCCTAGCATAGCAAGTTTCATCAATTCTTTTAAGCTCCACCATTTATAGACATAAAATGAACATAAACCTAAAGAATTTAAGTGTATACAACAAGTTAAATGCCAAAAAGAGGTTCATGACAATAACTTTCTATATTAGGGTCACATGTGAGGTATTGAACCCTCATAGGTTGCAAGTTAGTTTCTAAATCCTAATAGTTGTGAATTTGATAGCTTAAGTATAAGTTGGATCATTGATAAATATTAAAATAAATCAACTTGTCTCACAAAGAGTTAAGAATTTGTAATTGCTATAAATGTTCAAAATTGTGACTTTGAAGTAATCTAAATTACTATTCTATAGTTTAATTAACTTTCCATAAAGAATTAGATAATGAACACTATGTTCAAACAAATAGAAAACTCAATCACATACATTAAACACTTTGCACATATTATCCATCCTATAAAAACCCACTTTAAGAGGAAAAGCCTAGTTCCCAATAGAAATATTATTACCTATACTATAATCATACAATATGTATGAAGAGGGATATAATGCAAATTCTAGTCTTATCCTCCTTGTTTCATCCTTGCAAAATGTCGTGTGTTCTTAGCATGTCTAGAAAATTCCTCCTCCCTTCTCTTCTATTTTTGTATATCATTATACTTTACTTCAATGTATTAAAGTTGCATAACTATCCAAACATTTGATTTAAGTTGATTGAATTTCTCAATTTTTTTATTTTTTAGATTACACATAACAAAATTGTCACATGTCATTTTCAAGACTACTATAATCAATTTGTAATGTCTCTTTTTAATTAATCAATTTATGTGGGCTCTATCCTTATTTTCTTGATAAGAATATATATATTTTTTTTAAAAAGGGGCCACGATTTAGTAGCAATAGATCAAATAACAATAAATAATATGGGGTGGTTTTCCAAAAAAAAAAATGTGTAACCCCTAGGACACTTGTTAGCTTCTTCATGAAAAATTCTAAGGCAAGGAATTAATGAGTTACAAGACAAAGAGGTTGGTTTTAGAAAATAATCTCATTAATATTTTAATTGTTCTTTAAAGGGAAAATGAGGCCTAATGGTACTATATATTGAGGAGCCTATTACATTTGAAACATCAACCAAGTTATTTAGTCTTTTATATCATAGTTTTAGCCTTTTGTTTAGGTATAAGATTCCAACATGAAAACCTTAGAATTTGGAGATCAAAGGAGAAACCCCTTTGGTTTCTTGAAGACTGGGGCATGAAAATCAATTGATTTCTTAAGGGTAATATCACATAGAAATTGTATTTTATTTCAAAATTTCATTTATATTTTAGCATATATTTTGGTATTTGCAACAAGTTATAGAAGCATACATTTTATGATCATTGAAGAATTTTTTTTACAATGGATGAAACTTTATTCATATTTGTTTATATTATTCTTTGAAGCTTCAATATACCTATATATTTGTTACAATCTATTTTTTCATCTTTTTGGGATTTGTTGCTATAAAAATTGATATATAATAATAATTATTCATTCACTATATGCTCTTAGCTTTTATGCATGGGATGTAGGTGATAATAAAATGGTGAATAATAATATTTACTCGCTATATGCTCTCATCTTTCCCTCATAAGATCTTTGTGATCGTAAAGTGGTAAATATTTGTATTAATTTTTTTAGAATGTTAAACAATTTTCTTACCACCTATTATTCAAAATATTTCTCTAGTGGTTACATATATACTATCAAAATCATTTTCAATTATCATAAATTATGCTAATTACCTCCTAATAACCAATAGCAATTATGATTGTATCAAAACTATTAGTATTTCTTAAACTGTCTAATGTTCAAATTAATAATTTTTTCAAGGTTCCAAACCTTAATGATACTTTTTTGACCATACCTCCCTTAATAGAGAGGCTTTTGGTGCTACAAAAAATTAAATATAAATAAAATAAGGAAACAATGTCCCCACCTACTCTTTGGAGTACCAACAAGATTTATACATGGTCTATCCTTTGATCCTCACTTTTCAAAACTTGTGAACCACTATTCTAGCCTCTCTCTAAATTGTTTGAATACCACATCCTTAGGGTGTACTACTCCCTTATCATACAATAGGTGGGTAAGTGCATGGATCTGTGACACAATTTTGGTGTCAAATTGAAAAAAAAACTCGTAATAAGCGATATTACACTTGCCAAATTTGGTGAGTACCAAATGGCTTGAATTTTGCAATGAATGTTTGCGAACTCTTTCTTCTTCTCTTTCTTGACTAAGGAGACATTGAAGTATAAGTTGACATTTACATATGGAAATTTACTTTATTATACTTTAAATTATATTTCATGTATATAGTTTCAGATTTGAGAGTAGTTTCAGATCTCTAGGACTTATAACACAAATTATAGTTTTTGGAAGATCTTAAAAATTATAGAATTAGTCAAATTTTAGTAATTAGCATGTCAAACTTCAATAATCAAGAGATCAAATTTTAGTATTCAACAAGTTGTATTATCTTTCTCTCTCACTCTCTCCTTCTCTCTACTATCTATCTCTCCACTCCCTCTCTCTCCCTTCCTCCCTCTCTCCCCCCTCTCTCTCTCTCATCCCTCTATCTCCTCCCCACATCTGCCTCCCTCCCTCCTCTCTCTACTTATCTCCATCTCTTTTCTCTCTCTACATCTCCTTCCCTCCCTAATTATCTTTATCTCCCCCCCTCTCTTTGCCTACCTCTCCCTCCATCACTTTGTATCTCACCTATGTCTCCCTCCCTACCTTTTTCCCTATGTACTCTTTATATATCCTCTCCTTCCCTCTACCTACATCTCTCTCACTCTCTATCCCTATCTTCCCCCTCTTTCTCTCTAACTCTCTCCTCTCTATTTCATAATTCTCCCTCCCTCCCTCTCACTCTCTCCTCTATCTCATCACTCTCTCTCTATCTCTCTCTCTCACAAACATGTATCTCCCTCCCTAACTCTCCCTCCCTCCCTCCTTCTCTCTCTACTTTTCTCTATCTCTCCTCTCCCTCCCTCTCTTGACCTCACCCTCCCTCCCCTTCTTTTTGTCTCTCCTCTCAATCTCTCTCACTAAATTGTCCTTCCCTCTCCCCCCTCTTTCTCTCTCAATTGCTCCTTTTCTCTATCTCACCATTCTTTCTCTCTCTCACTCACACACACACACACCTCTATTTCCGTCCCTACCTATCCCTCCTTCCCTCCCCTCTCTACTCTCTTTCCCTTTCTATACCTACCTCTCCCTCCATCACTCTCTCTCTCCATCCCTCTCTATCTCACCTATGTATCCTTCCCTACCTCTTTCCCTCTCTAGTCTTTATCTCTCCTCTCCCTTCCTCTACCTACCTCTCTCTTTGTCTATCCATCCCTCTCTTTCTCTCTTACTCTTTCCTTCTCTCTATCTCACCAATATCCATATCTCCACCTCTCACTCCCTCCTCTCTAAATCACCACTCTCTCTCTCTCTCTCTCACATACACACACATATTTCCTCCTTCCCTCTCACTCTCTCCTATCTAAATCACCATTCTCTCTCAATCCCACTTTCCATCCTTCCCTCTCTCTATCTCACCTATTCCTTTCTACCTCTCCCTCCCTCCAACCTCCCCCTCTCTCTTTATATTTCTCATTCTCTCCCTACCTCTCTACTCTCTATCTCACCACTCTATCTCCATCTCACTCTCCCTCCTTCCCTCTCTCCCTCTCTACCTACCTCTCCTCCACTACCTACCACTCTCTCTACCTCTCTATCTCCTCCCCTCCTTCTCTTACTCTCCTTCCCTCTCTGCTCTCTGTTGTCTCCCTTCCATATCTACTCTCTTCTCATTCTCCTTCCTCTCTCCATCGTTTTCTCTCCTCTCCTCTCTCTCCCTCTCACACACACTCACCTCTATCTCCTCCTTTCCTCTCCCTCCACCCTTCCATTCTCTACTTCTCTCTATCTATCATCTCTCTCTACATCTCCTTCCCTCTATATTTATCTTTATCTCCCCCCTCTCTCTATCTTTACCCACCTCTCCCTCCATCACTCTATATCTCAAATTTGTGTCTCCTCCCTACCTCTTTCCCTCTCCACTCTCTATCTCTCCTCTCCCTCCCTCTACCTCTCTCTTTCTCTACCCCTTCTCTCTCTACTCTCATTCTCTCTCCCCCCTCTCTCTCTCTCACACACACATACTCACCTCTATCTCCTCCCTACCTGTCCCTCCCTCCCATCTCTAATTCTCTCTATCTCTTCTCTCTCTATGTTTCCTTCATTCTCTACCTATATTTTTCTCCCCTTTCCCTCTCTTTACCTACCTCTCCCTTCATCACTCTGTATCTCACCTGTCTCTCTCCCTACCTATTTTTGTTTGTACTCTCTATCTCTCCTCTCCCTCCCACCCACCTTCCCTCTCTACTTATCTCTATTTAATCTATCCATCTATACCTCTTTCTCTCTCCCTCCATCCCTTCTTACCTCCCTCAATTTCTCCACCTTCCTCCTTACCTCTCTACTTATCTCTCTATCACATCTATCCCTCTCCCTCCTTCCCTCCCTCCCTCTCTCTCCCCTTCCTTCAATACTCTCTCTATCTCACCTCTCTCTCCCTCTCTCTTCCCCTCTCCCTCCCCCTATTTCTCTTTCACTCTCTCCTCCCCTCTCTCACTCCCTCCCTCCCCCTTTTTGTATCTCACTCTCCTTCCCTCTCTACTTCTCTCTATCTCACCTATCTCTCCTCCTCCACCCCTTATTCTATGTCTAATTTCTCTATCTCCCCCTATCTCTCTATCTCTATCTATGTCTTTGTCTCTCTCTTCCTCCCACCCACCTTCCCTCTTTTCTTCTCTCTATCCAACCTATCCCTCTATAAATTTTTATCTCTCCCTCCCTCCCTCCTCCCCTCTTTACTTCTCTCTATCACATCTCTCTATCATATCTCTCTCAATTCTCCCTTACTCCCTCTCTATCTCTCCTTCCCTATCTACTCTCTTTATCTCACCTCTCTCTTTCCCTACCTCTCCATCCCTCCCTTCTCTCTCTCCCTCTCTCTCCCCTCTTTCTCTCTCATTTCCTCTCTAATTCTCTATATTCACCATTGTCTATCTCCATTTTTACCTCTCTACTTATTTGTATCACATGGGTATGTGTAGGATCATCATGGAAAAATAGGCCCTTAAGTGGCAATAAAATTTAGAAAAATCAGAGTTAGGCAACTTGACGTAAAAATTTGAATAAGTTATCTATATTATTTAAAAAATATGTAAGAAAATAATAGGTAGAAAATTTAATGTAGTTTCTAAACTACTAGGTTTTTTTTTTTTTTTAAATATATTTGGTGAAAATTTGAAATTTCAATGCGATGTACTTAAATTTCAGGGAAAAATAAGAAGTAGGTGTCTGTCTGACCACCCTAACCACAATAAAATGATAATAGTTTTTTATAATATTTTAGATATAAGTAGGACTCATGTCCCAATGTGATGCATATTTTTTTGTAATTTTTTTCCAAGTAAATAATTAATTATGATTTTTTTATTACAACTTTTTAAAAATATAAAAAACTTGTATATCTAACCACCTTAACTTG